>BLSH010080298.1:44897-65428 GCA_018402905.1 Glandirana rugosa | reverse complement strand
CAATACGTCGGTCACTGTGTCCACCCCCGTCAATAAGCTGTGTCACTGGTTGCAAACTGCCCCACCTGTGTCACTGGCTGAATAACTGCCCCCACCTGTGTCACTGGCTGCATAACTGCCCCACCTGTGTCACTGCCTGCATAACTACCCCACCTGTGTCACTGGCTGCATAACTGGCCCCACCTGTGTCACTGGCTACATAACTGCCCCCACCTGTTTCACTGGCTGCATAACTGCCCCACCTGTGTTACTGGCTGCAAACTGCCCCCAGCTGTGTCACTAGCTGCAAAACTGCCCCCACCTGTGTCACTGGCTGCATAACTGCGCCACCTGTGTCACTGGCTGCAAAACTGCCCCCACTTGTGTCACTGGCTGCATAACTGCTCCCACCTGTGTCACTGGCTGCATAACTGCCCCACCTATGTCACTGGCTGCATAACTGCCCCACCTGTGTCACTGGCTGCAAACTGCCCCCACCTGTGCCATTGGCTGCAAACTTCCCCCACCTGTGTCATTGATCCGCAGTCTCTTGTGCCATGTCCGCCATCTCCGCTAGTCGTTTGCAGCATGTCCACAGTGTCTGATAGTCTCTTGTGCCATGTATGCAGTATCTGACGGTTGGTGGTGGGGGGCACCAAAATGCACCTTCGCCTAACTACACAAAAATCCTTGCAACGGCCCTGGCTACTACCCACCACACCCAGGGACCTAGCACACCAAAGGCAGCTCACTGGCTGCAAACTGCCCCCACCTGTGTCACTGGCTGCAAACTGCCCCACCTGTGTCACTGGCTGCAAACTGCCCCCACCTGTGTCACTGGCTGCAAACTGCCCCCACCTGTGTCACTGGCTGCATAACTGCCCCTACCTGTGTCACTGTCAGCATAACTGCCCCCACTGTGTTATTGGCTGCAAACTGCCCCCACCTGTGTTATTGGCTGCTATATACCCCACCTGTGTCACTGGCTGCAAACTGCCCCCACCTGTGTTATTGGCTGCATAACTGCCCCACCTGTGTTATTGGCTGCATAAGTGACCCCACCTGTGATACTGGCTGCAATTTACCCCCTCCTGTGATGCTGAGCTGTATACTGTGTACTGTGATGGTGAGCTGTATACTGTGTCCTGTGATGCTGAGCTGTATACTGTGCCCTGTGATGCTGGGGCTGTATACTCTGTCCTGTGATGCTGAGCTGTATACTGTGTCCTGTGATGCTGAGCTGTATACTGTGTCCTGTGATGCTGAGCTGTATACTGTGTCCTGTGATGCTGGGGCTGTATACTGTGTCCTGTGATGCTGAGCTTTATATTGTGTCCTGTGATGCTGGGGCTGTATACTGTGTCCTGTGATGCTGATCTGTATACTGTGCCCTGTGATGCTGGGGCTGTATAATGTGTCCTGTGATGCTGAGCTGTATACTGTGTCCTGTGATGCTGAGCTGTATACTGTGCCCGGTGATGCTGAGCTGTATACTGTGTCCTGTGATGCTGAGCTGTGTACTCCTGACACAATATGTGGAATACAGGGGACGGAGTGGGTGGATTATATAAGAGGCGGGGTTTATTAGAAGTGGGAGGGGTCAAAAGGAAGGGCGGGGCCTGGCGCCCCCCCATCCAAAAACTTCACCAGCCGCCACTGAATTATAGCTATCCACACGCATAATACTGTATAAACCATGAATATACAAATTATAACAAAATAATGCTTGCAACGTACCAAGGATAAACAAACTATCAAAATCAAATATTAAATCGATCATCAACTTAATTATCCATTGCCCATGGAAGGGTAAACAGGATTTTCAATAAATTGAGTTTTTAATCGGAAGTGCGGCCACCTTTTTCTTCTATGCTCTAGCTTAAATACTTTCAGTTACTGATGCAAATGGGTTGATTTACTAAAGGCAAATAGGATTTTCACTTTGGAAGGAAAATTTCACCTTGCAAGGAATTTTTCCAATAGCTTAGGGATCAAGGTGAAGCTCTGCTGACTTCCATTATCTAATCATGTGCCAGCAAAAACACACTTTTTTATAATTATTATTTTCCTTGCATATGAATGGGTATTCTTTGCAAGGTTAATTTTCACCACATTTACTATAACTGCAACAAACCATTAGAAAAAAAAACTTTAAATATATATATATAGTGGGGAAAATAATTATTTGTTTTCCCACTTACAAAGAAATGAAGGGTCTATATTTTTTATCATAGGTATTTTAAATGGTACAGACAGAATATCAACCAAAAATCTAGAAAAAAAAAAACACATGATACAAATATTATAAATTGAGTTGCAGTTCAGTGAGTAAAATAAGTATTTGATCTCCTACCAACCAACAATAATTCTGGCTCCCACAGACCGGCTACAGTATGTGCTTATCTGGTACACAGATTATTCCTGTCAATTTAACCACTTCCTTACTGGGCACTTAAACCCCCCTCCTGCCCAGACCAATTTTCAGTTTTCAGCGCTGTCACTCTTTGAATGACAATTGCGCGGTCGTGCGACCTTGTACCCAAACAAAATTTTCATCCTTTTTTTACCACAAATAGAGCTTTCTTTTGATCACCTCTGCGGTTTTTATTTTTTGTGCTATAAACAAATAAAGAGCGACGATTTTGAAAAAAGAACAATATTTTTTACTTTTTGCTATAATAAATATCCAAAAATAAAAATAAAAAAAACGAATTTGTTCATCAGTTTAGACCGACATATATTCTTCTACATATTTTTGGTAAAAAAAAATCGCAGTCGGCGTATATTGATTGGGTTGCGCAAAATTTATAGCATCTACAAACTATGGACATTGGTTTATGGCGTTTTTATTTATTTATTTTTTTTTACTGGTAATGGTGCTGATCTGTGATTTTTATCTGGACTGCGATATTGCGTCGGATGTTTTTCACACTTTTTTGGGACCAATGACATTTATACAGCGATCAGATCTAAAAATAGACACTGATTACTGTATAAGTGTCATTGGCAGGGAAGGGGTTAACACTAAGGGGGCAGTGAAGGAGTTAAATGTGTTCCCTGGGTGTGTTCTAACTGTGTGGGGGGGCGGAGTTGGCAGAGACATGACAGATCTAACTGATCCCAGTGACAGAGATCAGTAGATCTGGCATGCCCCCCCTCACAGAACGGGGAACCGTTTACATTGGCGGTTCCCCGTTCTGGCTCTCTGTTAGCAGATCGCGGGTCTCCGGCGGATATCGGGTCTGCCCGACCCGCGGGCATGCTCACGCGGCGTGCGGCGGTGCACTCGCACGCCACTGGCGCCGGCGAGAGCGTACCCAGCACGAGCCAAAGGGGAGGACGTCTATTGATGGCCTCCCAGCATTTTAGAGCCGCGCTGTAGCCGTCAATCGGCTATGGCGCGGATCTGAAGTAGTTAAGCAATTGCTCCTAACGACAACTCATTATGTGTATAAGACACCTGTCCACAGAATCTCTTTCTTTCATTCAAACCTCACCATCATGAGTAAGGCTAGGTTCACACTGGTACAACACGACAGTCATACGACTGTGGATCCAACTTTACCCTTCAACTCCAACTTCAATGAACAGGTTCCGACATTGATCCTGACAATACCAGGCACTTTGTGTCTGGTATGAATCTTTAGGGAAACTCCACACCAAATTAAAAAAAAAACGGCATAGGGTTCCCCCTCCAAGACCATACCAGACCAAAGTATGGCTGTTAAGGGGTACCTTCATGCTGTTTGGGGTGCTCCGAAACCCCCAGCGCTTGCTCGTTCCCATCCCCTTTCCTGACTTGCCAGGCTGCAGGCTCGGATAAGGGTCTGGTATGGATTTTGGGGGGGACCCCACACCATTTTTTTGGCATGGGGGTTCCCCTTAAATTGCATACCAGACCGAAGGGTCTGATATGGTCTTGGAGGGGAACTCTATGCTGTTTTTATTAAATTTTTTGGCGTGGGGTTCCCCTTCAGGTTCATCAGAGCCAAAGTCGGATCAGTTAAGACAATGATTCGACTTTGGTCTGACTTCAATGAGATTCAGTGGGCTGAAGTAGGATCAACGTCGGACCAAAGTAGTGCAGGAACGTTTTGTTTCAGACCAGTTAAGACGGCTCTCATAGAGAACCATTCATTTATACACATCATGTAACTTGTGCTCCCAATGTCGGAGTATTTGTCGTACCAGTGTGAACCCAGCCTAAAAACAAGAGAAGCAGAGCAATGTTTTGTTTTACCAATGCATATTATAAGTGCAAAATAAAGCATGGCATTTTGAGCAGGCTTTGGGATATAAACAAAGCCTGTACAATACATTGTGCAATGCAAAGTCTGTACAATACATTGTACAATACAATGCAATTTAAAATGTTCTGTTTCGTTGTACTTACAGGTTTTGGAAGTGAAGGTGTTGCAGGACAAATGCCTAGAAAAAGAAGAAAAAAAGAAAAGCATTCATGTCATACATGCCATGCAAAAACAATTCTTTTGAAATTACCATTTCCTTAAATTAAACTATGCTTAAAGTGTTTCTCAACCCACAACAGTGAAATCAGTCTGTATATGCAGTAAAGCATGCTTGTTTTTACTCACTGTGGAACCTAAGGGGTTAATCCTCTACATATTGTAAAAAGGCTGTTTGATCCTGTCTTCTCTGATCCTCCCCTTCTTTTACTGTCCCCAATCCATCTACTGATAACAGTTTGTTGTGTAGTGCTAGAGAGTTTTGGTTTTTTTTTTTTGGGGGGGGGGGGGGTGTGCATGTGATCAGCACAGGGCCAAGCACAATCAGCACTGTCAAGACAGAAAGTCAGGGGTCATGCAACCTCATAGGATGGTCAGAGGAGAATAAAAAAATGTCTCCTACAAGCTTTAACCAGTGCTCAGGTGGACACTGATAGAAGTCACAAGACTTCTACATACTGCTGATGAGAAAATGTATTTAGTGCTTTATATTTACGAAAATAATTGCATTTCCATGTTCTGTGTACTGTGGGAGACTAGATATAGTGAATGCAGGCTCCTGGGTTTAGTAGCACTTTAAACCTATTCCCACCACCATTCTAAGCCATATGCTAACTACCCTGTAAAGGAAAGATGTGTATACCTAATCTAAGGGCGCTCTTGTCCAGTCTTGTGATCTTCCTAGTGGCCAGCTTCAGGTGAGAGGAGAGCGGCTGCAGTGCCTGGGTGGTGATATCACCCATATACTTACTTTGGGACATCTGCTGTCCGCTGTCTCTCCTCTCCCCTAAACACAGCACTGGGACCTGATAACGTGACCAGACTGGAGCACCCTTACTTTAGGTAATAATACTTAACTATATTGCCAAAAGTATTGAGACGCTTGCCTTTACATGCAGATGAACTTTAATGGCATCCCAGTCTAAAGCCTTGTACACACAATGCGACGGTCGTAGACTGGACGGCCAAAATCGTATGTTGGCTGTTGTATATTGCGTACTGACATGCACTAAGCGATCATACGACCAAGCCAAACATAGTGACGTGTTACGAGCGTATAAAGAGGAAGTTCAGTTGAATGTAATTTGTGAATTAGGAACGTAGGTTTACATGAACGCACACTTCAGAGTGTTCCTGACTACTGAGCATGAGTGTTTTGCACAGTACAACTTGTTGGACCAACTTCTCTGTACACATGATACAGCGGTCGTACGACCACTTGTTGTACAACCAAAGTTTTCTAGTCTGCTCATCCAACTTGTGTTGTATGACCGCCGCACATCGGCTGTTCTAATCACACGTACTAACGGTCGGATGAGCGTACAACTGTTTTCATACGAACGTCGCACCGTGTGTACGGGCCTTTAGTCCGTAGGGTTCAATATTGAGTTGGCCCAACCTTTGCAGCTATAACAGCTTCAACTCTTGAAGGAAGGCTGTCCACAAGGTTTAGGAGTGTGTCTATGGGAATGTTTGACCATTTTTCCAGAAGCCATTTGTGAGGTCAGACACTGATGTGGATGAGAAGGCCTGGCTCGCAGTCTCCACTCTAATTCATCCCAAAAGTGTTCTATTGGGTTGAGGTCAGGACTCTGTGAAGGACAGTCAAGTTCCTCCACCCCAAACTCGCTTATCCATGTCTTTATGGCCCTTGTTTGTGCACTGGTGCGCAGTCATGGTGGAACAGGAAGGGGACATCCCCAAACTGTTCCCACAATGTTGGGAACATGAAATTGTCCAAAATGTCTTGGTATGCTCACGCCTTAAGAGTTTCCTTCACTGGAACTAAGGGGCCAAGCCCAACCCCTGAAAACAACCCCACACCATAATCCCCCCTCCACCAAATGATTTGGACCAGTGCACAAAGCAAGGTCCATAAAGACATGGATGAGCGAGTTTGGGGTGGAAGAACTTGACAGGCCTGCACAAAGTCCTGACCTTAACCCGATATGACACCTTTGGAATGAATTGGAGCGGAGACTGCGAGCCAGGCCTTCTCTAAGTCAGTGTCTGACCTCACAAATGTGCTTCTGGAAGAATGGTCAAACATTAGTATAGACACACTCCTAAGGCCTCATACACACGGATGTTTTTTATCGCTGCATTTTTTAGCGTTTTTTTGCAGCTCTCCATGTTATTCAATGGCCCCATAAAAACGCCAATGTTTTTGAGCTGTAGATGGAGCCGGCGTTAGTGAGCTGAAAGCAGAACCCACGGCCAGCGTGTTCCGAGACTGTAACGTTATGGCGTTTTTGATGCTGAGCCGGCAAAACGCTCACTAACGTGCAATAACGCCATAGCAATGTTAACCGGTGTTTTTAGCGCCGCCGTTTTCAGGTTAAAAAATAGCAGAAGAATGTTTTTTTTAAAAAAACGCTTATTGACGCCGACGCTCACAAACGCGCATTAACACTCATTAATGCCAATGTAAAACGCAGATGAAATTGCGTTTTTGATGCCAATTTTTGCCTGACGTCGGGCCCAACGTTAAGCTTATTTTTTTTAATACGTCTGTGTGTATGGGGCCTAAACCTTGTGGACAACCTTCCCAGAAGACCTGAAGCTGCAAAGGGTGGGATGTTATTAAAGTTCATGTGCGTGTAAAGGCAGGCATCCCGATACTTCTGGTAATATACTGTATCTTTCCTTTAGGCCTCATACACACAGACATTTTTTACCTCCGCGTTTTTTAGCGTTTTTTTGCAGCTCTCCATGTTATTCAATGGCCCCATAAAAACGCTAAAGTTTTTGAGCTGTAGGTTGCATCGGCGTTATTAAGCTGTAAATCGAACGCAGGACCCACGCGTTCCGAGGCTGTAACGTTATGGCGTTTTTGATGCTGAGCCGGCAAACCGCTCACTAACGCACATTAACGCTGTAGCAACATTAACTGGTGTTTTTAGTGCTGATGTTTCCAGGTTAAAAGATAACACAGGAATTTTTTTTATAAAAAGCGCCTATTGACGCTGACGCTCTCTGACGCTGACTAACGCTCATTAACGCAAATATAAAATGCAGACAAAATTGCGTTTTTGTCCCCGATTTTTGCCTGACATCGATCCTGACGTTTTGCTATTACGCCCATGTGTATGAGGCCTTACAGTGTAGTTAATCATATGGCTCAGAATGCGGATGGGAGCAGGTTTAAGCTTAGTAAGATTTTGACCAGACTTCTACTTTAACTTTAGGCTTCAGTAGATAAGATAATAGTGATTTTTTTTTGTTGCCCCATAAATGATAGAACAATCAATTGACTATAAATCAAGTTGAATAATCTATTGGGGATGACATGGCTTTCTTAAAGTTGAAAGCTTTTCTAAATATAGCGCCCCCATAGTGATAGGTGCTCTGTTTTATAGATTTTTGATAAGAGAGGTAAAATCTAGTCAGGCCTGACAGTGAGTGCAGGCCTGGTTGTTTTGACCTGGGCTGGGGAGTGGCTCAGGGAGGACTGGAGATTGCAGGAAGGAACACCCCTTGGATACTCCTCCCTTTTTGAGCTAGGAAAGCTCTGGAAAAGGGGATGGATGAGGAGGTGTTACTTTCTGATGTGTGACAAGGAGCCCTGACCAATCCACAGTCTGGATTGGCAGGAGGCAGGCCTCCTTAAATACAGTGATCTGCCAGCAGGGGGGAGGAGAGTTCAGGTGGAAGAGAGGAGAATGTAGCAGGAGGCTGTGGAGCAGGCCTCACCCAGGAGGGAGCCCCCAGTCTGGGGGGGGGTGACCTTGGGGCCTGGAGGCTTGGTTGCAGCCAGGAGTGAAGTCGATTCCTGGAGTAAGCACAAAGAAGCAGGAGAGCAGCAAAGTTCTACATTCTAAGAGAATCTTTAAAGGATCCACCAGTAGTCGGTGAGTGACAGACCCTGGGAGCTGGATGAGAAGGCTGGAGCAGGATGAGGGAGGATAGTGGACCGTCTGTGGAGGTCAGAGGAGTCAGTCAGTAGAAGGAGTGTCACTGTATAGGAAAGCAGGCCGGAGTGGCCTGGAAGAGGATGGGCTGGGAGTTGTAGTCTGTCAATACCCCACTAGCACCAACATACATAGCTACATAATGGAGGACCCATGGCTTCACAAACAGGAGCCCATGGCCCTTGCCTGTAATGGGTGGTTCGGAGGTCTTGCTGGCAAAAATGCAGGCCTCACCATGTGCTAGTTGGGGAGGAGAAAGAAGTGTCATGGTGCCCTGATAAATTGCCTTTCAGGCCAGGAAACTAAGTAGTGTGCTGGAGTGAAGTAAGGAGAGGAATGGTCAGCAAGTGATTGAGCTGGAGGAAGTTGGAGTGTATATACTGCAGATGTATATAGAAGGTCCTGTGATCTAATTTTTTGGCATCCCACAGTTAATCCCTATCCCCATCCAAGTTTTATCCCCTCAAATAAAATTACAAAACAAAGTATCGGCCTGTTCCATGACTCCGGATGTGTGAACATAGTGTGATTGAGGGCAGCAGGCAGGTGAACCACAACTACCAGCCACTCCCAAGGGAGAACATGGCTACATAAAATTGCCTTCTAGAATTGTTCAATGCTCATTCAGATGGTAACATATTTTGGCCACCCTCAGCTACCAAGAAATCTTTCCTCTGCAAGCGCTAAAGGATATACAGTATCTCACAAAAGTGAGTACACCCCTCACATTTTTGTAAATATTTTATTATATATTTTCATGTGACAACACTGAAGAAATAACACTTTTCTAATATGTAAAGTAGTGAGTGTACAGCTTGTATAACAGTGTAAATTTGCTGTCCCCTCAAAATAAATCAACACACAACCATAAATGTCTAAACCGCTGGCAACACAAGTGAGTACACCCCTAAGTGAAAATTTCCAAATTGGGCCCAAAGCATCAATATTTTGTATGGCCACCACTATTTTCCAGAACTGCCTTAACCCTCTTGGGCATGGAGTTCACCAGAGCTTCACAGGTTGCCACTAGAGTCCTCTTCCACTCCACCATGATGACATAATTGAGCTGGTGGATGTTAGAGACCTTGCGCTCCTCAACCTTCTGTTTGAGGATGCCTCACAGATGCTGAATAGGGTTTAGGTCTGGAGACATGCTTGGCCAGTCCATCACCTTTATCCTCAGCTTCTTTAGCAAAGCAGTGGACCTCTTGGAGGTGTGTTTGGGGCCATTATCATGTTGGAATACTGCCCTGCAGCCCAGTCTCCGAAGGGAGGGGATCATGCTCTGCTTCAGTATGTCACAGTACATGTTGGTATTCATGGTTCCCTCAATGAACTGTAGCTCCCCAGTGCCGGCAGCACTCATGCAGCCCCAGACCATGACATTCCCACCACCATGCTTGACTGTAGGCAAGACACACTTGTTTTTGTACTCCTCACCTGGTTGCCGCTACACAGGCTTGACACCATCTAAACTAAATAAGTTTATCTTGGTCTCATCAGACCACAGGACAGTGTTCCAGTAATTCATGCCATTAGTCTACTTGCCTTCAGCAAACTGTTTGCAGGCTTTCTTGTGCATTATCTTTAGAAGATGCTTCCCTCTGGGATGACAGCCATGCAGACCAATTTGATGCAGTGTGTGCTGTATGGTCTGAGCACTGACAGGTTGCCCCCCACCCCTTCAACCTCTGCAGCAATGCTGGCAGTACTCATAAGTTTATTTCCCAAAGACAACCTCTGGATATTATATTTGATAAAGAAGGGAAAGGTTGGGGAAGGGATAGGTGGGATTATAGCAGTGCCTTACGACTCAATTCACAATCACTGGTTATATGAAAACAATTTTTATTTATACAATTTTAAAAAAGGGGTATGTAGAATACATTGTTACAATACTGGTTCAGAGAGTTTAAAAACAATTAGCATATAGTACAAAGCTTAATGATGGCTGTATCGCATGATGGTTCATATCCTACATGTTTCGCCGATGTGGCTTCATCAGGGATTTGCGCGGTCCATCATGAGAGTACTTATTGCTCTTTCAGCTTGGCTCAGTCACCGAGGCCTGGTATACATCAAATCCCAGACAACTACACACGTCACACCAGGGAAGGGGGGCGCTGCATGCCCATTGACAACCCCACAGGACCAAAGGCCCTTTTTAGCTCGGCTGCACAAAGGTCATGAAGACATGTAAAGGTTTTCTTTTATTGGGTTCAGACCATTGTGGCCCCTCCCCCGTAGTGGTCCTTTATTCCTGACTTACATTTATTCATCTTGCAATGTTTTTGTGGTGGGCCTTTGGTTCTGTGGGGCTGTCTATGGGCATGCAGCGCCCCCCTTCCCTGGTGTGACGTGTGTAATTGTCTGGGATTTGATGTATACCAGGCCTCGGTGACTGAGCCAAGCTGAAAGAGCAATAAGTACTCTCATGATGGCCCGCGCAAATCCCTGATGAAGCCACATCGGCGAAAAATGTAGGATATGGACCATAATGCGATACAGCCATCATTAAGCTTTGTACTATATGCTAATTGTTTTTAACCTCTCTGAACCGGTATGTAACAATGTATTCTACGTACCCCTTTTTTTAAATTGTATAAATAAAAATAGTTTTTACATAATCAGTGATTGTGAATTGAGTCGTAAGGCATTGCTATAATCCCACCTATCCCTTCCCCAACCTTTCCCTTCTTTATCAAATATGACACATATGGGATGAGGTGCCGATACATATTGTGTCGCTAGGTCACCTGACTTCATACCTCTGGATATGATGCTGAGCACGTGCTCTCAACTTCTTTGGTCGACCATGGCGAGGCCTGTTCTGAGTGGAACCTGTCCTGTTAAACCGCTGTATGGTCTTGGCCACCATGCTGCAGCTCAGTTTCAGAGTCTTGGCAATCTTCTTATAGCCTAGGCCATCTTTATGTAGAGCAACAATTCTTTTTTTCAGATCCTCAGAGGGTTCTTTGCCATGAGGTGCCATGTTGAACTTCCAGTGACCAGTATGAGAGAGTGAGAGCGATAACACCAAATTTAACACACCTGCTCCCCTTTCACACTTTGTAACTTGTAACACTAACGAGTCACATGACACCGGGGAGGGAAAATGGCTAATTGGTCGAATTTGGACATTTTCACTTAGGGGTGTACTCACTTTTGTTGCCAGCATTTTAGACATTAATGGCTATGTGTTGAGTTATTTTGAGGGGACAGCAAATTTACACATTGCAGCAAAGTGCAATTTCTTCAGTGTTGTCACATGAAAAGATATAATAAAATATTTACAAAAATGTGAGGGGTGTACTCACTTTTGTGAGATACTGTAGGTGGCTCATATTTGCGTTATGTGCCAAATTCTAGCCAAGTAACACTGAAAAACAGCACTCTTCACAAATTAGAGTTCATACTTATTTTTTGTGGTGTCCACACCACTAATCTGCAATGTTTTACAGAGATTCTGAAGAAATTTCAGAATCCAACAGTTCCTTTAGTTTCAGATTCCTGCCCCCTCCCCTTGCACTCTTTCATTCCTCCCACTGGACCCTACATCACTACCGGACACACTACAGAGCACAGCAGGGACCAGGAATATGACACACCAGAAAGTGTGCCAGATGAAGATTCTTCAGGCAGCTGTATCACTGCAATACAGTACAAATTGGTGGACAGCAGGAGAGGCAAGAATGAATTCTGTTATTTGCAGTGGGCACTTTGTTGTGTTAATAGATTGTACTTTATGCTGGTAGCCCGAATTCTCATAGAATCCAATTTCATAAGGTATTTGCATTTCCATGCATTATCTGCTAACTATTTATTAGTAGTTTTATTCACATACAAGGTGGTATCAAGGAAGTTTTGGGACTAGTTTTGTAACACGCAAACAAATGGCACTACAAGGCTGCACGCACAGTCAAAGGGAGCACCAACCTTCATAAGTCAGTGTGCCAAAAGACATCTCCCTGTGTACATTGGGAGCTGTGCAACTGGTGCTATTCTGATCATGTGCGTTACCATGTCTGCTATTTAACCACTTAAGGACCAGAAGATTTTCCCCTTAATAACCAGGCCATTTTTTGCTAAACGGCACTGCTGATTTAACTGACAATTGCGCAATTGTGCGACGTTGTGCCCAAACAACATTGTCGTCCTTTTTTCCCACAAATTGAGCTTTCTTTTGGTGGTATTTGATCACCTCTGCGGTTTTTATTTTTTATGCTATAAACAAAAAAAGAGCAACAATTTTGAAAAAAAACAATATTTTTTTTACCTTTTTGCTATAGTAAGTATCCAAAAAAAAAAAAAAACTTCTTTATCAGTTTAAGCCAATATGTATTCTTCTACGTATTTTTGGTGAAAAAATTGCAATAAGTGTATATTGATTGGTTTGCGCAAAAGTTATAGCATCTACAAAATAGGGGACTGCTTTATGGCATTTTTATTATAATTTTTTTTTTTTTACTAGTAATGGCGGTGATCAGCGATTTTTAGTGGGACTGCAACATTGCGGCGGACAGATCAGACACTTTTGACACTTTTTTGGGACCATTGACATTAATACAGCGATCGGTGCTATAAAAATACTCTGATTACTGTATAAATGTCACTGACAGAGAAGGGGTTAACACTAGGGGTGATCAAGGGGCTAAATGTGTTCCCTGGGAGGTGTTTCTAACTGTGGGGGGAGTGGACTGACAGGGAGTAGAGAGAGAACGCATTTCCTGATCCCTAGGAACAGCAGATCTCTCTCTACTTCCCTGACAGGACGAGGATCTGTCTGTTTACATCGACAGATCCCTGTACTGCCTCTCTTTCCCACGATCGCGGATGGCCGGCAGACATCGCGGCTGCCGGCCACGCGCATCAGCTCCCCCACCATGCAGCTCCTGCTATAGCGGTTTAAAGGGCCGGTGTACAGTTACTGTGATTCGTGGGAACATGCCGACCTGCTGCAGTATAATGACGGAGGCTGGTTGACAAGTGGTTATTCATGAACAGCAAGTTAGTGAGTTTCTCGCTGGAAACAACATGATCTCACTTCTGAACCCACTCTACTCCCCAGATTTGGCTCCTGCGGACTTTGCCTTCTTCCCAAAGATGAAGATCAAGCTCAAAGGCCGCCCTTTTGACACCATTGCGGAGATCCAGCGCAAATCGCAGAAGATGACACGCTTCCAAAACATGACTTCCAGGACCCATTCCAGAAGCACCAGGAACACTGGGAGCGCAGTATTGCTGTGCAAGGGGACTATTTTGAAGGTGATAGTGTGTAAGCATAGATAAATAAAGTACTTTCTTGTAAACAGAGCTAGTCTCAAAAATTTTTATACCACCTCGTATGTGTGTTGCAATAAAACGTGTGTTTTTGCAATGCAAAGCGTTTAGAATATCACTCGATTTTGGCTTGTGTTAAATTGTAGTTTCTATTAAGTGTACTGAGTGAAAGAGAAGGAGCTGTTTAATACAATAATGGCTCATAAAATACAAATTTATGAGAAATAGAGGCTTCCAATAAGCTGATATTCATCCCATACTAAAACTGATGAACATTTTAATGCAAAAACAAAAATGAGATTGTATTACAATCATTTTTTCCTTCTGAAATGACACTGATAAGCTTTAAGCTGGGTTCACACTAAAAACGGATGCGGCTCACAGCAGAGATTCGGTGCGTCCTTATTCTCCATTTCAGGGGCGAATCAGGCCTGAATTTTTTGCCTGAATTTGGACCTGAAACAGAGTCAAAGACACACAGGACTCCTGCGCAATTTGCTCCGCAGCCTCCCCGGAGATCTGTGAACTGGTGTTTTGTCACTATAGCCAATTCATCAAAATCTCCAATTACGTCACTTCCGGTTACTGTAAACCATCCGTAATTGGAGATTTCGGCGTCTTGCAGTTTTGACACAACACAGGGAACCGTAAATACTCCGGTACATGAAGACTTTGTTTTTGACACAACAGCAGGTAACAAGGAAAAGGTTGTTGCCACCACGGAGGCGGCCATTTTTTTGGTGAGTATCGTAGCGGACTAAGAATATCCGCTTATAATACCGTGTACCAGAGTGTTTACAGTTCCCAGCATTGTGTTAAAATGGCAAGTCATACAAATCTCCAATCAAGGGCGGTTTACAGTAAACGGAAGTGACGTAATTGGGGATTTTGATGAATTGGTTATATTTTGACACAAACATCTGTTACAACACCGACTCCATTGAGAGCTGGACAGTCACAATCTCCTGTCACGTGACTTGGATGCAGGGAAACCCATAACCAATTCACAATACTGTGAATCCAGCCTTAACCATTCATCCTCTGACTTACCAATTGATGTGCTGCCATTAGAACAAACCTCTCTTAATACAGTTATGACTCCATCAGGCTTAAGTTTCAGGTATTCAACCAGCTTTATAATGACAATAGAAAACAGTAGAGGTGAAGAAATGTAATAAAAATAATAATAAAACAACATTGTAAGAATATACATTACATAGCATTTTAAAATTCTATCATTTACTTATTTGTTTGGTTAGTTTGCTCATAGTAAAAAGTTTCTAGTTTAATTTAGTACAATTAGAGACAGGCTTTGTCTATGTGCATCATCTTAAATTCAACAGTACTATTATATGTAGCAGGCATGATTCATGCATAACGCTATACTAAACCTTCATTTTTTTTTTTATTAAAATAAAAAAAAGGTTATACTTACCTGGTCTGTGCAAGGATATTTCACAGAATGGTGACTTACTTCTTCTTTTTCAGCCCCCTGCCAACGTTGTCTCCTCCTCATTTCTGTAAGTGCCCCTGCGTCAGGCCATGTGCTGAGGGGGCACCTGTGCAGGTGACCTCCAAAGCAGAGCTGTGTGCATCCAGAGACACACACAGCACAGCTCGGCCATGCCTCCTGCTCCCTCCTTACAGGATTTTACTGACAGCAGCAGAATCCTATGGCTCCTCGCTGCTCTCAGAGTCTCCTGTGTGACCAGGAAGAGGGAGCAGCAGTGCTGCAGATGGGATGGTGCTGGGTCATAAGAGGACTCAAGAAATAGTTTAGGGAGGTGGGGGTGGCAAAAGTGCTAGAATGTTTATTACCTTAATGCAGGGAATGCAATGAGGTAAAAAATGTTTTAACTTTACAACCACTTTAACCTCTTGCGTACCCGCTACAATACATTTACTGTGTCAGGTCAGTTTGTGCAGGCACAATCAAATACCTGTACGTCATGGCTTTCTTCTGAGTCTGTTTGCACATATGCGTCCGGAGTTGGAAGACTGTGCTGCCATTCACTGTAGCACAAGCCTATCTACAGGTCCCTGGCACCCGTTAATCGGCTCTGGGAATGACAGAAGAGAGCCCTGTGTCAGTAAACAACACAGGGCTCTCTCCGTACAGCAGCAATGTGCTGCTTTTTTTCTCCCTGCAGAGCAGGGAGTAAAAATGGCACATTGCTTAGTAAAACAGCACACAGCAGCACACACTAAACATTATTAGACACACATTTAACCCCTTGAATGCCCTAGATGCTAACCCCTTCCCAGCCAGTGTCATTAGCACAGTGAATTTAATTTTTTAGCACTGATCACTGTATTAGTGTCACTGGAAATGTCAGTGGCATTTGGTCAGTCCCCCCCCCCAGCGTCAGTGTCAAATTGCATGCAGTATTATTACAGTCCCACTAGAAGTCGCTGATCAGCGCCATTAGTAGTATAAAAAAATTAAATAAAAATTCCAGTATCTACAGTGGGTATAGAAAAGAATCACTCCCTTTAAAGTAATCACATTTTGTTGCTTTGCAGCCCGAAATTAAGATTTTTGTTTTATCATTGGCTTGATAAAAGGGCGGGGCCATGAAACGCATAACCTAGCCCCCTCCACATCACCACATCCTCCTCATGGTCTCCCAAAGCTTACTGACTGGACTGACAGACCCGGTGCAGGTGCCCCTACTTTTTGGTCAGCCTACAGCTCGGCATAGTCTCCACCTCTCCAATGAACACCGCAACCACACTTCCTAAGGCAGCCCCCTCAGCCTTCACCATCTGAGCAGCCTGACAGCTCCAACCACAGCCATCCTCACTCCCCGATCAGCCTGACACGTCATCCAGATCTGCAACTACACCTCATGTGTTACCAGGGCTGTCTTTAAGGCAGGGCAAAAGGGGCAGCTGCCCTGGGCCCCATCATTGTTGTGGGGCCCAAAGCAGCTGCCTCATACTTGCCAACTATCCCAGTTTAAATTCCCGTGTCTCATGAAGTTTTAGTCCCATGCTATGTCCCAATATCTCAGTGTGAAATTCTGTTACCAATGCTGCCCAGCTCTGCCCTATTGTCATGCACAGATGACTCACCTGCAGACCCTGTGTTTACATGTAAATAACCTGCATTGGTATGTAAATAGCGTCAGCATTAATATGTAAATAGCCGCAGACTGGCTGCATTGATATGTAAATAGAGGTGGCATTCATATGTATATTATGCTCCTCTGAGGACATATCCACCATCACCTCTGCTGAATGCTGCCCACTGGGGAGGCAAAGGTACATGCTTGAAAGTCCTGCCTACAACTGTGGTCATTAAGCCTAACATCAGCCTTTTCTGCAAAGGTAAGGAAATTGGATCCCTAAGAGTTTTATGTCTATTGATGGGTCCCCTCACTTCCCCAGTCCGTGGTGTGCAGGCAGTGAGGAGATGATGTGCTATAACCTTTAGTAACCATTTAGTAAGCAGTAAAGTGTGCACTAACCTCTTGCAACCAATCATTGAGTGGTAAGGATATGCAGTAACCTCTAGCAACCAATCAGTGAGCAGTAATAATGTGCAGTAACCTCTAGCAACCAATTAGCAAGTGGTATTGGTGTACAGTAATCTCTAGCAACCAATCAACAAGCAGAAGTCATGTGCTGTAACCACTATCAAATAATCAGTGAGCCTTAACGTGTGCTGTAACCTCTAGCAGCCAATCACTGAATGGTAATGATACACTATAACCTCTGGCAACTAATGGCAATTGCTGCCTGATCTGATTCATTAAACAGATGTTGAGTCTAGCTGCTATTTATTGTATGTCTCAGAGCAGGTGGAGAGCAAAATTATATGGAGGGGGCCCCAAGAAAATGTTTGCCCAGGGTCCAATGAATATTAAAGACGGCCCTGTCTGTTACCACCGCCATTCTTGACACAAATCTTGACTCTTATCTTCATCCGATGTCCTTGACACCCCACCCACAGCTGCAGACATACACCTTCACAGCCGGGCATCCAACCTGCAAACTGCTGACATTGACCTGAACAGCCGGACCTCCCACCTGCAGGCTTCACACCACCGCATCTCAGGCATCTGCATTCCACCCATACCAGCCATCCTCTTCAGAGCCTGAGCAATACTTGCTACACCTCCTTCACCTGTAAAAGTGAGTTTCATTCACCATTTTCATTTATCTCCTTTTTACTGTAGTGTGTTTTCTTTCTTTTTTTTTATTCATAATTGCTGGCCCCCTCTTTCTCCACTCGTAGCAGATATTACTTAGCTGTTAAAAACTGACTGAAACCCAACTTTAGGATCTTTAGGTTTCAGTGGATCTTTGGGGATGCTAGAGAGGTCAGTGATGGATTGTTTTAAAGCACTTTGCTGCGTATTAAAAGTATGTACATACTTAAATTGTGCATAATTTGGGTGAGGTCCTCTTTCAGCATCAGACAGTTTTAATTCACTTGTGTCAACTGAATTAAGCAGAGCAAGCAGGTCACTGGTATTATACAGTGCCTTGAAAAAGTATTCATACCCCTTGATATTTTCCACATTTTGTCATGTTACACCCATTAAACGTAAATGTATTTTATTGGGACTTTATGTGATAGACCGACACAAAGTGGCATATAATTGTGAAGTGGAAGAAAAATGATAAATGGTTTTCACTGATGTCATCCCTATCCCCACCAATGCCACTGATGTCATCCCTATCCCCACCACCACCACTGGTATCAGCCCTATCCCCACCACAACCCACTGATTTTCCCATTTCCCCCACCACTACAAGTGGACTGACCCCACCCCCCTCACCAACACCACCGCTGCCACTGATCCCATCCCTCCATCACCATCAGTGGACTGATCCCACCCCCCACCATCATCAGTGGACTGATCCCACCCCCCTCACCACCACTGCTGCTGATCCAATCCCCCGCTGTCACCATCAGTGGACTGATCCCCACCCCCCACCACTACCGCTGCCGCTAATCCAATCCCCACCACCACCATCAGTGGACTGATCTCACCCCCCTCAACACCACCACCTCTGCCACAGAACCCTTCCCCCCCACTACCGCTGCCCTGCCACTGATCCAGAGGGGGGGGCCTTCATGGTTTCTTGCACTGAGGCCCTGAAGGTTCTAGTCATGCCTCTGCTATGAGTGCAATGACTGTCACATAGATGAGCAATTATAGCTTTCAAATTTCTCTTGGCACAGGTTTTCTGTAGAGGTGATGGCACATGCATGTATCTAAGAATGTTGATAACTTTCGACCAACTGCTGTTTAAAGTAGTTGTAAACCCTTACATATACCCAGTGAAGTGACTGGCCTCAAGTTATATACAGAGATTAAACAAATCCTCCTACATAAGTTTTAGTTGTTTATCAGTATTCTCCTCTCTACAGCCATTTCAATTCCAGAATTGATACAACTTTTCTGAGCTTCCAGAGTCAGGGGGTGGGTATCTGTTTTCACACATTGCACAGCTTAGAGAGGAGAACTGAGTGTAATCTGAGACCTGAGTGAAGGGAAGGGACACCCCTTCTACATGATCTTATGTAGAAACATGCACAGCTGAGGCTGTCAATCACAGGCTATGTGTTGGAGACCCCTTCTCCACCGCCCTTGATCCCTTGAAGCCAGCACAGCCTGTCAGAAATGACTCATACAGAGAGCAGAGGAATGAGACTGCAGACAGAAATCATACTCAGTGCTTTGGATTGAGGCAAGTAGACAATATAAAAGGATATGCTTTGTTAATTTTTCATGCCAGAGGTTTACAACCACTTTAATAACTCACGTCCCGCTTCTCACTGAATGTTTTCTGCATTTACAGAGACAAAAATTATTGGTTTACCAGAACTGCCTAAAATATTATTTGAAAAACCATCCACGTGTCTCGTAAGATTACAGCAAGGTTTATAATAATTTTGCATTATCTTGCCTAATACGCTAAATGTTGGCAAAATTAGACTTGCCTGCCATAAAGTGTCAAACTTGGTCCCTTCAGGGATTCCATATCTCCCAGATTTATCATGCTCAATCTTATAATGGTAAACTGTTTTTCCATAGATTACTGAAAGGGCAAAGTTGTCTGCTTCCGGGCTCTTCCTTATCCTTAAATAGAGAAGAGATCATGAAAGAATTATTAGTCATTAAAACAATCTCCCTTTAGGTAAAGCAAGCATAAGCACGCTCACAGTAGTGAAGGTGGCGAAATTGTGGTAGACAAGTGCAGAGAGAACACTTTAGAGGTTGAAGGACTGGAAGCAGTGCAAGCAGAGAGTATGGAGAACATAAGAAGCACAGAAGGGAAAAGAACACTAAAAATCTAACAAAGATGCTCAGTCTATAGTCTCTCTGGGACACACAACATAATGTAGGCAGTATCAGGAATATATGACCATATATTAAAACTGGAAAGGAATAGTATTCCTAGAACATAAAAAAACGCAATCTCAGCTCCCATCAACCTATGGTTCAGTATGATAAAAAATGTACAAAGAAATTTAATATAAATATACAACTCATGATATCAAATCAAAGTGTTTTTATTTTTATAAGCATCTGTAATTGTCTATATCAGTGTTTCTCAACCTTTTTACCTTCGAGGAACCCCTAGCAAAAGTCTGAGATCTCGGGGAACCCCTGAAATAATTTTTATATCTACAGCTCGCGGAACATTGATGTGATCAGCGAGCTGTAGATATAAAAATTATTCTTGGAAATAGCACTAAATAGAATACATATCAAAACTTACCTCCTTAATGTGAAAATTGTGCTCTGCTTTTTTGCACAGAATCTGATGCTCCATTCTGGGCAAACTTGAGATAAGCTGTGTACAGGGGGTCAGCAGGGAAGAGTAGAGGGGATCCAGGAGAGAACAGTAAAGAAGGGGGGGCAAGAGAGAACCGTAC
>BLSH010080241.1:14995-28103 GCA_018402905.1 Glandirana rugosa | reverse complement strand
ACCTCTCCCTTTAGAACTAGGAGATGATTTTTGAACAATAATCTGTCACTTACAGCAACAGCTGGAACCTCTCCTTTTAGAACTAGGAGATTATTTTTGAATAATAATCTGTCCCTTTCAGCAACAGCTTGAACCTGGCCCTATAGGAGTAGGCAATGGGTTTAGAACAATAATCTGTCTCTTACAGCAACAGCTGGAACCTGGCCCTATAGGAGTAGGCAATGATTTTTGAACAATAATCTGTCACTTGCAGCAACAGCTGGAACCTCTCCCTTTAGAACTAGAGATGATTTTTGAACAATAATCTGTCACTTACAGCAACAGCTGGATCCTGGCCCTTTAGGAGTAGGCAATGCTTTTTGAACAATAATCTGTCCCTTACAGCATCAGCTGGAACCTCTCTCTTTAGAACTAGGAGATGATTTTTGAACAATAATCTGTCACTTACAGCAACAGCTGGAATCTTGCCCTATAGGAGTAGGCAATTATTTTTGAACAATAATCTGTCCCTTACAGCAACAGCTGGAACCTAGCCCTATAGGAGTAGGCACTGATTTTTGAACAATAATCTGTCCCTTACAGCAACAGCTTCAACCTCTCCCTTTAGAACTAGGAGATTATTTTTGAACAATAATCTGTCCCTTTCAGCAACAGCTGGAACCTCTCCCTTTAGAACTAGGAGATTATTTTTGAACAATAATCTGTCCCTTTCAGCAACAGCTGGAACCTGGCCCTATAGGAGTAGGCAATGATTTTTGAACAATAATCTGTCCCTTACAGCAACAGCTGGAGCCTCTCCCTTTAGAACTAGGAGATGATTTTTGAACAATAATCTGTCACAGCAACAGCTGGAACCTCTCCCTTTAGAACTAGGAGATTATTTTTGAACAATAATCTGTCCCTTTCAGCAACAGCTTGAACCCGGCCCTATAGGAGTAGGCAATGGTTTTTGAACAATAATCTGTCTCTTACAGCAACAGCTGGAACCTGGCCCTATAGGAGTAGGCAATGATTTTTGAACAATAATCTGTCACTTGCGGCAACAGCTGGAAACTCTCCCTTTAGAACTAGAGATGATTTTTGAACAATAATCTGTCACTTACAGCAACAGCTGGAACCTCTCCCTTTAGAACTAGGAGATGATTTTTGAACAATAATCTGTCACTTACAGCAACATCTGGAACCTCACCCTTTAGAACTAGGAGATGATTTTTGAACAGTAATCTGTCACTTACAGCAACAACTGGATCCTGGCCCTTTAGGAGTAGGCAATGATTTTTGAACAATAATCTGTCCCTTACAGCAACAGCTGGAACCTCTCCCTTTAGAACTAGTAGATGATTTTTGAACAATAATCTGTCACTTACAGCAACAACTGGAACCTTGCCCTATAGGTGTAGGCAATGATTTTTGAACAATAATATGTCCCTTACAGCAACAGCTGGAACCTGGCCCTATAGGAGTAGGCACTGATTTTTGAACAATAATCTGTCCCTCTAAGCAACAGCTGGAACCTCTCCCTTTAGAACTAGGAGAGGATTTTTTAACAATAATCTGTCCCTTACAGCAACAGCTGGAACCTGGCCCTATAGGAGTAGGCAATGATTTTTGAACAATAATCTGTCCCTTACAGCAACAGCTGGAACCTGGCCCTATAGGAGTAGGCACTGATTTTTGAACAATAATCTGTCCCTTACAGCAACAGCTGGAACCTCTCCCTTTAGAACTAGGAGATGATTTTTGAACAATAATCTGTCCCTCTAAGCAGAAGCCTCTACCTAGTGCAGTCAGATCGTTCTGTAATGCAGGGTGAGATCTGCAATCTGTCACTCAAAGCAGCAGTATGAGAAATCTCTAATTAGTCCAGAATCAGATCGTTGTGTAATGCAGGGTGAGATCTGCAATCTGTCCCTCAGAGCACCAGTAGTAGTAATCTCAGGATGCAGGATGAGATGTGAAAATATCTGCAATCTCTCCCTCACAGCGCCGGCAGCTTCCTCTCCCTACACTAGTCAGAGTCTCAGAGAGCATGTGACTAGAGCACCAAGTGACTCACATGATGCACTGGCCATTCACAGCCATGCCATTAGTAGGCATGGCTGTGATGGCTTCTAAGGGCAAACCAGTGAAACGCTTGTTGATTGGCTGCCCTGCAGCTATTCAAAATGCGTGATCAACTACCAGAACCCAGAACCCGAAACCGAACGTTTTTTGAAATGTGGGTTCGGGTCCGGGTCCCGGACACCCCAAAGTTCGGTACGGACCCGAATTTTACAGTTCGGGTTCGCTCAACCTTACTTTTGAGGTCTTATCCTAAACGCCATTGTAACACTCTACGCCGCTCCAACAACACGATTATTCTCGGAGGACATGCTATCCCAGCCATTCCATATCACAGATGGCACCAGACAGGGGTGTCCGTTATCCCCCTTAATATTCAATCTTATAATGGAACCCCTGTCAGAACATATCAGATAGAATCCACACATATCAGGTTTCACAACTGGCCACATGTCACACAAATTAAACCTCTTTACGGACAACGTGATCATAATGCTAACGAACCCAGCTCCTAGCAGAGGTGGTGAAAACTCTCCAATGGTTAAGTAGTGCATCTTACTACAAGGCTAACATATCAAAGACATACATCCTAAACTGGGCATAGACGCAATGACAAGAAACTTACTACAATCACAACACTCCTTCATCTGGGCTGAACAGAGTATTCCTTACCTAGGCATGCAACTCACCAAGACAGTGAAAAAGATTATTTGCTACCAACTACAAACCGATCCTCACCAAATTAGTGGCAGACACCCAACACATAGAAAAACAAGAACTGTCATGGTCTGGAAGATTAGCAGCATTCAAAATGCTATATCTCCCTCAAATTTTGTACCGTTTTTAGGACTTTCCCTATCCCAATACCAAAATCCTTCCTCAAATCTCTCCAAACTATTTTTAACAAATGCATATGGAAAGGCAAAAAACCAAGATGTGCCCACGCTAAATTAATAAAACACAAGCTAGCGGGGCAAACAGGATCCATAGATTTTGAAGATTACTACATAGCCTCTGTAAGGAACCTGCCAGAAATGCGCTGCCCCTTAAGGATGGATCCGCGCGCCTTGCGAGCGCGCGCGCACCGGAAACAGCGCCAGATGGCTGTATTTGAACTTCCTGCACCCAGCAGCTTGTGCTGTCCTTTCTACAGCATTCCTGTGACCCCCCAGCGGTTATTCTAGTGAGACTTCCTGCACCTGTGACCCTGGCTACCTATCTGGACTTTGTTGTTATCTGCCTGCCCTGACCTCTGCTTGTTTACGACCACTCTCCTGCCTGATCCTTGTACCTTATCTGCCCGCACGTTGCCGACTCTGCCTGTACCCGACTACCCACCTGCCTGCTCCATTTGTACCGCATTGCCAGCCTGTTGTCGACCCAACCTGTACCACCACTCTTCTGCTGCACAAGCTCCTGTGGACCTACACCTACCACCTGTGACCAAGTCCAGCCCTTGTGCCCCCTGTGCTCCTGAACTCCCTGTCTCCACTACCAGGGGTTCATAAACCAGGGCCATAAGAGAGGTTGCCCCCGCATAAGTCAGACTCAACCACCAGGTACATGACAGCAATGGACAGCCACGTCTGAGTCTGCGCCGGGGCCCTCCACCATGGAGGAACTATGTGTGCATATCACCGGACTGACCCAAGCAATAAAGGCACTTCAAGAGGAATACACCGGCTTGGAAAGTCAAGTTCAGGACCTGGCCTCACCAGCAGCAGCCAGTCACAGTCAAGCCTCACCCTGCACCTTTGTGACTCTTCCTACGGAGCCTCAAGTGCACATGCCCGAGCGGTTTACGGGGGACAGCAGGAAGTTCCGGGCATTCCGTAGCACCTGCGAGTTGTACTTTGCTCTGCAGCCCCGTACCTTTGCTTTGGAGGAAACTAAGGTGGGCTTTGTGATTTTACTCATGTCAGATAGGCCTCAAGCCTGGGCTCACCACCTGTTGGTACAGAAAGCCCCAGAGACCTCAAGTCTGGATCTGTTGTTTCATGCTATGGCCCAGCTGTATGAGGACCCCCATCAGACCGCAACAGCGGAAGCAGCACTTCATGAGCTCCAGCAGGGCCACTGTACCGCAGAGGAATATGTCTTGGCAATGGAGCGCCGACACCACCTGGAACTCGGTTGCCCTCTGTTTCCAGTTTAAGTTAGGGCTCTCTGAGCCCCTCAAGGATGAGCTGGCTCGCTACGGGGTACCTCACCCCCTTGATGCGTGAACACAGAGCGGAGAGAGGTACTGCTGCCCCGCGGTTCACTCACTTCCCAGCGCCCCGGGATCCAGTCCGACCTTGGCCTCCTCCTCTCCTAGGCACCATCCGGAACCACCACAGAAGGGGCTCCCCCACCCTTCTCCCTCACCTGCTGAGCGGCAGAGACGCATAAACCTCAACCTTTGTCTGTACTGTGGGGACTCGGGACACCTGGCAAGTAGCTGTTCCACCAAAGCAGGCAAGGGTCCTACCACAGTTGCAGGAGAAGTCCTGTCCTTACCTGGTGCCAAGTCCCATCTGGTCCTCTTCATCTTCCTCCAGCTTCCTGACTGAAGCGTTCAAGTACCAGCTATTCTGGACTCAGGGGCTTGTAGTTGTTTCGTGGACCAGGCCTTTGCCACTCAACATCACATCTTACTACGTTCCAAGGGCCGTCAGATGGTCCTCTGGCTGGCGGATTGGTCAATCATAAAGTCGGGTACCGTGACCCACGAGACATTCCCCCTACCTGCCAGGATGGCAGAAGGACACATGGAATTCTTGCTATTGGACGTCATTGCATCCCCCTTATGTCCAGTTATTCTCGGCCTACCCTGGCTGCAAGCCCACAACCCTCTGATCAACTGGACTACCGGAAAAGTGCAGTTTCAGTCTCCTTTCTGTCTTGCCCACTGTTTGCAGCAACCTCCAAAGAACTCCTCTGCTATCCTCAGTATAAACTCTGACCCAGATCTGGAAGCCTGCCAGGTGGTTTCGGAAGCCAACCATGACTATTTAGAAGTTTTTAGTAAGAAAGGGGCCAATACCCTGCCCCCACACCAGACTTGATTTCCCAATTGACCTGCTGCCTGGGGCTGAAGTCCCTTTCGGCCGGATTTTTCCTCTGTCGGAAGTGGAACTGGCAGCTCTCAAAGCCTACTTAGATGAGAACCTGGAGAAGGGCTTCACCCGGCTCTCTACATCTCCCGCAGGAGCGGGAATATTCTTTGTGGAGAAAAAGGACCACACGCTCAGGCCTTGTATTGACTACCGGGACCTCAACAAGGTCACAATTAAGAACCGGTATCCGTTACCCCTTGTTCCAGAACTCTTTCAAAGACTTGGATCGGCTACTGTGTTCTCCAAGTTAGATCTACGCGAAGCCTATAACCTGATCCGCATACAGGAGTGCGATGAATGGAAGATGGCCTTTAGGACTCGCTTTGGCCATTTTGAATACCTGGTCATGCCTTTTGGGCTCTGCAACGCCCCAGCGACCTTCCAGCACCTGGTAAACTATGTTTTTCGAGATTACCTTGATCTATTCGTGGTCATCTATCTCAATGACATCCTCATCTTCTCCCCCTCCCTGGAGGAACATTGCAGGCATGTGAAACGCATACTCAGCCACCTCGGGGAACACAGACTTTACGCAAAAGCGGAAAAGTGCGCATTCAAGTGTGCGGACATCTCATTCCTAGGATTTCACCTTTCCACGAGGGGCATTACCATGGACCCCCAAAAGGTCACAGCCATACTTAACTGGCCAGCGCCATTCGATAAAAAAGGGGTACAGCGCTTTGTTGGCTTTGACAATTTTTATAGAAAATTTATACAAGGATTTTCTACAGTCATTGCTCCAATAACCCAGCTGACCAAGCAGAATATCAGCTTTGTCTGGACCACCGAGGCACAGGCAGACTTCCAGGCCCTAAAGAAGCTGTTCACATCTGCTCCCGTTCTAAAGCACCCCGACCCAGCACTGCCCTATGTCCTGGAAGTGGATGCCTCGGAGACCGCAGTCAGGTTGGCCACACTTCATCCCATCGCGTTTTTCTCTCGAAAACTCACTCCACCCGAGAGGAATTACGACATTGGGGACAGAGAGCTGTTGGCAATAAAGTCCGCCCTGGAAGAATTGCAGTATCTTCTAGAAGGAGCAGTGCACCCAGTCCTGGTATTCACAGACCACAAAAATTTGGAGTACCTGCGGACGGCCAAAAGGCTGCTCCATATCACGTACAGGCCTGGGTCCAAGAACGTCAAGCCAGACGCCTTGTCCAGAATGTTCCCTGAGCCTGGGGAAGTTCCCCCTCCAGACACCATCCTGCCTGCCCACAGCTTTCTATTGGTCCAGGAGGACCTCCTAACCCAGGTATGGCAGGCTCTAGCTGGCTCCACTGTACCCAAGGACCCTAAACTGTCAGAGAAGGATGGGCTGTGGTGGCTGGGTACCCGAATCTTCATACCTGAAGCTCTCCGTCTGGAAGCACTGGAGCTTTGCCATGACAGCAAGCTAGCCGGGCACTTTGGCAACCACAAGACAGGTTAACTGTTGTCCCGCACCTTCTGGTGGCCTCACATATCCGAGGACTGTAGAACCTATGTGAGTGCCTGTACCACTTGTGCCCGAAACAAGACAGAGAGGACCAAGACCTTCGCCTGCTGAATCCCTTACCTATCCCCGAACATCCTTGGTCCCATATTTCCATGGATTTTATTGTTGAGTTGCCCCCATCTGTGGGGTTCAACCCCATCTTCGTAGTGGTTGACCGTCTTACCAAGATGGCACACTTTATCCCGATGCAGGGCACACCTACCAGGACAGAAACAGCCAAGACCTTCATCAAAGAAATTGTCAGGCTGCATGGCATCCCCACTAACATTGTGTCGGACCAGGGGGTGCAATTTACGTCCTGAGTCTGGAGATCTCTATGTTCCATCCTAGGAGTTGAACTGGCATTTTCATCAGCCTACCACCCGCAATCAAATGGTCAGACAGAAAGGACCAACCAGACCCTTGAGCAGTACCTCCGCTGCTACTCCTCGTACTCCCAGGACGATTGGATCTCTCTACTGCCGTTAGCCGAGTTCACCTATAATAACGCGGTCCACTCTGCCACCAAGCAATCACCGTTCTGTGTGAATCTCGGCTATCACTCCACATTCCTGCCTACCACTCTGACCGAAAGCCCTGTCCCGGCTGTGCAGGAGATCATGCAGTTCTTAGAAAGGAACAACCACCTTCTGCAGGAGACCCTCGTGCAAACCCAGGAGCACGACTTTCGACAGAGGGAGGCGAGGAGAGTTGAACTTGCAACCAGGCGATCGGGTCTGGTTGGCCACTAAAAATCTGAGGCTGACATGTCCATCTAAGAAATTGGGCCCTAGATACATCGGACCTCTACCAGTCAAAAGAAAAATTAACAACATGGCTGATGAACTAGACCTTCCTCCACTCAGAATCCACCCAGTCTTCCACGTAAACCTGATTAAGCCAGTGACTAAGGACCCCTTCCCAGGGCAGAGAACAGCTTCACCAGAACCAGTCCTGGTAGACGGAGAGGAGGAGTTTGAGGTTGAAACTATTCTGGACTGCAGAAGGAGAGGAGGCATCACCCAATTCCTAGTAAAGTGGAAGGGAGAGGAGAGCTCTTGGAAACCTGAAAACCATCTACATGCCAAGGAGCTGGTGAAGGCTTTCTGGAGGAACAACCCGAACAAGAGAGCCTGTTTGGGCATCCAGAGGCTGCCCCTTGGGGGGGGGCAATGTAAGGAACCTGCCAGAAATGTGCTGCCCCTTAAGGACGGATCCGCGCACACCCGTGCGCGCGCACCGGAAACGGTGCCAGGCGGCTCTATTTGAATTTCCTGCACCCAGCAGCTTGTGCTGTCTATTCTACAGCATTCCTTTTCCTGTGACCCCCCCAGAATTTATTCTAGTGAGACTTCCTGCAACTGTGACCCTGGCTACCTATCTGGACTTTGTTGTTATCTGCTTGCCCTGACCTCTGCTTGTTTACGACCACTCTCCTGCCTGATCCTTGTACCTTATCTGCCTTCACGTTGCCGACTCTGCCTGCTCCATTTGTACCGCATTGCCAGCCTGTTGTCGACCCGGCCTGTACCACCACTCTTCTGCTGCACGAGCTCCTGTGGACCTACACCTACCACCTGTGACAAAGTCCAGCCCTCATGCCCCCCTGTGCTCCTGAACTCCCTCACGAACCAGGGCCGTAAGAGAGGTTGCCCACGCATAAGTCAGACTCCACCACCAGGTACATGACAGCCTCAATCATAACCCCACTACAAGAATGGTTCAACCCATACCAACACACCTTATGGGGTCGCCTAGAAGCTACATTAACACCACACTCGAATCTACAAAGATGGCTACTTAGTGTCCCCTTTGGAGCCCCTATCTCTACATCAGTTCCCCCAACATCAGCCCAAGCATGGCAAAAGATAATATCCAACTCCACTAGCCACACCGATAAAATATCCCCACCATTACCCCTAGAATGCCTCCAATACCTATCAATAGACTTGAACCTCTCAAGGTGGTCCACTATGGGCATCAAATATGTACAAGATCTACTCCAAAAGTCGAGTTTTAAAACTTTCCATCAATTACAAACAGAGTTCTCTCTGCCGCATTCAGAACAATTCACATACCTTAGGGTACAAACATTGCCTAAACTCCATCGCATCACCCCTATATACAACCCCCAAGAAAATATGAGAATACCTAATCAATCCACCCACAAAAACGAGAGGAATCTCTCTAATTTACAATTCACCAAGACAACGTTGCATCTCCATTGGGAGTCAGATATTAAGAAAGAATACTCGGAATCACAATGGGAAAAAGATTTGGCATCTATCTTCAAAGCAACCAAATGCTCTACTCTCTGGGAGCTCACCCAAAAAATAACACTACATTGGTACCTCACACCATCAAAAATGGCATCCTTTAGCCCCAACATGTCTGACTCCTACTGGAGATGCAAATCGGCCACAGGAGACATACCCATATCCTCTGGTCATGTCCGCTCACAAAACCATACTGGAACAAAATCTTCCAAATTCTCCAAGATGTCATACAATGGCAGATCACCCCATCCGAACCTCTTGCAATCCTAAATCTGACGATCGACTCAATACCACACCATCTCAGACATGTGACCACTCACATACTCTTGGCAGCCAGATTAAGCTTAACAAGGCTGTGGAAATCCAAACTAGCACCGTCTATTGTGAATACCCTAGAATTAATCAATACACACTACATAAGCATACTACCATGAGCTAATAATGGCTTCCAGTAAAGGCAAGCTAGCAGCCATGCAAAACAGCATGGCAACCCTGGGAACTAATGTCTGGAGCTTTTCGGCTTCTTTGAATATGTCATACAACCAAGTGCTTTCTCCTTTTACTTTTTCCTGAAATCTTGAACCAAGAACTGTAATAAATATGCGTAAAAAGTTGGAATTCAAATGTTTCATAAATGTCCTTAATGTTTTACTATGACTGTAACCCTTGTAAAACCTCAATAAAAATCTATTGAATAAAAAAAAAAAAGAAATTATATATATCCTAATATATGTATATTGAATTACTATAACTGAAATATCTTCCTTCCCATAAAATAAGGTGACTGAATCATCATTATATAATGCATATCGCATATAATTATAGTTTAAGATAAATTTAATACCACAAAGCAGTATATATATATGAGATAATTCTATTCTATAAAATAACACAAATTAAAGGGTGACTAATAGAGTTGAGCGTACCTGAACTGCAAAGTTCGGGTTCGTAACGGACATTAGGGTGTCCGTGTCCTGAACCAGAACCTGGACATTTGAGAAAAAGTCTGTGTTCGGGTTCGGAGTTTGGGTATTTTTTCGCGCCTTTTGAATAGCTGCAGGGCAGCCAATCAACAAGCGTTTCACTCGTTTGCCCTTAGAAGCCATCACAGCCATGCCTACTAATGGCATGGCTGTGATTGGCCAGTGCATCATGTGACCCAGCCTCAATATGAGCTGGAGTCACGTAGTGCTGCATGTCACATGCTCTAAGACTAGTGTAGGGAGAGGATGCTGCCGCCGCTGTGAGGGACAGATTAGCATTATAAAATCATCTCATACCAGTATAGGGAGAGGTTCCTGCTGCTGGTGTGAGGGATAGATTAGCGTTATAAAATCATCTCGTACTAGTATATGGAGAGGTTCCTGCCGCTGGTGTGAGGGATAGATTAGCATTATAAAATCATCTCATACTAGTATAGGGAGAGGTTCCTGCCGCTGGTGTGAGGGATAGATTAGTGTTATAAAATCATCTCATACTAGTATAGGGAGAGAGAGGTTCCTGCCGCTGGTGTGAGGGATAGATTACCATTGTAAAATCATCTCATGCTAGTATAGGGAGTGGTTCCTGCTGCTGGTGTGAGGGACAGATTAGCATTATAAAATCATCTCATACTGGTGTAGGGAGAGGTTCCTGCTGCTGGTGTGAGGGACAGATTAGCGTTATAACAAAATAATATAAATTTGTGCTAGATAGTACATTTGCATCCAGAATGAGGAGAGCGTCAAATAAGGGATGTGGTCGTGGTGCTGCTGGTGCTTCTGGTGCTGCTGGTGTTGGTGGTGTTGGTGAAGCTCCTGTTGCAAGGAGAGGATGTGGTCGATCTGCGCCAGCTACATGCACAAGTTAAACACCTTCCTCAGGTGCGAGTAGCCGACAGAACCTTCAACGTTATATGGTAGGCCCGAATACCACTCAACGGATAGTGAGGCCAGAACAAGTACAGACCCCACATGGAGTGAAGGTCATGCGAGTGACGTGTGCAGTTTGGAGAAAGAGGTGGTGGTCGCACAGAGGCACCAACACAGCAAAAGAGGAAGCAGGTTGCAAAAGCGAAGTGACTGTCCCCTAGACAATACGTCTGCTACTACCCACCGCACCCAGGGACCTAGCACACCAAAGGCAGCTCAAAGGAGTTCCCTGGCATGGCAGTTCTTCAGACAATGTGCTGACGACAAGACACGAGTGGTTTGCACACTGTGCAATCAGAGGCTGAAGCGAGGCATAAATGTTCTAAACCTGAGAACAACCTGCATGACCAGGCATCTACATGCAAAGCTTGAGCTGCAGTGGAATAAGCACCTCAAAATCCAAGAAAGGTCTCGGCCTCCTCCTGCTTCCTCTTCTGCTGCTGCCTCGGCCTTTTCCTCCATCTCTACAGTGCCAGTGTCACCTGCCACCCAGCAAACAGATGATGTGACAGCAACGCCACCATGTCTGCCACCATCCCCAAGCATTTCCACACCATGGTCCCATGGAAGCTTACAGCTGTCCATCTCCCAAACACTGGAGAGAAAGAGGAAGTACCCCCTACCCACTCACGATCCCTGGCCCTGAATGCCAGCATTTCAAAATTCCTGGCATTTGAAATGCTGTCATTCCATCTGGTGGACACGGACAGTTTTAAAAACCTGATGGCGGTGGCTGTCCCACAGTACGTGGTTCCCAGCCGCCACTGCTTCGCTTCCCTTCCCTTCCCTGCACAAACAAGTCGGGGACAAGATCAAGTGTGCACTGCGCAATGCCATCTGTGGCAAGGTCCACATTACCACTGATACGTGGGCCAGTAAGCATGGGCAGGGATGCTATATCTCGCTAACTGCACACTGGGCCTGAGGCGGATAGCAGTTTGGCGCATGTCCTTCCACCACCGAGGATTGCAGGGCATTTCTCTTTGCCTCCTGTTGCCTCCTCCTCCTACTGCGCTTCCTCCTCCTCTAACACATCCTCATCTGGTCAGCATAACACCTTCACCACCAACTTCAGCACATCCAGGGGGAAACGACAGCAGGCTGTTTTAAAACTGATATGCTTGGGGGATAAACCCTACACTGCGCAGCAGCTGTGGATGGGCATTGAACAACAGACCGATGAATGTTTGTTGCCACTGAGCCTCACGCCCGGCCTGGTGGTGTGCGATAATGGGCGAAATCTCGTAGCAGCTCTGGGCCTAGCCAGTTTGATGCACATCCCTTGCTTGGCGCATGTGCTGAATTTGGTGGTGCAGAAATTTCTAAAAAACTGCCCGGATATGTCAGAGCTGCTGCAGAAAGTGCGGGCCATCTGTGCGCACTTTCAGCGTTCTCCCCCAGCTGCTGCTCGTTTGTCTGTGCTGCAGCGGAACTTCGGCCTTCCCGCTCACTACCTCCTATGTGACGTGCCCACAAGGTGGAACTTCACCTTGCACATGCTGCAGAGACTGTGCGAGCAGCAGCAGGCAATAGTGGAGTTTCAGCTGCAGCACGCACAGGTCAGTCGCTCTGTGGAACAGCACCACTTAAACACCAACAAGTGGGCCTCCATGCGAGACCTGTGTACCATGTTGCGGTGTTTCGAGTACTCCACCAACACAGCCAGTGCCGATGACGCTGTTCTCAGCGTTACTATCCCACTTCTATGTCTCCTTGAAAAAACACTTTGGGCGATGATGGAAGAGGATGTGGCACAGAAGGAGGAGGAAGAGGGGTCATTTCCATGGTTATCAGGCCAGTCATTCACAAGTGGCTCGGATGGTGGGTTCCTGCACCAGCATAGGCCAAGTAAAAAATTTTCAAGCCAGGGCACAGTTCTGGAGGATGAGGAGGACGAGGATGATGATGAGGAGGAGGAGGAACCGTGTTCACAGCAGGGTGGCACCCAACGCAGCTCATAGGCATCGCTGGAACGTGGCTGGGGGGATACGGAGGACACAGATGATATACCTCCCACAGAGGACAGCTTATCTTTGCCTCCGGGTAGCCTGGCACACATGAGCGATTACATGCTGCAGTGCCTGCGCAATGACAGCCGAGTTGCCCACATTGTAACTTGTGCTGATTACTGGGTGGCCACCCTGCTGGATCCCCGTTACAAGGACACCGTGCCATCTTTAATTCCCTCACTGGAGAGTGATCGGAAGATGCGCGACTACAAGCACACGCTGGTAGACGCGCTGCTGAAGGCATTCCCAAATGACACCAGCGCGTAGAAGGCTAGTG
>BLSH010080241.1:0-14258 GCA_018402905.1 Glandirana rugosa | reverse complement strand
TCTTATACACATCTACTGCCTCCTCAACCTCCCTCTCCATATCCACCTCCTCCTCCATTTTCTATTTTTTTATGTGATTTTAAGTTATTTCCCTATCCACATTTGTTTGCAGGACACTTGTCCTACTCTTACCCCCATTTTGCTTCCTTTTGCAGCCCTCTAGCCCTTTCCAGGACTTTTTTTAGAGCCATTTTTGTGCCCACAAGTTTGGGTCACCTTTGACTTCAATGGGGTTTGGGGACAAGTTCGGGTCAAGTTCGGGGCCGAACTCGAACTTTTTCGCAAAGTTCGGCCGAACCCGCCGAACCGGAACATCCAGGTGTCCACTCAACTCTAGTGACTAAATATATTAAATATCACATACATATTAAATTCATTACCACAAAGTAGTAATAATGAACATTTGAATATAAAAAGATTATTTAAAAATTGAAAATCTTATTAAGATTAAGAAAATATTAATAATAGCAGAATGGCTCAATTTTTTATCCTACTCAAACAAATACACCTAGTATGCAAATGTGCAAGTATACTTCAATATATATTAAATAAATCAACCCCTAGTGGACTATAGATCTAATAACAATCATCCATGATCGGGTTTCTTTCTCACCCTATTAGATCCTCTCCAATTTAGTAGAACCTTTTTCAACCCCAAAATTGTAGAGTGGTGGGATCCCTTGCATGTACTTTCCTATAATGATCAGACACAATATGATCCTTATAGCCTTTAAGTATATTATTCACATGCTCCCTTATGCTAACTTTTAACGCCCTCTTCGTGCACCCTATGTACATTAAACCACAGGGGCATGTTAAGGCATAGACGTGTAGTATCGCAAGTAATACAATTTTCAATTTCATAATTCCTGCCTGTATTATTTGAAAAGAATGATGTACGCAATCTATTGACATTCCCTGTGTGTCTACATGCCTTACATTTCTTACAGACCCTAAATCCTTTGCGCTCAGGCCATAAAGTCGTTTTCATAGGGGGATCTATAATTTTCCACACACCACTGTCCCCAAATGTGGGACCCTTCCGATGGATGAAACTCTGGTACCAAAATTCTATCCATCAGCAATACATGCCAATGTTTACAAACAACTTTCTCAATCTCTTTGTATTGGCAACTGAAGTGTGAGATAAAACTCTGTGCAGTCACCCCTGGCGAACAAGTCAGATGTGATGAAACGCGTCCAAGGGAGTGAGTACACGGCAACAGTGGAGGGAGCTAGATGTGGATCCAGAGCTGCGAGGGAAGACAGTAATATGTGGCATAATAACACACTGGCATACCATTGTATATGCATTATTATAATGTTTTAAATTTACAAGCAATATTTTTTAAATACATTTGGAAGTTGTTAAACTGTTTTACACTATGAGAGGCTCTATTTTGATTTGTTCCTATACATGGGTGGAATCTCTGGTCTGATATACTTCAGGAGAAGGAGTCATTATACCAGGAGGTGTGGATATCTACCTTATGATACTGGATATGCTGATTTACATCTTATGTCTGGTGAGCCTCAGTCCATTAGGGTATTTGGAGCATGTATGCACGATGGTGGAGGTTGATGGTGTACTGTATTCAGCAGCTTCTATACACTTATTCATCACAGCATGGAAATTGGACTTTATTTTTAACTTTACTTATAAGTTACTATCCTCTATTTAGCATTACTTTTGACTGAGACTGGTCTCGGTCAGCTGAAGAAAGGATTTATTTACACATTTATTTTTTCACTGATGGTATACTGATGTCTGTCTGTAATTCAACATATGCACTGCTGTGAAATGATTTTGTGTGATGCACTATATTTTTTTATTTTCACCTGATGTTGATTTGAAATGTATTTGCTAAGCAGCTGCAATATTTGCAATTTGTTTTATAATTACTTTATTTTTGGCACAGTGCTTTCACATATTATTTAAACATAGAAACATAGTACAGGAGATGGTCAGAAACTTCAGAAATATTATAGGAGATGGTAAGAGACTGCAGACATAATAGAGGAGATGGTCAGAGACTGCAGAAATATTACAGGAGATGATCAGAGACTGCAAACATAGAAACATAGTACAGGAGATGATCAGAGACTGCAGAAATATTACAGGAGATGGTCAGAGACTGCAGACACAATAGAGGAGATGGTCAGATACTGCAGAAATATTACAGTTAATGGTCAGAGACTGCAAACATAGTACAGGAGATGGTCAGAGACTGCAGAAATATTACAGGAGATGGTCAGGGACTGCAGAAATGTTAAAGGAGCTGGTCGGAGACTGCAGACAAACTACAGGAGATGGTCAGAGACTGAAAACATAGTAGAGGAGCTCATCAGAGACTGCAGACATATTACAAGAGATGACCAGAGACTGTAGAAATATTACATTTGATGGTCAGAGACTGCAGACATAATAGAGGAGATGGTCAGAGACTGCAGAAATATTACAAGAGATGGTCAGAGACTGCAGAAATATTACAGGAGATGGTTAAAGACTGCAGACATACTACATGAGATTTTCAGACTGCAGAACTATTACAGGAGATGGTCAGGGACTGCAGAAATGTTACAGGAGATGATCAGAGACTGCAGACAAACTACAGGAGATCGTCAGAGACTGAAAACATAGTAGAGGAGCTCATCAGAGACTGAAGAAATATTACAAGAGATGGCCAAAGACTGTAGAAATATTACAGGAGATGGTCAGAGACTGCAGAAATATTACAGGAGATGATCAGAGACTGCAGAAATAATACAGGAGATGGTCAGAGACTGCAGAAATATTACAGGAGATGGTCAGAGATTGAAAACATAGTACAGGAGAAAGCCAGCAGGTAAGTATATGTTTTTAATACAAAAATAAAAATAAAACATTTTTAGTATCACTTGGCTCATTGTCAAAACACTAAAAAACAGGAGCATTACAACCAGAAAGGAGTATAATGCTTTCAGATGAGTGAATGTCTGTAGAGGTGAAAAATTTCTACATAAGGATTGTAGGAACAAACCAGACAGAACACAAGTGTGCAGCACCCAATGTGATAGGCATACAGACAGGATAGGAAGGTTCAGTAGAGGTGGGGGATGTGCAGCTCATATACATTCACTAACTGTGCAATACTTTAAGGATGTTGGCTATCTTCTGTCTTCTCTTCATGTTCCCATCCTCTCCCCCCCTCCGTAAGAGCAGTTCACTACCTGAAAGAAGACTTCTTCCTCTGCCTCATCCTGGGAATGTGGGGACTGTTTTCTTATCAGCAAACTGGATGAAGATGAATGGCTGTGACAGGGGACTACACTCCTGGTCTGGGCAGCAGCCTCTTCCATTCTGCTGGGCCCACATGTAGCAATTTTGGCACACAGGTGGGAGGCAGAAGCAGCAGGAGACTCCTGAAGTTACAGGGAAAGCCAGTCTCAGTTTGACAACACTGCATGGGGCCCCCTAGTGGCTCTGGGCACTCTGGCAGCACCCAAGTGCCCAAATGGTCAGTCTGCCCCTGATCATGAGTTATGGTGAATTGACGGATTCTGTGGCGAAGGAGAGATGATAAATCACAAACATCCAAAACATTTGTATGTAGAGATGAAGTAATCAATAAGGTTGGTTTGCCAAAAGTCAAATAGGCTTTTTGCTTTGCAAGGGAATTTGCCAAAGAGCTTAGTAAATATGGTGAAGCTTCACTTTGAAAAGAATACCCGATCACGTCCAAGGAAAATAAAAACACTGTATTTTTGCTTCACATGATTGGATGATGGAAATCAGCAGACCTGACTTGTTGCCTTTAGTAATTCAACCCCCATACGTAAATCTTCTGACACTTTGGGGTTGATTTTCTAAGGGTAAAACAAAACATTGTTACGCACACTTATAGTACCCTGTTAATGGCTGACAAACACAGTGGTTGCGGAGTGTGGAATGTCTAAAAATACTCTTGAAAAGTGCAACCTCCCTTGCAAAATGAACAGTCTATTAATCTTTAGTAAATCGAGCTTTGTATGTTTAAACATTCTACACTCCACAACCACAGTGTTTGGCAGTCAACAACAGGGTACTATAAGGGGATGTTTTTCATTTGTGATTGTAAGCATATGTTGTCTTATTGGAGACAGATAGACTTGCATCATAGGAAAGCCTTCTGAACATCACCAGGAACTAAAATGGGACCAGCCTTTTAGGTACAAAACTGAGAGATTACAGATATCATTATCAAGAGAATCAGCATTATACTAGTTGAATCCAAATGTATCTTAATTATTTTACTCTTCTTTAATAAACCAGTATGTTATCTCGGTCAGTTTTTAAATTCATATTACTATGTAATATAAATTTGACCTGGACACAGTTACAGTGAATAATTATCTACGGTGTCTTGAAACACTGCAATATCAAGCGATCCTAACTGTGCAGCTTTCTGTGGTAGATGCAGAGATTTAAATAGAAGGTTCAAAGACTTCTAATTTCCAACTGTTGATTATACAGCAATGATAGTATGAATTTAATAGTGAAAGTAAATTCTAAACTGTTTAAATGTGAACTGCAACACTACAATCCTATTTTTCATATGATTACAAGTTGTTTGAAATGCACTAAAAAAAAATGGAAGCATTCTGTAAAATTCTGGCATGGGATATGCGTGCAAAGGTCAAGTGTATTGATTTAAGTAACTGACTTTTCAATTTTGTTCTACAGTCAGAGTCCTTTACATTTCCATTATATAGCTCACTACCAGTGACAGGCAAAGTGTTATTGCTCTCCAGCATTGTTAGGTTGCTCAATATAGAGCATACATGTTTACCCATAGACATATTGAAGTCATGGACTGTGCCTTGTAGCAACAGTATACAGTTAAATTAGTTATGTGACACAATAATCTGTTCATATTAAGTTTGACTTTGGACCTAATAATTATTTCTGAAACTACCTGAATTAAAAACACAATGCTTAGAAAGTCTATGGAGATGACTTATATTTGCTATTCAGACTACACAGAATGTCAGGAGAGGGTCAAGTAAGTCAAGGATTATTACAGGGCTTTAAGAAAATCAACAGCATATACAAAAAAATCATACTCAATTGGTGACATGCACTGCACTGCTATAGTCACAAAAGAATGACTCTATTACAGCATTTTCAGTAAATATTCTTTAAAAAGACTATTTTAAATATTGCCACAAAAAACATAAATAATAAAAGACATGTAGCATTTTGGATGATAAAGGATACCTTGAATAAGTCTGCTGTCCTGTTGTGTAATTGAAGGAGAGGTTAGAGTCAGATCATTTCCATACTTTCAGTGGAACCCTACAGATAGCCTTTTATACCTCATATTTGAGTTTTCTCTGACTTACACATTCACAAAAAAGGTCCAATGTGCATAAAAGAACTATGTTTATTTTGAAAGTAGTAGGTTACAGACATATTTTGCTATGACTATCATATAAAATAAACGGAGCTTTATGCATAAGGAATGTCTGATAATGTATTATTTATCAATTACCAGTTCTGTAATATAAAGCATCCAGGTTTGAAAGTGTAGTTGCATGTCTTTTGTTTGCTATCTGTGTAAATGTTTAAAAAAACGGGAAATTTCCTATCAAATACTTACCGTACTTTTCCTTTCCTGATAGACTCCATGGCAGCATACGTGTGGAGTTGGCCCCACCTCCATAACTACCCTATAGGACCCCTCTTTCATAAATCTTTGCTCCAGGCCAGCGGCCGTGTTCCGTAACTAGCCTACTCCAGGCATTGGGAGGGGACTCCTGCTGCCATGGAGTCTATCAGGAAAGGTAAATCACAGTAAGTATTAGGAAATTTTCTGTTTTCCTGACAGACTCCATGGCAGCATACGTGTGGGAAATAACTTGCTACACACACAGGTGGGAAAATGCTGAGCGAACAAAATTTAATTAACACCGCCAACCAACAGCATTCATAAACCAAAGCTAACAGAAGATAAGGCAGCCAGCTCAACACAATAATGGGACATAAACGTGTTGATAGAAGACCAGGAAGCCACCTTACAGATTACTTCAGGGGCGACAAGGCACGAAGCTGCCCAACATGTCGCGATGCTCCCGGTTGAATGTACCGTCACTGCTACTGGGGAAGCCAAACCCTTCTCCCTATAAGCCCATTGGATAGCCTGCATGATCCATGCAGAAATTGATCTGATTGAGGCCCTCATCACTTTGTTGTTCCCCTGGAGCAGTATGAAGAGATAATCTGACTGACAAAAAGGAGCCGTGGCTTGCAGATACTGTCTCAGGGTGTGCCCCACATCCAGAGGATGGACATCCAGAATATTCGGTGACCTGAATGTGGGGAACACGATCTCTTGATTTTCATGAAAAATTGTGGTCACTTTCGGGTTTGACCCCAGCATGGGAACTAGCACCACTCTGTCAGAAAAGAACGTTAGAAAAGGCTCTTTTGAACCCAGGTTTCTGATTTCGGACACTCTTTTGGCTGATGTGATAGCTACTAAGAAGGCCGTCTTCAGGGTACATTCTTTAAGGCATGACCTAATCTGAGCTGGGAAAGGGACTCCAGGACAAGAGGGAGATCCCACTTGGGGAACCTCGGCTTCCTCTGGGGCCTGAGTCTGATTGCCCCTTTGAAGAACTGGTGAACTAGGGGGTCCTTGACCCATGAGACGCCTATGAATGCTGAGATGGCTGATACCTGCACCTGAAGGGAACTGCCTGAAAGGGACAGATCTAGGCCAGACTGAAGGGAACTCAGAATGTCCTGGACTGCAGGGTCACCACACAAGTTGGATCTGGCAGACATGTGGACAGGGAATCTGGCCCAAATTTGTTCATAGACTCTGTTGGTACTGCTGCTTCTGGCGGTCAGGAGGGTAGGGATGGCCTCTTCTGGGCAGCCTTATGCCTCAAGCCTTCCCCTCTCAAAAACCAAACCCTGAGGTGTAGGTGAGCCAGACAGGGGTGCAGGGCCTTGCCCTGAGTCAGAAGGTCTGGCCTGAGTGGCAGGGAAACTGGTTCCCGAAAACTGAGGAGCATCAGGAGAGGGAACCATGGCCTGTTGGGCCAGAAGGGGGTTATTGCAACCACCTCCACTCTCTCCATTCTGAGTCTCTGCAGGAACTGGAAAATCACAGGCACTGGTGGAAAGGCACAGGCTTTGCAGAATCTCAATTGGTCCGTGAGGGCAACTATCCTGTAGGCCTGAGGATTCCAGAACATTGAGTAGTACTTTGGCAACTTTTTGTTGCACAGAGAGGTGAAGAGGTTGACCTCCAGCACTACTCCCATGGTCAAGAGCCATTCAAACACCTTTTTGTGGAGAGCCCACTCGTTGTTGCCCATCCTGACCCGGGAAAGGAAATCTGCCTGAGTGTTCTAAATCCCTGCTATGTATACTTCTGAAATGTTAGCTAAGTTATTCTGGGCCCAGTTCATAATTGGCTCTACCTCCCATAGCAGGGACTTGCTGTGTGTCCTCCCCTGTCTCCTTATGTAGGCCACTGCAGTTGTATTGTCCAGCCTGAGCATCACGGAAGAGTTTGTTGTTAGATGACAAAAGGCAAGAAGTGCCTGTAGTGCTGCCCAAAGTTCCAGAATATTGAACATTATCCCTTGAGAGGGAAAGTCCCACCTGCCCTGTGCCACTTCAGTCAGGCAATATGCACCCCAGCCTTTGTTGCTGGCATCCGATGTTATAGTGATCCATGTGATGGGAACGATAGAGTGACATCAGAAATTTTCCCGCTGAAGCCACCAAAGAAGGGACATCCTCATGGACGGGGTAATGTAGATGCACTGGTTCTTGTTGTCTGATCTACATTGCTGGAGAAAACCCTCTCTGAAAAGGTCGCATCCGAGGGCAGGGAGATGAGAATACGAGAGTGGCAGGCGAATCCTTCTCTAGATTCAGGAGCCACCCAAACTCCTGAAGAGTGGAAATGACTAGGCCCCTGTGCTCTAGGAGTTGACTTCTGTCTTGCGCCAGGAGGAGGAGATCGTCTAGGTAGTGACGAAGACCAATTCTCTTGATTCTCAGCAGTGCCACAACAGCTAGCAAGACTTTGGAGAAGACACACGGAGAAGTTGTTAGCCAAAATGGTATGCAAGTGAACTGTAAGTGTAGCTGGCCTACAGCAAACCGAAGAAACTTCTGAAATTCTGCCACCGCCGTACGTGGAAGTAAGCGTCTTTTAGATCGATAGACACTGATCAGTCCTCTGGATGGACTGACTGCTGGATGGTGTACAGAGACTCCATTTTGAATTTTTATTTTCTGATGAAGCGGTTAAGATGAGTCAAATCTATGACCAGTCTCCAAGAGCCGTTTTTCTTTTGGACCATGAACAGAGCACAATACATGCCATGGCCTTGCTCGTCGTCCGGAACAGGGACCATCGCCCCTTGCTCCAACAGTGAGTTTACATAGGTTATTAGAGTCTGCCTTTTTTCCTCTGAGGGTGGAAGAGATGTTGGGACAAATCTGAGCCTGGGGGCCCTGTTGAAGACCCAGGTGTGACCTGAGGAGACAGTTCTGACGGTCCAGAAGTCCCAGATTGAGGCCGCCCAGACATGCCGAAAGTGGAGAAGGCGAGCACCTACCCAGCATGCCTGAGCAGGCCCAATCTCAAAAGGACTTTGAAGGTTCACAGCCTGCAGATGAACTGCCCTTAGCAGTTTTTCTGATAGAAGACTGCCTAGATCTCCAGGATCTCACAAATTTGTGGCCAGGCTTGTAACTACGTGCTTCTCTGGCCCGTTTAGTATTCTGTTTCTTCGGGAAGGCCCATCTTTGGCCTAGCATTCGCCAGTCCTTAGGGAGGAACCCTGACTTACCTCCCATGGCCTGAGTTATGGCATCATCTAGTTTGTTGCTGAAGAGGGAAGTACCCTCGAAAGGGATTCTGCACCAAATTTGGTTAGAAGCTGGGTACGTTTGGTGGTAACCACTGACAACATAACCCGGGCCACCAGGCGGATGACATCAATAGAGGCCTCCCCCAAAAAGGCGGATGCCAGCCTGAGTTCCTAGACTGGCTAACTCCTGGCCACTTCACTGAAGAAGCCACTAAGGATCTTCTCCACACTGTTGGACCAGACTTCCATGGCTTTCAAGATTGTTGCCAGGGCCAAGGCTGCTGTTAGGTAAATCTGTCTAAGATCAGAATCAATTTGTCTTTTCAGGGGATCTTTAAAGGAGACCGTGTCTTCTAAGGGAAGGGTCATATATCTGACCAACTTGCATCAACCAGGGGTGCCAATTCCAAGTGCTTGACCTCTTCCTCCTTAAAATGATAGAGCTTCTGGACCTTAGGAAGCATGGAGCTCTTCCTGTCCACCTTGCTCCATTCGTCGGTTATAATTTCACCTAACGTGGCCAGAAAGGCGAAATTCAGTTCTTTATCAAGTTGTTTAAAGATTTTTTTCTGCTTTGGATCAGAGAAGTATGGCTCTTCCAAATTCAAGGCCTCTAGGACTGCCCTTACCACGGAGGGAACCAAGTCATATTCAAAACCCACACCCGAGTCTACTATGTCCGATTCGCTGTCTGAAAGAGCAGCGAGTTTGGAGGAGTCCCATGTGTTGTGAAATTGCCCCTCTCCTGTTGGTGAACATGGTGGCTCTTGCAGGGGCTCTTGAAGCTGACGGGCTTCCCACTCCTGCAGGGAGTCCCTCATGACTCGTTTCACCAATGACTCCAGCTATTGATCTGTCTTTCCCTTTCACCAGCTGCCTTCTTGTAGCAGGTAGCAGTGGTCACATAGGGATCTGCTAGCTGGGACTCGGGTCCTGCACCCCCAGCAAAACTTCTCAGCACCAGACCGGCCTGAGGATGGATGGCTCAGATCTTTGCTATGGCGCCTTGCGCTTGGGAGAGATCCGCAGTGCCTGGACCTGGAGGAAGAATGCCAGCGGTATGATTTGGATGAACAGCTACGTTTGCTGGAGTTGCACTGTGGCTCAGACCTAGAAGGGCTGGGGGGAAAAGGGAGAAAGGAGAAGAGAGAAGAAAGAAAGAGAGGGGAGAACAGTGAGGACTAGTTCGGCTGTACTATACTCCCCTCTCCCCCCCAGCAGGCCACCCCCCAGACAAATGCACAATAAGGGGTATTTGCTATTGGAGGGCTGGCCACCAGGGGACAGTGAGACATCCATGTCACAGGTTGTCAATGACCGCAAGATAAAAAAGGGAACAAGCAGTACCAATGCCAAGTCCTCCCTCCCCAGGCTTTTACCCACCTGGGGACCATCTGGAGCGCAGAAGGAACCAGCCACCATGTCCTGGAATAGGGGAGACAAACAAAGAAACATAGGTAACATGAAGAAACAACCAATGCTGCTGCCATTATGCAGTTAAAAACTGGAAAGATCTCACCACTCCCATCCACAATCGAGCCAGGACAGGAAGGGGTGCATGCCAGACTTTATAGCAGATAGGGCTGCCTGCTAACTGCTAGGCTTTTATGGCCAGTGCACGCTCATCTGATTGCCAGGCCTCCAACTCTTCAGCAACTCTGCTTTCTACACTCCATACCCCACTAACAGCTAGGGCCTATCAGAGGGACGCCATTACTCTGGCCATATGGCTGGTTCCGATCGTGTTAGGAGCTGTCTTCAGGTAGGAGAACCGTACATTCGGTCCTACGGAGGAGGACACAAAAGGTACATGGCTGCAAAGATTTATGGGAGAGGGGTCCTATAGGGTAGTTATGGAGGCGGGACCAATCCCACACGTATGCTGCCATGGTGTATGTCAGGAAAATAAAATTGTCCTAGGTGTTAAAGAACATTTACATTTTTTACATAATTTATGGTTAGCAAACATATTGATATACTATAACATAACCATTTCTAGGTATGAAAATAATAAAGAAAGAAATCCACGCAAATGTAAATGCTCAAAGGTTTCAAAACAGCTGCTGAACACAAAGTTCTACATCAAAACACTTAAAAGTAAAATTATAAATATAAGTGTAGCGCTAAAGATAAATATTCAGAGTCCATAAGATGACAAAGGTGGTCAAGGAAAGATCCCAAATCCGTCCATGAAATGAATAGGGATTAGAGTGCCACACCACACCATAAACACACCGCTCCCACCAGAGAACGTGCGACCCCCTGACAAGAGCGGTCGAACGCGTTAAATTACAAATGGATCAGGCAGGGCTGGTGGAAGAGGTCTAGTTCTCCCTTCAATAGGCAATAAGGATTTCCGCGATCACCACAGCACATCCAAATAATCAATGGACACCCATAGCCATTAGCTCGATAAATCAATCTGTCAGCATCATGGGAAAAAGAGAGGAGCCCACAATAGTGTAATACTGTTAAAATTCATGTTTAGGCCTCATACACACGGGCGTTTTTTGACAACGACGTTTTCTGGCGTTTTTTGCAGCTATCCATGTTAGTCAATGGCCCCATAAAAACGTCGGCGTTTTTGAGCTGTAGATGACGTCGGCGTTAGTGAGCTGAAACTAGAACCCACAGCCATCGCGTTCTGAGGCTGTAACGTTTTGACATTTTTTTACGCCGACGCCACAATATGCCAACAAACGCCAATAAACGCCAACAAACGCCACCTAATATTATACCGGCGTTTTCCGGCATTTTTTGACGCTGACGTTTTTAGGTTGGAAAATAGCAGAGGGATGATTTTTTTTAAAAAACGCCTATTGAAGCTGACGCTCACTAACACTCAAAAACACAGATGCATTACGCCGAAAAACGCCGACTTTTTTTCCTTGACGTCGGGCCCGACGTTTTTTTTTTTTTTTTAGAAACGTCCGTGTGTATGAGGCCTTAATAGATTAAAAGAATACACTCACATAGTCTCCGTCTTGGAAACAGCATGTATGGCGTTCACCACTCAGTAAAATGGCCGCGATGGACCTGCACATGCGCAGTCACGTGGTCAGCGTGTTGGCGTAGCTCCGACCGGTTTCGTCATAAATTACATCATCAGGGATACGCCCACAAGCTCGTACCAGGCATTATGTACCCCTTGTCGACCCAGCACGGCCAATCAGTAAGGAGAATCAATTGTAAACAACAAATTGCAAGCCGCCCCATAGAGGAGCTCCAATAAAACATGAAATTAAATGGGTAAACCACCACATAAATGGTGGATACACATATATGAGACATCAATCGTTAAACAGGGCAACCAGCGCCCCCTAAGGTCCAAAGCTAAATATAGCTCTAAATAAACAGTCAATAAAAAAATGGTATCAGGATAGATGTTTACAAGTCACATATTGGTAAATAAATATATCTGTCCCCCAGAATGACAAGGGGTTCACAATGTACATATTGTTCTAAATAAACAATCAATACATTAAATTAGTATCAAAACAAATGTTTACAAGTCTCATCTTGATACGTAAACATAACTGTCCCCCAGAATGACAAGGGGTTCACAATATACATAATTTAACTGCATACCATTGATTAAAAACAAATACATGAATAAAAAACTAGCTGTTGTTAGTAAAACAATTTAAATTCCATTCTATATTTAAGCCGAAGGGTGAGTAACTTTTTAATTTTTTTAAATGAATAAATCCACCCGGTTTCAGCTTGTGATATACAGCTCTTAGCATCAGCCCCTCTCCAATGACCAGTAAATTTCTCAAGAGCTATAAATATAGTGCCAGACGGATTTCTCCCATGCTTAAGATCGTAGTGCTTTGATACACTATGGCCAGGAAAACCCTTTCTGATGTTAAAAATATGTTCGCCCAATCTAATGGCCAGGCTAAGTGTTTTTTTCCTCCACGTAGTCTAATCCACAAGGGCATTTGATAAGGTAAACAACATTCCTGGTGCTGCAGGTAATGCAGGTTTTAATGTCATAAGTCTTTCCAGTGACCGAAGAGCTAAAAGTCTCGGTTTTTCTCCCCCTCAGACTATTAATCTCACAAGCTTTGCACCGTTTACAAAAATAGTATCCTTTCAGTTCCTGAAAGAATGAAGGTCTTAGCGGAGGGTCAGGGACATTAGGGGCCACCTTATTTCTTAAACTACCAGCACCTCTATACACCACTCCTGGTTTGTCCAAAAGGATCGGGCCCAGTACACGATCACCCTTCAGTATTGGCCAATGCCTCGTTTGAATTATTTTAATCAAATAATGCTGGTTAGAATAAGTTGTGAAAAAGGTAGAAGTCCAATCATGACTTTGGCCTACTGGGGATAGATTCTCTTTAATGAGGCCATCCCTGTCCCAGAGCTCTACCTCCCGAACAATGCAATCCAGGTTGGCCTCATCGTAACCTTTATCTAAGAACCTCGCTTTTAAAATACGAGCCTCCGTTCGGAAATCCTCCACTCTTGAGCAGTTCCTTCTTAGCAGAAGGAACTGTCCTTTGGGAACCGCTGAAATCCATGCAGGATGATGGCATGAATCAGTGGGGATATACAGTGAGGATCGAAAGTTTGGGCACCCCAGGTAAAAATTTGTATTAATGTGCATAAAGAAGCCAAGGAATGATGGAAAAATCTCCAAAAGGCATCACATTACAGATTAGACATTCTTATAATATGTCAACAATAGTTAGATTTTATTTCCATCATTTACACTTTCAAAATAACAGAAAACAAAAAAAGGCGTCTGCAAAAGTTTGGGCACCCTGCAGAGTTAATATCTTGTACTGCCCCCTTTGGCAAGTATCACAGCTTGTAAACGCTTTTTGTAGCCAGCCAAGAGTCTTTCAATTTTTGTTTGAGGTATCTTTGCCCATTCTTCCTTAAAAAAGTCTTCCAGTTCTTTGAGATTTCTGGGCTGTCTGTCACGCACTGCTCTTTTAAGGTCTATCCATAGATTTTCAATTATGTTGAGGTCAGGAGATTGTGAAGGCCATGGCAAAACCTTCAGTTTACGCCTCTTGATGCAATCCCCCGTGGATTTCGAGGTGTGTTTAGGATCATTATCCATTTGTAGAAGCCATCCTCTCTTTAACTTAAGCTTTTTCACAGATGGCATCAAGTTACCATCCAAAATTTGCTGAAATTTTATTGAATCCATTTTGCCTTCTACTCGTGAGATGTTCCCTGTGCCACTGACTGTAATACAACCCCAAAGCATGATTGATCCACCCCCATGCTTAACAGTTGGACAGAGGTTCTTTTCATTAAATTATGTGCCCCTTCTCCAAACGTACCTTTGCTCATTCCAGCCAAAAAGTTCAATTTTAACCTCATCGGTCCACAGAACTTGTTTCCAAAATGCATCAGGCTTGTCTATATGTTCATTTGCA
>BLSH010080113.1:492934-518080 GCA_018402905.1 Glandirana rugosa | reverse complement strand
GGGGGGGGGGGGGGGGGCCGAGCCACACTCTGTGTTTGAACAGACAATATACATGCACAGGAGCGCGGTTCGGGAGTGAGCTTGCTCGAGTGCCCCCATAGTAAGAGGCTTGCTATTGGGTCCCCGCTAAGCAGCGGAGTCCATCTAGACGGGCTCCGCTACAGTGAAAGGACCCTTAAGTAAGTTTGCTGTCTCTTATTGGTAGCAGCCCCCCAACAGGAACTGGTTGTCAGGCTTCACTTGAGCAATCACAGATACCCTAATGAAGTGAGCAGTGAGGTCTCCATGCCATGTCCTTGAATAACAACTTCCTCTAAGCACTCCTGGACATGATTCAACATAGCAGACTCTTCTGGAGATGCTCCAACAGACAGTCATCTCCCTGGCTCTTTAGACTCAGGTCTCTCTTACACTGACACCCCTCCAGGTAGTAGGTCGTCTGGGAGGCGAAGTCTAAACCTTTGGACTTGCATCCTCTCAGGGTAAAAACTGGGAGGTAGACATGTGCAATTTGTTTCAGTCCGAATATAAATTCAGACTAGTTTTTGGTTATTCAGAGAATCTGATGTAGCCGAATCTAAAGAATTTCATTGTGTAGCCAATGGCCACCTCAGGGGTGGCTGGTTGTTGTGGGCCACCTGATCACACTGCCATCAATCACACTTTTCCACACATCCGGAGACACAGAACAGGCTGGTACTTTGTTTTTTGTTTTTTTTATTAGGGGATTTGAACTTGGATGGGGTAGGGATGATTATGGGATGCCCAAGAGTTGAATAGTTCTGTACATGGGACCACTATATACACCTCAGTATATACACTTCTCCATCTTCCAGCACAACACTTGTTGCACACCATATACAACTCTGTATATACACTTCTTCTTCACTCCAGCACTGACTCTTGCTGCACGTTCCTCTCTTTGTTCCTCGCTCTTGTACAATACTTGCTCAGCACAGGTGAGACCTAAAAGGATATTTATCAGGCCTCCATACGTATTCTTGGGCCTAGCTAGCACATGGTGATGCCTGCTGTAGTTGAAGCAGGGTCTCTGGACCGCCCATTACAGACAGAGGCTAATAGCCTCCAAAGTGTAGCAAAGTACTGTGTTCTAGCTGGCTTGATGGACTACTACTCCCAGCCCATCTTCTTCCAGGCCCTGCCAGCTCCTTCAGCTGCAACAGCCTTCTCTACTACCACAGCAACATAGGAATCCCAAACTGGCTTCTGCATCCTTCCCAGACTGTCTCTCAAACCAACCCGCTGCGGAATGCCTCTAACAGTATCCCAGGGCATGTTGCTCACCGACTCCTGACACTTGTAGTTCCACACTGAAGATCTCTCCTGAAGAGTGCTCTCTCCTGCTGTCTTTTCTGCTCTCTGCCTTGTGCCTGCCACCAAGATCTCATTCCTCCTGGTTGCACCCGAGCACTCCAGGCCTGGGGTCAGACTGGGAGCTTCCCCTAGGCCCCAACAACCCACACTACTCCATCTCCAGACTTGCACCCGAACTTCTCCTCCCCCATTGGGCAGACCACAGTATTTAAGGAGGCCTGCCCCCTGCAAATCCAAGTTGGGGATTGGTCCGGACTCCTTAACATACTTAGAAAGCCTCACCTCCTCTTTCCATCCCCTTTTCCAGAACATTATGAAGAAAAGGGGAGGAGTAACCAAGGGGTGTTTCTTCCTGCAGTCTCCAGCTCTCCCTGGGCCACTCCCCTGCCCAGAATCAAAACAATCAGGCCTGCTCTAAGTCATACCTGACTAAATTTGCCTCACCTAGCAAAAATCTCACACTATCCACCTACCTAGCATAGAGGGCGCTACACTGGTAGTTCATTTAATTTCATTTTGTTTAATCATTTTCTAATGAATTCCAAATTTTCGGAACGGTTCATAATCAGACAAAATATGATCGACCAATTCCAATTCTGTGTGAAGAATAGCTGGTTGTTAAGGAAGCCGGACGCCACGTCCCTAACAACTGATGACTCATCAGCTGTAAGTGGGCTTCCCCACTGACAGCCGAAATGTAAACAAAAGAATGCTGGCAATAGAAAATTCAGAAAAAAAACAGCATGCAGTACCCCCAAAATCCATACCAGACCCTTATCTGAGCATGCAGCCTGGCAGGTCAGAAAAGGGAGTGGGACAAATGAGTGCCCCCCCCTCCCCTGAACCATACCAGGCCACATGCCCTCAACATGGGGGAGGGTGCTTTTGGGGCATGTTGATGGGAACAAGGGGCTCTTGCCCACAAGCCTGGGTGGTAGTTGTGGGGGTCTGCAGGCAGGGGGCTTATCGGAATCTGGAAGATCCCTTTAATAAGGGGGCCCCCAGATCCCGCCCCCTCCCCCCAAATGTGAAAGAGTATGGGGTACCCCTACCCATTCACCAAAAAAGTGAATAAAGACATTACATACATTTTTGACAATTCCTTTATTAAAAAACTCAAAAATAGAACACAATATCCTCTGATGAAGACTTATGCATGGGATCACCTCTCTTGCAGCCCTGCTTCGAGAACCCCTGGTAGTGCAGACAGGAAGTTCTGGAGCACAAGGGGACACGAGGATTGGACTGGGTGACTGGTGAGTGAAGATCCACTGAACCTTGTGCTAGGCAGAAGAATGGTGGTGCAATCCAGGTCGGTAACAGGCTGTCGGTGCGGTACAGGTAGAGCAGGCAGGTGGGTGGTCAGGTACAAGCAAGGTCGGCAACCTGCAGGCAGCAGAGGTACAAAGTATAGCCGGGGTCACAGGTACAGGAAAGTCTCTCAGAATAAACACGGGGGTCACTGGTCACGGGAACGCTGTAGAACGGAGAGCACCGATTACAAGGTGCTGATAGCTTAAATGGCACACGCTACGTGCACCCGTGCATAGGTGATCCAATGGCCCCAGAAAGTTCCTTACACATTATCAATCACGGTGCCCGCCAGAACCGAAAAAAGAAAAACCAAACCCTCCGGTCTCGTCGAAGGCTCTTGCCATGTGCCTGTTCCTCGGTCTGACATCACCTGGTGACCCGCCCCCTTGTGACGTCAACGACCAGAATGCCTCATTGTTCATTGGCAAGTGAATTTGACCTTCTAAGCTGCATCAACCTGCTTTTGGACTCCAATTGACTTCAGGAAAAAAGCAGTTTTGAACCAAGCAAAAACTATTCTACGCAGATGCAGGGATCCTGTCAGTAGATCTTTAGAATTTGAAATTCCTTCAGCTGGGTGTCACCCTTTGGTATTAGATGGACTATTGTCACACTGCAGGAGTTAAATGCTTGTTTATAGCTAGGGCAGTGGTCTCCAGATGTGACCCTTTGCTTGCTTTTGTCTGACCCTTGGGGCACAATTTTCAACCACTGATGCCATCAATGGGGCATAATTCCCTCCCCACTGACACCAATGAAGGGGCGGATTTCCTCCCAATGACACCAACAATGGGGCCCAGAGGCACCAATTTTAGGGCACAATTCCTCCTAATGACACTAATGATGGAGTATTGTTTGTTCCCACTGACATTGGAACCTCTTCTACTTCCAATGGCCACACTCTGGCCCCCCTTAAGCCTGAAGGACAGTAAACTGGCCCTTTGTATAGAAAGTTTGGAGATCCCTGGTCTAGGGGATGGAAAAGCAGTTTTACTTACCAGATCTTTTGATCCTCTGGCAGCCGGTGCTCTCCTCTCCACTCATATGCTCCAGCAATGGACTGTGCCTCAGCATCTTCACCTCCAGTGCAGGGTTATAGGTATTGCATTGTACCTGATGCTAACAGAGGACCTGCAACTGCTGGAGCCTAGGAAGAAGAGGCTGCGGGGACCTGTCTTACAGCGTGAGCAGAGGTTTGGATAAGGCCTGACACTGGGTGTTTGCTTTGCTCCTTTGCACGCCAGAACTCCTGGCAGAAGTAAAACCTGCTTAAAAAAACGCACCTAAAGCTGCATATTACGCATGTATTTAGGCAGATTTAGCCTCATCATACGTTTGACCGTTAATGGATTTCACTGGCCAGAATATTTATTTATTCTGGCCATTGGAGTGCATTAACACTCAAACTTGCCTAAACGTGTCTAGTGTTTTTCTGTTCTTCAGCTCCTCTCCTGAATGTGCCTTTGGTGGGGGTATTTTTTTCAGCCTGTAAACACTCCTCCTCCAATACGCCTGAAAATTAGGCTGAAAAAAAAACCCGCCAGGAAGGCTTCATGCACACGGGGGCTTTTATAAATATTTCTCTCCTGGCAGGTGCGCGCCTAAACTGTCTATTTAGCAGGACAGCACCAGGAAGCAAGTGCTGTCCGTTCTACAGTGTTTGTGCGAAGTTCCAAGCCATCTGATTGCCTGATACCTGTTCCTGTGACCCGGCTTGTCTTGACCCTGCTCTGATCTCCGCCTGCAACGACCCCGGCTTCCACGACCACTCTTCTGCCTGCTCCCCTGTACCTCAGCCGCCTGCACGTTGCCAACCCAGCCTGTACCTGACCATCCGTATGCCTGATCCTTCTGTACTGCACCGCACGCCAGTTGCCGACCCGGACTGTCCTACTACGCTTCTGCCTGCACGAGCTCCAGCGGATACCTACCAGCCACCAGAGACTTGTCCAGCCCTCGTGCCCCCCTCTGCTCCTGAGCTTCCTGTCTGCACTACCAGGGACTCTCGAACCAGGGCCGCAAGAGAGGTTACCCTTGCATAATCCAGACTCCATCACCAGGTACGTGACAGCACCTCTAACATGCCACACAAGGGGGGTTAGGGAGCTGCGTTATCCCAACATGTTTCGGAGTCAGCTGAGTGCTATCCTTCTTCAAGGGATAATTATTAGAGGGTCAAAAACTTAATTCATATCTGAAATGAAACATAATACACTGAGTAATCCAATTACATAATATATAACATAGCATAATGTCATATAGTGTGTATATTTTTTATATATATCTACCTACTTCTTTAACGCTGTCTGCCCATGAAGTCCAAGGTGGTCCCATATGTCTCAGCCTAGTGCTTATTCTTCTATTATTTCATTGTTCATAGGGTGTTGGCAGCAGTCATCACTCCATTCCCACAACATTTTTTTCTTCATTAGTGAACACAGAATGGGACAAACTATGTACACTCCCTGTGCATACTACTTCAATCTCCTCCAGCATACTACTTGCTTGCAGACTATTCCTCTTCTCACCTCCAGCACACTACTTGCTTGCAGACTATCCCTCTTCTCACCTCCAGCACACTATTTGACTCTCAAGAGTAAGGATGTGTTCGGCTTGTTCGTAATAAAATGTGCCCGAGCCCGCCAGGAAGTGAACCCTGCACTGCGCTAATCACAGGCAGTGAGACATTTCCCGATCGCTGCAGCCGTGCAGCTGTTTTCTGGCCTGCTTCTACAAATCTACATAGCAGATATCTGGAAGGACACCCGTGGACAGTCTCATTACTGTGTCCGGCGGCAGCCAGGAGGACGCTCCTGTTCCATCTACCCTGCAGAGATATCAGACCCGTGTGAGTAGTGGTGCGGTGCAGTGGAGGCCGGAGATCATTCCTTGAGCCATATACCAGAGAGATCATCATCATCCTCCTCATCACCATCCTCATTATCACCATCATCCTTATCATCATCTTCATCTCCTGTTCCAGTGTGGTGAGTGGGTGAAAGCCCAGTCTAATAGACACTGTGTACAGACATCATTGTTTCCCTACATTTCTTACTATTTTTAATTCAAAGATCTGTTCTTGCATACCCTGAACACTGTACACAGACATCCAGCCATCCATTAGTCTGCTGTTGCTTGTAATTCCACAGCATCTAGCACTTCTAAGTCAGTGATCACTGTGAAGTCAATTACAGTTTTATTTGCCATAGGTGTGTTGTCTATTGGTCATACCCCATCTTGTGGATCAGCTGTTCTGCCTTACTAACCAATATTCCTTGCATGCAATAGAGAGCTAGCTGAACATTTACCAGATTATCATACTGCAGCACTGGACTACTCTTACTTCCCTCCCCACTTTAAGAAATCATTTTGCTGAAACTATCAAAGCTGAATTTCACCTAAGAACTCTCTGTAAGAACAGGTTGAATTGTGCTATAGTTACTGTTTGCTGGAGTTGTACTTGTTTATCTATCACTGTACTGTCTCTTATGTGAAAGAGCAGTAGAGAGGGGTCTGACATTTATAGGAGTCATTCCTTTGCTCTCCTGTATCCCACTCACATAGGCATTATATGCACGTGTTGGGTACAGAAAATATAATATACACTGTGTATTATTTTTGAACCAAAGTGGTGATAGTTATTCTTTTGCAATAATACCTTATGTAAGTATGAAAGTTTGTTCTTTGATTCTGTCTTCAATCATCCTATTGAGTAAACCATTAGTGTTTCAACTCATTTTGGTGTATTTCATTACTGCTATTATTATTTAAAGGGAAGACAAAAAATGTTTTAACCCAGGGTGTCAGAGGTGGCAGAGGACTCACAGGGTCAGGGTAACCAGAGGGGTATTGATCTATCTTGCGACCCTCCAGAGGGCAGCGCTACATATAGCTGATCATAGCGATTGCTGCAACATTTCATGGAGTCATTGTCTCTAGCGATATTGCCAACAAAGTTGAAAACACTGATGAAGCTCGATCTCCCAGTGACAGATCATCTAAAACAATTCACTGTTAGCAATCCCATAGAAGACCATTATGATTTTCTTAGTGACAAATTACTGTAACAAAACAGGAGGGGTAATCACTGTGAGAAAGTCGCCCGTGCGTAACCAAACATGGGCCCTATTCACATTTTTGTTGTTTTTTTTTGCTCAACAGTATAGGGTAACCCATTCACTTGCTCTATGTGCAACAAAGTAGCTCATGCAGCATTTTGCTGTATTTGAGGGGTTTTTACTGTGTGTTTTGACATGTTTGCGGCAAAACACAAGTTTCCTAGCTGCATTTGGGGTGTGATTACTAAATAAGCCCTACTCACACGTGTGCATTCTGGTTTTAGAGCGTTTCTGCTTGTCACACAAGTATATGGGCCCCCCTATGCGTGACAAACACCCCAAAGAAGCTCCAAAGCTTTTTTTTGTGTAGAATGTGGCCCAATTTTTCACCATGTGTTTTGGTGCATTTGTAGCGTGTTTGTCTCTGCTACCAGCTCTTGGGGTGCTATTAACAACCAACGAATAGCACTGTAAGTGCTTCATTCATTTGCAGCGTGTTTATGAAACCTGCGGCAAAATATGTATTTAATGTGCCTTTGCCACGCATTCCAGAAACGCCCAGGTGTGAATGCAGTCTAATTGTTAATGGCACCCTAAGCGCAGCTAGGGACTGTGCGTTTTGTCATTCAACAAATGCATTAAAATGCGCATTAAAGATACGCAAACCATAAGGTGGCGAAATGCTCCTGGAGCTACTTTAAGTGAATGATCTGTCCTTTGCTGTTGCACAAAAAAAAACAAAAACGCACATTAGTTAGTGGGGCCACTAAAAGCATGACATGGAGATGTGCTTGGGTAAGTGTCTCTTCTACAAAGCGCAGTGATTGGTTTTTATTACTTGTGGCCATGAATAAGTGAGCTTCCAACATCATACTATAACCACTTGCTGCCAAATCATGTACCTGATACGTCATTTGACTTCAAGTGGTTGTACCGGGATGATGCCATCACCCTGGTACAGTTTTTTAGAGCCAACAGTCAGCTCTCTTGTAATAGCAATCAGAGTAGCTAACTAGCCACTCGATTGCTATTACAAGCAGTGAGAGGGGACGTCCTCCCCCTCCAGCCGCCTCCCGTGGCTCTCTCGGGCCCCCGAGAAACCATGTCCGCCGGCTGACCACAGACCCATACAAAGCCGGAATCAGCTTTGATCGGTTCTCTGCTATGGTGGACATGACATCTCTTCTGGTTTACCTGGCTGTCAACGGTGCCATTTTTTGAAAATCTAAAGTATTCAAAAACACAGATCTTGGCATTTTGAGTGCTTTTGAGTAGGGATGGGCCCAAGTTTCAAGTCGCCCGTTCATCGAATTTAGAACATTATGGGGTGTTTGCGGCGACTTTGCTGCCGTGGAGCGCCCCGTAATGCATTACAGTGCACGGCCTGCACAGACTTCCTCCATGGGATTGCTCCCGCCGTCTGCCCGCTGCTTGTTATGACAGTTTATTTATATGGCAGGGCCACCCGGCGACGTAAGTGAGTGACCCGCCCCTTCTGACGTCATGTGACGTCAGAGGGGTCGGGTCATGCGCGTAAGTTGTCAAGTGGACCCGCACTGCCATATAAAGTGTCACAACAAAGAGAGCTGATTGACGATGGATTATAATGGGGGACATTTATTTTTCTTTTTTAATAAAGGACTTGTCTCATGTGTTTTTTTCTTTTTTGGCACTTTTGGTGAAGTAGTAGGGGTACTATGTACCTGATACTAATTTACATGGGGGGGCCGGGATCTGGGGACCCCCTTATTAAAGGGGGCTTCCAGATTCCAATAAGCCCCCCGCCTGCACACTCCCACAACCACAGCCCAGGGTTGTGGGGAAGAGGCTCCTGTCCCCATCAACATGGGGACAAGGTGCTTTGGGGTGGGGGGCGCATAGCCCCCCCTGCCCAAAAGCACCCATACTCCCCATGTTGAAGGCATGTAGCCTGGTACGGTTCAGGAGGGGGAGGGGCGCTCACTTATCCCCCCTTTCCTGGCCGGCCAGGTTGCATGCTCAGATAAGGGTCTGCTTTGGATTTTAGAAGGGACCTTTGTCAATTTTTTTTTTTTTTTGGTGCGGGGTTCCCCTTAAAATCCATACCAGACTCGAAGGGCCTGGTATGGACTGGGGGGGGGGACCCTACGCAATTTTTTTCAGTGATTTTTCTGTATATTGCCGGGAGCCGGCAATACATTACAGCCGCGATAATAAATGACAATTTTTCCTTTGGAAATGTCATTTTGCTCTGGCTATGTTCTAAACATCACACAGATGTGCCCTTTTACAGGCCGACTAAGGGACCCCCAGGCACATTATTTAAAGGAATATTTAATTTTTATTGTTTCACTTTAAGCATTATTAAAATCACTGCTCCTGAAAAAACGATTGATTTAAAAACTTTTTTGCATTGATACATGTCCCCTAGGGCAGGACCCGGGTCCCCATACACTTTTTATGGCAATAACTTGCATATAAACCTTTAAAATGAGCAGTTTTGATTTTTCATGTCCCATAGACTTTAACAGTGTTCGAATGTCTCTGGTGCGAACCAAACTGGGGGGTGTTCAGCCCATCACTACTTTTGAGTACAAAGGAGGGATTTGCGGACTTATTGATCCCAGATCGCTCCATAAAGTGTACCTGTCACATGCCTATTGCTGTCACAAGGATGTTTACATTCCTTGTGACAGCAATAAAGGTGATAAAAAAAAATAAAGCAACAGTGTAAAAAAAAAAATAAAATAAATTAATAATTAAAAAAAAATTGATGTGCCCCCCCCCCCCCATGCTAGCGCCCAAAGGCAAACGTGCGCGTTGGTCCCGTACGCGCGCAAACAGAGATCATCCCACACATGTGAGTTATCGCCGCGAACGTTAGATCATGGGCAGTAATTCTAGCACTAGACCTCCTCTGTAGATATAAAGTGGTAACCTGTAAAGGCTTTTAAAGCTTTGTCTATGGATAGTAAAATTTACATCATTTGTCTCAGGCATGCGCAACTTTAAACGTGAGATGTTAGGTATCTATTTACATGGCATGACATCATCTTTTACAAAAAGAATTGGGTTATCTAGTGTGTTTTTTTTTTCTTGCATTAAGATTTTAAAAAGTGTAATTTTCCCTAAAATTGCGTTTAACAATGCCAACCAGCCGCTGTCGTTATACGGTGGCAGGTCAGCTCTCCTACGCAAAACACCGTAGCTGTACAGCGGCTCGCACAGGCGCCATTGCGGACGGGCACATGCGTGCCCGCGGGTCGGGTGGACTCGATGTCCGCTGGCGCCCCTCAATTGCCTAGTACAGACAGTAAACAAGGCGGATCCCCGCTCTGACAGTAGACATGACAGAGATCTACTGCTCCCAGTAATCGGGAACAGTGATCTCTGTCATGAACCAGTAAGCCCATCACTCCTAGGGAACACAGTTAACCCTTTGATCGCCCCCTAGTGTTAACCCCTTCCCTGCCAGTGGATTTTTTACATTGATGAGTGCATTTTTTTATAGCACCGATCAATGTAATAATGTCAGTGGTCCCCAAATAGTGTCATTTTGGGTCAGATTTGTTCGCCGCAATGTCGCAGTCCCGCTAAAAAACGCAGATTGCCGCCATTACCTGTAAAAATAATAAAAAATAAATAAAAGTCCCTAAATAAATCCCGTAGTTTGTAGTTGTGATAACTTTTGCGCAAACCAATCAATATACGCTTATCGCGTTTTTTGTTTTTTTACCAAAAATATGTAGCAGAATACATATCGGCCTAAACTGATGAATAAATTAGTTTTGTTAATATATATTTTTTGAATATGTATTATAGGAAAAAGTAAAAAAAAAAAAAGTTTTTTCTTCAAAATTGTTGCTGTTTGTTTGTTTATAGCACACAAAATAAAACCCCTCGAGGTGATCAAATACCACCAAAAGAAAGCTCTATTTGTGGGGAAAAAAAGGACATCAATTTTGCATGGGAGCAACGTCGCACGACCGCACAATTGTCAAAGTGACGCAGTGCCAAAAAATGATCTGGTCATTAAGGCTGCAAATCCTTCCGGGGCTGAAGTGGTTAATAAAACTGCTGCACAAATACCGTGTGATATAAAAAATTGCAAAACTCTCCAATTTATTCTTTAGGGCCTCTGCTTCAAAATATATATAGAATGTTGGGGGTCCTAAGTATTTTTCTAGCAAAAAAAAAAAGGTGGATAATCTGACATGACAGCCTTGGTCCTGTGGGGGACCATTAGGGGCGTGGCTCTGGGTGACAGCACGAGTTTTTTGCGAGAGAACCGGCAGGGGGCGCACTTACTTCAGCTTTGCCTGCTGTAGGGGGCGTGACAGAACTAGCTGATGGGCGGAGTTGGCCGTGTCGCCTCTCGTTCCTAATTCCAGCGAGGTGGGATGGGGTTTGAGGTGACTAGCTGGGGGCGTGACTGAAGCAGGTAAGGGGCGGGGTACGTGCGCATGGAATTGGGGGCGTATTGTTGGTGGTGACGTACTCAGCGAGGCGGGGTTGGATGTGACAGGGCTGGCTGGGGCTCGGGGCTCAGTTAGTCAGTCAGTCGGTAGCTGCGGGTGGCGGAGGTGATCAGAAATTGTCCCCGCAGTGAGTATGGCGGTGAGCGGCGGTACGAAGAGCTGGTCCAGGCTGGAGCCGGGTAAGATGCCGGCCTGGAAGCTGGAGGTTCTAGAGAGGAAGCGGCAGAAGATGGCGAGCGGTGGTGGTGTCCTGTCCTCCCGGGGGAAGGATGTGTCCCCCAGCCGGCACTCCAGGAAGGGCAGCCCTGAGCGCCTGGTGCTGCAGGACAGCCTGGGCCCCCTCCATGAGAACCCCTTCATCAAGCTGGAAAATGAACTTCGCCGCCGGCGACCACAACATCACCATCATCACCCCTCCTCCGCGGGCAGAGCGACCTCCCCCATCCGGCACCTGCTGGACATCTACGGCAACGTCCCGGGGATCCGCACCATCCGAGCCGAGAACATCATCATCATCGAGTCCGACCCCGGCTACTTCAACCAGACCAGCCACGTTGCCGGTGGGGGCGCAGATCCCATCGAAGAACTGCTGGCCAAGAGGGGCAGCAAAGTGGCCGAGATACGAGCCTCGGAGGTGGTCATCTACGAGCCGGAACACCCGGAAAGAGAGCCAATTAGAAAATATCAGGTTGCCCCCACGAAAGAGCCGCTAGACCATAACGAGGTGCTGGAGGAGGCTGGCCGGGTCAGCCGGCTACTGGAGAAGTTCGACCACGGTCACAGCAAACCGATGCGGTCGAGGAGTTGGGAGAATCTACTGGAAAGGGATAATAAGCCCGCCCTGTTGCCAAAACCTGCCCCTGCTGATTGGCAGGGTCATGCCCCACAAAGTAAGGCACCCAAGCGGTCCGGAGAGATCTCCCCATCGTCCGCCTCCATTTTGGAAGAAGACTACAAGCGGTTTCCTTTGAACAACCCGTCCTGGCTTCCTTCCAAACCACCTGCTGTCCATTCTTTGCCAGATCCTGGTTTCTTTCACAAAAGACCCCCCAGTCCCATTACACCACCTGCCACCTCACCTTCTTCATTGGCACCAATATCCCCTCGTTATGACGTGCCCACCGATGAGAAATTGGTTTCTCCTATTGTAGCGACGGTCCGGGAGAAGTTTGAAGCCGGGTACACCAACCATCATCCTTTGTCCAAACTCATGAATGTTGCCCAGAAGACCGGTGGAAACACCATCCTTGTCAACCCAAAAGCTGCCTCGCTTAGCAAGGCCCGACCTTCTGATGCAACCGTTAAGAGCTCCTCGCCTCTTACCAATGGTCACGTTGACCCCTCTGAGATGAATACAAAAACGAGCAGTGCTATTACTGTTCAAGATCTCCTGTCTAAAAGTAAGCGACCTAGAGGTACCCCAGCTCGGCGGTCCTCCGAGGGAAGTGGAGTAGTGCCATCTCCTGTGTACGATTCCACCAATGAGCTCCCCAAAGGCGCCAATAATTGGAGGCCAAAGTCTGAGGTGAATCACCCCAAAAATAGCATCCCTCCCTCATCCAGTGCCAGTCATTCTGAAAGCTCCTCCCACAACCACTGTGACAACAGCTTCACCAGTGCCACTCCCAGCCAGCTAATGAAAGTTTCCTTTCCCACCAGCAGTAATGATTCCTTTGAAATCAGGCCTGCACCAAAGCCAGACCTAAGCAAAATTGCAGACGATGACATCCAAGGAAAAGCCCTGGCAAACATTCGAATGCAGTCTAAGAACTCTTTTGTTTTTATTCCAAAGAAGAGGCAGGACCCTTCTGCTCCAGTGACTGGCAGTGCCGTCCAAGTCTCCACCAAAGACAAGCCAAAAGTCCAAGTTAGTGCTTCCACATTTAATGGACCCAAGTTGGATTCCACAGATTCTCTGGGAGAAAATGGTGTCCGGGTAAATGAAGTTGTTGCTCCGGTTAAGGTGGATGAGAGGATAGAGCAGATTCCCAGTTCTGTTGCGTTCAAATCTTCTAGTGTACCATTACTGTCGGATTTTGACTGGAAAAGTGGCCTTTTGCCATCCAAATCTACCGAAGGTCAGTCCTTCACTGACATTGGAGCTGAGCTGGAGTACTTCAGTAACGTACATGAAGGAGATGCTGTGGACATATTGACTGTACCAGTCACTAAAATACATGAAGATGTCGCTAAAGCGGATATTCCTGTCACCAACATAGATGACATAGTGAATGTTTATGACCAAGCGCTAAGCAAGGAGGCCAAACCAACATCAAAATTAACAACAGACCCAGCATCAGCTTCCTACCGGCCTCATGCTTCCCTCTCCTCTGTCCGCTCTAAAGGCACCAACACTTTTACTATTATCCCCAAAAGGAAGCCTGTTAGTGAGAATGAAGCCTTTAGGACACCGGTAGTGGATGAAGAAGATGATGATGACACCAGCTCAAAAAGAAAGTCTTCAGATGGAGTTGAGGCTCCCTTTTTTGAAATTGGGGCTCTGCTCAAAAAGAGGTACCCAACGGTTGATGAGATCCAGGTCATCGGTGGCTACCAGTCGCTGTCCAAGTCCTGTCTGTTGAAGAATGGCTCTACAAGGAAAAAGGTAATTGGGGCCATTGTCCTCATATGTGAGGTGCATACAGCTCAGAAGGTTTTTGTTTTAAACTTGAACCATTATGCAGCCTATAGGTTTGCTGGGTCTTTGTGATGACCTCAAGCTTCCTCATAAATCAGGGGTCTCCAAACTTTCTAAACAAAGGGCCAGATTACTATCCTTCTGATTTTGGAGGGGCCGGACCATGGCCAGTGATAATAGAAAATGTCCTGCCATTGGTAACAATGCTCCATCATTGGTGTCAGTGAGAGGAATAGTGCCCCATCAGTGGGAGGAATAGAGCCCCGTCATTGGTGTCAGTGGGAGGAATAGAGCCCCGTCATTGGTGTCAGCGGGAGGAATAGCGTCCCATCATTGGTGTCAGCGGGAGGAATGGTGTCCCATCATTGGTGTCAGCGGGAGGAATGGCGTCCCATCATTGGTGTCCGTGGGAGGAATGGCGTCCCCTCATTGGTGTCAGCGGGAGGAATGGCTTCCCCTCATTGGTGTCAGCGGGAGGAATGGCTTCCCCTCATTGGTGTCAGCGGGAGGAATGGCGTCCCCTCATTGGTGTCAGCGGGAGGAATGGCGTCCCCTCATTGGTGTCAGCGGGAGGAATAGCGCCCCATCATTGGTGTCAGCGGGAGAAATAGGGCCCCATCATTGGTGTCAGCAGAAGGAATAGCGTCCCCTCATTGGTGTCAGCGGGAGGAATAGTGTCCCCTCATTGGTGTCAGCGGGAGGAATAGTGCCCTATCATTGATGTCAGCGGGAGGAATAGCGTCCCATCATTGGTGTCAGTGGGAGGAATAGCGCCCCATCATTGGCGTCAGTGGGAGGAATAGCGTCCCCTCATTGGTGTCAGCGGGAGGAATAGCGGCCCCTCATTGGTGTCAGCGGGAGGAATAGCGCCCTATCATTGATGTCAGCGGGAGGAATAGCGCCCTATCATTGATGTCAGCGGGAGGAATAGTGCCCTATCATTGATGTCAGCGGGAGGAATAGCGTCCCATCATTGGTGTCAGTGGGAGGAATAGCGCCCCATCATTGGCGTCAGTGGGAGGAATAGCGCCCCATCATTGGCGTCAGTGGGAGGAATAGCGCCCTATCATTGGCGTCAGTGGGAGGAATAGCGCCCCATAATTGATGTCAGCGGGAGGAATAGCGCCCCATCATTGGTGTCAGCGGGAGGAATAGCGCCCCATCATTGGTGTCAGCGGGAGGAATAGCGCCCCATCATTGGTGTCAGCGGGAGGAATAGCGCCCCATCATTGGTGTCAGTGATAGGAATTATTCCCCAAGGACCGGATAAAGACAAGTTAAGGGCCACATCTGGTGAGCACTGCTCTACATGATGATGATTACTATGATGCAGGTTCATCCTGGTAGATGACTTTGCATGTGTGAGTGGTACTTTGAGTACAAGCTTAAATGTCACAGGTTGTCCAATGTTCTTGAATATAGATGCACAATATAACCTGTGCAGCGTTTTATGTTTGCTGTTTGTTTTTGGCAACCCTTGGTAAATGGAAACATGTTGCCAAGATATTCTTCTTCACTGGGCTATTTAGATGTATCTTTCTTTTTCTGAGATGTTGGTGTCATTTCTGAATCATATAAGTATGCCCCTCTTCTGTTCTATTTTTGTTGGGCATTTAATTCTGTCAGTGACCACAGTGGAGACAGCACACCTTTATCCCTGGTTCACACATGTGCTCTCTGTAATATCGGATATGATTTGCACCGCACTGCGGTGCAAATTACATGCGATGTCCGTGCGATGCAATTTCAGCCATACAGCTTGACTGATATCGCATCGCATTCGGAACAAACACGCACAGGACCCTTTTTTATTTGGTCTGCACCAGAATCAGATTGCATGGGTGTTCACACATGTGCTCTGCAATATCGCATATAATTCGCACCGCACTGCAGTGCAAATCACATGCGATGCAATGGCTGATATTGCATCGCATTGCATGCGGACCAAACTCGTACAGAACCCTTTTTTTGGTCCGCACCAGTTCGCCCTGCGATATGCGAGCTGAAAAGGGGGTGTCATTAACAATGTATTGACACCTCCTTTCAGTTCGCATAGGGCAGTGTGAACTGCCATGCGAGTCGGGAACCCGCGGTGGATCCGCAGGGTTCCCACATAACACCTATGTGAACTGGGACTGGCATCCTTAGGACAGCAAGATGAAATGAGGGTAAAGGGGGTCACTGGCATAGGAAAGCACTAGCAATAAAAACTCTACAGAGTTACTGCAGTTTTTGTTGCTATGCCTAACCCAGAGGCGTATCTAGAACCTTCAGAGCCCCGCTGCAGGAAACCTTGAAGGACCCCCCTGATTACCAGGGCCCTTTTCATCAGTTCTGGGGCTCTTCCCACTGAAGGCCCATGGCACCCTTTACCCCAGTCGGAGGGCCCTTTCGTTTTCTGCAACTTTAATGCGATTCAAGTGCCATAGACTGCAATTTGAAATCACAAAAGTCGCAAGGAAATTGCAAGCAAGTCGCACGACTTTGGGGTCGCAGCATTGTGAACCAAATCCATGTTCTGCAGCGGATCCCCTTGTTGTCTTGCGCCCCCTCCCCCCATTGTGGCGGAACCTCAGGACCTAGTCGCAAGTGCAACCTTTGTGACCTTGGTAGTTCCGCCACTGGTGTTTCTCCCCCTGGAGAATTTTTTCTTATCCCTGTGACACCTTGTCATCAGAACAGAAAGTAATAAAGACTTGACAAAGGTTTAACCCTTCATTACTCTTACCAACACTAGAAAGTGAGGCTTAAAGTAGTATTAAACCCAAAAATGTAAAATATAGCAGCTTACCAATCATTAGATGTGGTGGCTGCATTGGTTTGTTTTTTTGTTTTTTTTGGCTTTTTTTTTTTTCACTCTGTTTCCACCTGGTGATGTGGCCAGTAACACACCTGCTGTATTCAAATACCTCCACTCTGGATGAAGGAGCACATGGGGGGGGGGGGGCAGCAGCATTGTGTAATCTGGGGGAGTGTTAGATGTACTAGCAGATTTAGATACACTAACAAATGAAAGCCAAGCTCCAGATAACACTTTATACGCTGTTGCAGTGAACAGTTGTGTGTGTTTTTTGTTTTTTTTCCTTTTGAGCTAAAGCCTTTACATACATTTATAAAAGCTGATCATCGTAAGCACCCCTGTCATTGATAAATGGTTTATCTCAACCTGCTACGTTTGCAGGACAGCTTGTTCTATAGAAAAACATCAGACTTGCTGGCAGGATCACCAAGGGAAAATAGGATAGAAAGCCTAAATAAGAAAACAAAAGGCAGCCACCACATCTAAGAATTGGTAAGCTGCACTAAAATCAATGTTTGCTATTAGGTTTATTCCAACTGTAAAGGGTTAAAGTGTGCAGGAAAAAACAACCTTGCATTGGAGACTGAACTCTGTAAATGGTTTAATAAGTTCCTCTGTTTGCCCGATCAATGATTATTAGAGGAAGTCAAATATTGTCGGAGAGTCACCACGACTGGCTTGTCCTAGTACTTTGGTTTGTATGTGTGATGTGAAAAGTTTTAATTCCTTTTTTTTTTTTTTTTTTTTTTTTTTTTCCAGATTACAACACAGTGTAACCTTGGATTACAAGCACAATCCGTTCCAGGAGAATGCTTGTAATCCAAATCACTTATATATCAATGCAAGTTTCCCCATAGGAAACAAGGGAAACTCAGATAATTTGTTCCACAGTGACTGCTTGTCAATGCAGTGCTGTATGTGGCCAGAGGTGTGGGGCGCTGGTGAGCCTCGGAGACGCTCGGAAACATTCGGAAATTCTCAGGAAATGTTTACACTTTCGGTATTTCCGAATGCTTCTGAGGGTCTCCGAGTCTCACCAGCGCCCCCGCAACCCTGGCCTTATGCGGTATTGCATACACAGAGGCTTAATACTGCTCATTTTGTGAGACAGCGCTCCCAAACCGAGTCAGGATTTTTTTTTTAAAAAATGCCCGTCTTTCAAAATGCTTGTTAAAGCGGAGTTGTTAAAAGTCAGTAGCTACCAAAAGTGTAGCTGCTGACTCTTAACAAATGGCCATTCACCTGTCCCTCGTTCCAGCGCTGCGGCCGCCCGAGGGCTCGCTCGCCCCCCCCTTGGCGGCACCGGCATCACAAGTTTGGGCACCCTGCTTTGGCTTCAAAGCCGGGCGCTCACTGCGCATGCGCGAGTTGCGCTGCGCCTTGTGCATAGCCTATTGCATTAGGGTGTGCACCACAAAGCGCAAACAAACATGAGTGTGTGTGTGTGTATACATGTCAGAAGGGCAGAGGACAGTGTCGGTAGTTTATTTTTATTTTATTTAAAAAAAATTTTTGCAATTTAGTTTTTTTATTATTTTTTACAATATTATATTTTATTATTTGTTTTACATTTTTGTTTAGGAGCCCTGCTGGGGGTCTTTGGTGAAATATCAGGGGTCTAAACCGAGACACAGAAAGAGACTGAGGACAGAGATTCCCCAGTCCCTTTCTCTGCAGCCAGGCAGCAGGGGGAATATGTACAGTACACGGTGATTAGGGTGTGCCCAGGCACACCTTCCACCCTATGTGCGCACGCCTATGGGCTTGTGAATGGCTCGGCGCATCTTCTGGGACCTGTGACGTGTCCCAGAAGATCGCCGGGTGAGAGGGAGGGAAGGCGAACTTCCTTCCGGCTCCTCGGCGCCAGGGGAGGAAGTGGACCTGGGACCCTGTGAAAACAATTATGGCAAGTCAGGGGGTCACCTCCTCTTAAAGCGGAAGTTCCACTTTTGGGTGGAACTCCGCTTTAACTGCATTACTTGTGAACCAAGGTTCCACTGTATTTAGTAGGTAATTATTTTTTGAGAACGTTATGTTGGAATTTATGACGCAAAAGCAGAGGTGACTTGTAACTTGGCTGGTAAATTTATGAAGAACCTGGATATTTGGCATGGCGTTTCCCTCCTATAGGCTTTATACACTCGGGTATCTTTACATGCCCTGTCTATGCTTTGGTCCTGCGACCAGGACGCAACCGGACGTACAGAACACGGGGGGGTTGATTTGCTAAAGGCAAATAGACTGTGCACTTTCTCCAGAGCTTAGTAAATCAGCAGAAGCTCTAACTTCCATCATCCAATCGTGTGCAAGCAAAAATGCTGTTTTCTTTATTTTCTTTGCACGTGATTGGGTATTCTTTTCGAAATGAAGCTTTCCCTCATTTACGAAGCTCTGGAGCAACTGCACAGTCTATTCGTCTTTAGTGAATCAACCCCAATGTTATAGCTGGGAAGCTTGGCTCCCAATTACTGGAGGAGGATGAAGGTTCAAAGGCAAAAGTAGACAGGCCTTGTTCACCGTCCTTTACATTCACTAATATATGCCCTGTGTATGGGAGATACACTGCTCATATTACCCCGTCTGCTCGGCTCCATCTGCTGTGCTGTAGTTCATTCACTGCAGTTTGCCAAGCTCGGGTCGGTGTAAACACTTGGCGTATATCGGCCCATAGTGACAGCTTTAACATGGGAAGCCTACTTGGCTAGCTATGGCATTTTACCCACCTCTGTGCTACTTTTTAAGGTAACTAAGGATTGAGCCCAGGTTAACACTGGTGTGGTGCGGGACACCGCATGTAATTCGCACAGGAATTGCAGCACATTTCTGTGCGAATTACACGCCATGTCTATGGGGTACGATTTCAGCCATGGATTTGTATGGCTCAAATCGCACTAAACTGGTGCAGGACCCTTCTTTTGTCCACACCAGAATCGGATCACATGGGTGTTTACAGGCATGCAATCTGATTCGTAAATTGCGGCTTGTCGTTTAACCACTTCAGCCTCAGAAGGATTTACCCCCTTAATGACCAGGCCATTTTTTGCAATTCAGCACTCCGTTATTTTTAACTGACAATGGCGCGGTTGTGCAATGTTTTACTCAAACGAAATTGACGTCCTTTTTTTTTTTTTTTTTCCCCCCACAAATAGAGCTTTCTTTTGGTGGTATTTGATAACCTCTGCGGTTTTTATTTTTGCCCTATAAACAAAAAAAAGACAGACAATTTTGAAAAATAAACAATATTTTTTACTTTCTGCTATAATACATATCCAAAAAAACTCATTTATTCATCAGTTTAGGCCGATCTATATTCTTCTACATATTTTTGGTAAAAAAAAACCCTAATAATCGTATATTGATTGGTTTGTGCAAAAGTTATAGCGTCTACAAAATAGGGGATAGATTTATGGCATTTTTATTATTATTATTATTTTTTTTTAGTAATGGCGGCGATCACCGATTTTTAGCAGGACTGTGACATTGCAGCGTAGAGATCGGACACCTAACTGACATTTTTACACTTTTATTGGGAACCAGTGACACTATTATAGTAATAAGTGCTAAAAATATGTACAGACATTGTACTAATGGCACTGGCAGGGAAGGGATTAACATCAGGGGCCATCACGGGGTTAACTGTGTTCCCTGGGTGTGATTACAAACTGTACTGAGGACTGTGTGACAGGGGAAATGCACAGATCCATCGTTCCTGCTTAGCAGGAAGACAGATCTCAGCGTCACCTTCTGACAGAACGGAGACCTGCCTTGTTTATTTTGGCAGATCCCCATTATGTCCCTGGGGGGGAACGATTGTGGGTGGACATTGAGTCTGCCTGACCCCCTGATTGGCTCTCCCACTGGCCAATTGGAGCATGCACTTGCCCACGAATCAACGTACTGGTACGGCAATTTGCGCAGCGGAGCCACCTTGCTGCAGTACATCTGCGGCGGGTGATTGGCAAGTAGTTAAAGTGGTAGTAAACCCTCCTATCATTTTCAGCCAAGGAAGCTGCCATCTTATCCTCTGTTTAATCTACAACTGCCATGATGCTGCACATGTGATCAGCTATAACACCAGCCATTGGATGGTTTGACAGTTTGGTTTAATGCACAACCAATGGGAGTGTTACATTTCTGGCACGTGACGGAAATGGAACTGGTTTTTAAAGCTGTTAAATGGATGGGTTTACTACCGTTTTAACATACACTCCAGTATCTGTTCATGGATGGGTTGTGATTTAGATGTGGTGCTGAATTCGCACCGCATTTAGTGTGCACCCAGTCTGAAGAGGATAAATGTCCCATTCAATCGGATTGATTGGATTGAAGGACAGTTGTTAGGGCCGGTTCACATTACAGCGACTTGCGATCCGACTTGTCGCCCCAAGTCGCTTAACATTAGAAATCCCATTGAAATGAATGGGAGCCGTCTTAATGTACACTACTGAAGTCACTCTGACTTCAGAAAAGGTTCCTTAATTAAGGCGACTTCTATCCGAATTGTGCCCATAGAATTCAATGGAAGTCGCCTCCAAGTCAGATCCGCCATCTATATTGAAGCGACTTTACAGGAAAAAGAAAATAATTCACCAAGGCAACCTCCTTCTCTTCTCTGATTGTCCACAGGCAAAGTCGCCTGGCATGGAGGTTGCTTTAAGTCACCTTGAAGTAGCGTTCAAATCGCCTAGCAAAGTCGCCCCTGAAGTCGGATCGCCTAGGTGTAAACGGCATCAGATGCCAATAGTGAGTCTGTACAGGGAATACTGAAAAGTAGAACTAAAAGCAGAATTTTTTTTTTCATAGAGTAATGGAGGGTTATAACCCCTGTCAGTTTATTTTTTGCCATCTGTGTCTCATTGGGGAGATTCACTGCCTATCCCATAGCCAAAACAGGAAGTGAGAGAAAATCCCTCCAAATTAAGGCACCCCCAGGTCACCAAAGCTAGTGTCCCCATTGGAAGATTTCCCTGCTATCACATTTCTGGGGACAACAAAAATGTGTGATTTTCTTTTACTGTCACTTTCAATGATAGTGGTAAACAGGACAAATAGGGTGAATCTCCCTAACCAGGGCACAGACAGCAATAAGAACTGGCAGGGGTTCCAATCCCTCACCTCTCTATCCAAAACTGAAAAAAGTTTTGCCTTTAGTTATATTTTAATTTATTTTTTTATCAAATCTAGACAAGAACAGGGGTGCTGCTCTTTACTACATGAATGTGCATGTTTACCGATGGAAGCATTGTAGTTTGGAGGTTGGCTTGGGCTCCAATTCCTTGCTGCCATTTGGTTAATTTTTGTTTTTACCCAACCAGCTTTCTGGTGTTGGTTACAGAACAGCTAAAATATGGTTGCTGAAGACATCCGAGTTTATTTTCCTTCCAGGGTGTGTGAAAAAAGAGCTAGCAAATTTTGCCTCCTAGAGCATTTAAGAAAAAAGTAAAACAAGTATAAATCTGCGCTAGGAAAAAAGTGTCTACAGCGACAGCAGCTAGCACTATACTTAAAGTACAAAGCGTATACAAAATACAAAAGTCCAGCGCTGTATAGAAAAAGTACATTTAAATCGGTTGTGAAAAAATAAAACGTGACCACCCCAAAAAAGTCATGCAAGAATCCAAATATCAATGCAACATATGTGCTGGTGCAAATATCAGTACCGATGGCAGCAACAACTATTCTTCTTCAAATTGTGCAAATTAAGTAATAAAGTGCTAGAACTAATGTACAAATAAACCATGCAAAGACATCATTGTGAAAATAGTCTGTGTGCAATAATGCAAAGCTCCTAATCCAGTGTAACAGAGTCCAATTAAAAGCTCAGCCTATGTTGGTAAGCCGACTCCTTATCACAGATGGCAAGAAGGGTATAGTCTCCTTTAAGTGTGCTAATCCCAATGAGAAGTAGTCAACCTTCCACGTGTCACACACCACCCATGTTGCGCTATCAAGGTTTACTGGACCCCTTATATAGAGCGGTCATATATAGCTTAAAGTGGAGTTCCACCCAGGTAAAAGTCAGCAGCTACAAAAAGTGTAGCTGCTGACTTTTAACAATCGGACACTCACCTGTCCCTCACTCCAGCGATGTGGTCACCTGAGGGCTCGCTCTTTGCCCCCTCCCCTCAGCGGCACCGGCATCATAAATGTGGGCACCTTGGCTTTGGCTTCAAAGCCGGGCGCACACTGCTCATGCGTGAGTCGCGCTGAGCCTTGTGAATGGCCGGCGTATCTTCTGGGACCTGTGACGTGTCCCAGAAGATGGCCGAGAGGGCGGGGGGAAGGTGGACTTCCTTCCCCGAGCCAAGGCGCCAAGGGAGGAAGTGGACCTTGGACCCTGTGAAAACAGGGTCCTTGGTAACCCCCCCCCCCCCCTCCCAAAAAAAAGACATGCCAATTGTGGCATGTCGGGGGGGGGGGGGGTCACCTTCCATTAAAGCGGAAGTTCCACTTTAGGGTGGAACTCTGCTTTACTGTATCCAAAAATGGCCGCCTGTTCCTTACTGGCACCTCTCAAGATCCCTGGCATAAAGGGTGGATAAAAATCAATGATTTAAAAAAAAAAAAAAATTCAGTAGTTTTTTTTTTTTTTATGGATTTTTATGATTTTTTTTTTTTTTATCAAATTTATTTTAATAAAATGCTTTTGGAGTAAAAATCTAAAGATAGTTTTCTATTTAGGATACATTAATAATTTTGTTTATTCAGCATGAAATGGAGCTTAGTTATATAGCATGGGGCTGTATATTCTGCAATATTTACATTTTTGGCAAACTCATTCAATGAATCCAAGCTCTGCAAGCTGAGATAACATGCGCTGCATTGATGCATTCACACAATGTCACAGTAACCATGAGATAAAACAAAGTTCAGGAATATTCCTTTATCCTATTGTTTTGTAAATCTATGCACACTATAAAACTGTATGATTGAATCGGTTCTGATATCACTGTTTTACTAACCTGACCGCTTATTATTCTAAATAGGAAACCTTCATTTTGTTTGCAAATATTAAGGATTCCAACTACCAGCAAGAATAAGTCCTTACATTTTAAAGAGCACCTGTCATGTCAGATCCATCATGGCAGCGCCTGTTAGCGGGCATCCAACCACTTGCTGCCACCATGTCCCTCACCTTGTTGTTATGTCACTGCTGCATCACCAACTGTCCCATTAAAGTGAATGGGACTGTCGGTGAGTCAACAGCGGGTCAGAGGAGGAGCCACTGCAGGACAGATGACAGTTGCTCTTTAAAAATTGTGATTTTAAATCAAGCCTTTTTACTAGTGATTTAAATCATGAATTAAATCAACTTGATTTTAATCAAATCCACCCTGCTGGCATAGTATAGTATATGGCTGCTACAGCCTGCCTCCAGAACTCCAAACCAACCCTTCACATCGCTCTTTATAAGGGACTGGCAACTCAGAACACCATGTAGGATAGAAGAGCAAAACTACATAGTGTAAAGCCACATAAAAATCAACTTTTTATTAATGTAAATACTAGAGCTGCACGATTCCGGCTAAAATGAGAATCATGATTTTTTTGCTTAGCATAAAGATCATGATTCTCTCACAATTCTTGGCGTAACATCATGTTTCACATTCTACAGAAAAAAATCGGGCTAACTTTACTGTTTTATAGTTTTTTTAAATTCATTAAAGTGTATTTTTTGTGTTTTTGAAAGACTGCTGCGCAAATACAGCGTGACATAAAATATTGCAACAACCGCCACTTTATTCTCTAGGGTCTCTGCTAAAAAAAAATATATAACATTTGGGGGTTCTAAGTAATTTGCTAGCAAAAAATACTGATTTTAACTTGTAAGCAAAAAATGTCAGAAGAAGGTTTAGTCTTTAAAGCGGAACATCCGTCATTTGTTCATCTTTCCGTATGCAAATAGTCATTGTACTTTGCTCTTTATTCTTGAAGTGTCTAGTTCTCTTTCTTACAGTGAAACTTGACATCTGTATTAACCATTAACTCTTCAGAAAACCTTTTGACTGGCAGAAAACAAGCTCTATTTATTTATTTTTATTTTTTATTTTTTTTTAGCGCTGCGCTGGCTGAACTGTGCAAACTTGGGGAAGCAGTTATGAGAATTTTAGGGTTCTGTTTGTCAAGTATAGCAAAGCAAAAACTTTGGGTCCATCAACTGTTTCCTAGGCCGGCCATACAGGGTGCCAATTTCTTTCCTGCAACTAGAGCTGCACGATTCTGGCTAAAATGAGTCACAATATTTTTGGTTAGAATAAAGATCACTTCTTGCGGCGTAACATCTTTCTCAATCTACAAAAAAAATTTGGCATTTTTTATTTTGTTTTTTTTTTTTTTTTTTTTTTTTTTTTTTTTAGTTCATTGAAGTGTATTTTTTCCCAAAAAATTGCATTTGAAAGACCGCTGCGCAAATACCGTCTGACATAAAATATTGCAACGACCGCCATTTTATTCTCCAGGGTTTTTGCTGTGTGTGTGTGTGTGTGTGTGTGTGTGTGTGTGTGTGTGTGTGTGTGTGTGTATATGTATATATGTAATATGTGT
>BLSH010080113.1:447907-460441 GCA_018402905.1 Glandirana rugosa | reverse complement strand
TAAGGAGTGAAATCCTTTTCTCTGGAATGTTAAGGCCCTTAACATTGTGTGATATCAGAGTGGGTGTTCTTCCCACTGGTGCGTAGGCCATCTCGCTCCTCCTGAGGCTCTAGGCCCCCAGAAGAATCAGAAGTGTGACTTTGACCAAGCAGGGGCCCAGTAACAGAAGGTAAGTAGAAGAAACAACAGAAGTTAAGATTGTAGAAGAAGGGGGGTAGACGGAGCTAGAAAAAGAGAATGGGAGAGGGAAAAGTAATAAGCCCTCCTACAGGGCTGGAAGGTATATTATACACACCAAACTGTGCCAACCTCTGTGGCTAACAGAGGGGCCTAAAAACTTGTGTCCACAGCGGGCGCCCTCCAGCCGGGGGCGGCCACCAGGGACACAGTTGGGGTTTGTGGGAGGCCGGGCCCGTGTGACAGCCAGAAGGCCAAGCAATGCACCTGCTGCCAAGTAACTATCACAAGTGCCCAGCCCCACGGCTAAGTAACTAAAGCATGAATACATTTAAACCAGTGATGCTGACCTCCTATCAACGGTACAACCCTAGGGCGTCAGGCGATCCGCACGTCGGGCAAGCCGCCGCACCGATCAGACCCCCGTCCGATCACACCGTTCTCTCGAGCAAATGTCCCCAATACCGGGGCAGGCTTCAAACGCGCCAACATATTACTATAAAATCTATTTCAGCTTGAAGCATAACACAAGGGTCACAGTATCAGGCATACACAGTCTCCATCTGTTATAACCATAACACCCATTCCCACCCCCTTGATTAAACTAGTGTAAACTTAAGCATAAACTGATCCACATCACCTCCTGGCATTTAGCGCTCTCAAGATACCCCTCTGACCCCCAAGGGTGGTCCTGCATGTTGGGAACAGTGAGCAACGTTCATGTGCAACCACAACAGCCCGATGCATATGGGGGATGGACGATCTGTTTATAGCTGTGCTCGTCAGAAAACAAAAAGAAGTAGGCTTCTCTTGCACAGCTATGATGAGAAATTATTGCCACTTGTAGGAGATAACATAGAGCAACGTTCGTGTGCAGTCCTCCTGTAGGGCGGTGAAGAAGGGCGCCATCAATGTCCCGTGCGCCAGTCAGGAGACTATGCAACCCGGTCACATCTGACCCTGCCCAAGGCCTGGGGCCTTAGTTGTATTCTCTGGCCCTTGTGTTTCTCTTTGTGTTGTTGGGATGCCCGCCTGCTGCACCCTCCTGACGGTTGAATTTCCCTTTCTTGGGCGCCGGTTTGGTAGGTGAAGCATGCGGGGATGTCATGGGACTCGTCGGGCTTACGGGGTGTCGGAACTCGCGGTACCACTCTGGGAGCTCCATAAGTTCTATTTGTAAGGCCTCGCAGAACCCTGGCAGCTCCTCTGGTGTGCGCAAGAGATGTTGATTCCCCTCTACAGTGACGGACAGGGCAAACGGAAATTTCCATCTATACGTGAGATCATGAGCTTTAAGTACCTCCAAAAGAGGGCGAAGCGCTCTGCGGTTTCCCAGTGTAATAGGGGACAGGTCCTGAAAAAGGGAGACCGTGTGGTCTTGGTAGGTGATATTACCTGCCCGCCGGGCTTGCATCAGGACTTCTTCCTTCAGTCTATAGTCGGGCATACAGCAAATGATGTCCATTGGGGGTGCTGCGTCATCAGGTCTTGGTCTCAGGGCCCTATGAGCTCTCTCGAATGCGATCGTAGTATCGATCGGTCTTCCCAAGAGCGAGTTAAACATCTCGGCCAGGGTCACCTGGATCTGGGCCGGGGCAATCGCTTCGGGCAGGCCTCTAACTCTGATATTATGTCTTCTGCCCCGGTTATCCAGGTCTTCGAGGTGCCTGTTAACCGCTATGAGTTGTGTGGAGTGGGCTGAGGTAACCGTCATGAGGTGGGAGATGTTCTGATCCCTTTTTCGGTTTGTTCTGTCAGTTTGTATCGCTCGTTCATTGAGCGCGAGGATGTCCGCCTTCAGCTCAGTAATAGCCGAAGAGAACGTGCTTTTAATGTCAGCCACGAAGGCTGACATGTCCCCGTATGAGAGAGGGTGGTCTGCTGCCGGTCTGTGTCTTACCCCGTCCTCAGAGGCCTGCTGCGAGTCCTCGCTGAGTGCATCCTCGTGGTCCTCCGGCGCCATATTGGCTTCGTCCCCTGTGTGCTTGACCGACTGCTGGGACTTAAATAAGTCCGGGATTTTCCTCGTTCTGGGAACCGAGGACGATCTTCTCGGTGTGTAGGCGCCCTGGAGCTGATGTGGCTTGCCCATATCGAGCTTCAAAGGTCAGTTTTAGCAAGATTTAGCCGCAGGGCTGGGAGAGCTCTTTCTCTATGCTGCCATCCGCGCTGCGTGCCAAGCCACGCCCCCGAGAACCGATACTTTAACTTAGGTAGTCGCTGATACCTATACCCATTTTATGATCATGTGACCATTTTTTAAAGGGAATGAAGATTTCTGTTAGTTTTCTTTATGAATTGAAGAATTGGAACTCCGAAAGACGTATGAAACAAAATGCTTTTATTTGCTTGTCAAAAAGTTCTGAAAGCTCAAATTGCACAGGTACAGGAGACCGTCAGAGACTGCAGGCCTAGTGCAAGAGAGGGTCAGAGACTGCAGGCCTGGTGCAGGAGACGGCCAGAAACTGCAGGTCTGGTGCAGGAGACAGCCAGAGACTGCAGGCCTGGTGCAGGAGACGGCCAGGAACTGCAGGCCTGGTGCAGGAGACGGCCAGGAACTGCAGGCCTGGTGCAGGAGACGGCCAGGGACTGCAGGCCTGGTGCAGGGGACGGCCAGGGACTGCAGGCCTGGTGCAGGGGACGGCCAGGGACTGCAGGCCTGGTGCAGGGGACAGCCAGGGACTGCAGGCCTGGTGCAGGGGACGGCCAGGGACTGCAGGCCTGGTGCAAGGGACGGCCGGAGACTGCAGGCCTGGTGCAAGGGACGGCCGGGGACTGCAGGCCTGGTGCAGGGGACGGCCGGGGACTGCAGGCCTGGTGCAGGGGACGGCCGGGGACTGCAGGCCTGGTGCAGGGGACGGCCGGGGACTGCAGGCCTGGTGCAAGGGACGGCCGGGGACTGCAGGCCTGGTGCAAGGGACGGCCGGGGACTGCAGGCCTGGTGCAGGGGACGGCCGGGGACTGCAGGCCTGGTGCAGGGGACGGCCGGGGACTGCAGGCCTGGTGCAGGGGACGGCCGGGGACTGCAGGCCTGGTGCAGGAAACGGCCGGGGACTGCAGGCCTGGTGCAGGAAACGGCCAGGGACTGCAGGCCTGGTGCAGTCGAGAGAGAGAGGGGGACTGAGAGAGAGGGGTGAGGCAGATTTATCTACACAAGCATGGTGCTTCTATAGTATTTTGCAATGTGCTCCTATTTAAAAGTAGAACTAAATGTTCAGCGGATGAAGTGCCTAATTACGTTTGTTCATAGTACCCTCCCCCTCCTCCTACCTAGCCTGCCTAACCTGTATAAAAATTGATCCGTATACATATTTTTAAATCGCTCTAGTCTGGTCACAAAAATGCTTTGCACTGCAGGTCGCCAGTCCCCAGATCTGGCTGCACTAGTATTTTTTTTTTTTTTTTTTCCCCCGCCTGCTAACTACATTTTCTGCAACTATAGAAAAATTCATTTTCATTCCACTAGAAATCCATTCTTCTGGTAACCTTCCTGTAAGCTGAGCTGAGATATCAAACAATGTTAACAACATTCTCCGCTCTCTTCTGTGAACTACAGAGATATTTGCAGTCTGAATCAGGAGAATGGCCTTGAGTGACAACACTGCTGATTCATGGATACAGTACAGTGGATTGAGTTACTGGCAGAATCACCAGGTGAAAATGAAGGGGTACAGACCTGAAAAAAAGAAAACCAATGCAGCCAACTCGTGTAAGAACCGGTATACTGCCATATATTATATTTTAGCGTTTAGGTTTAGATACACATCAGATACTTTGGGTTCTTGCACACAGGCAATTTGATCAGGTTCACCTGTTCGGAAGGTCCATGCATTACTTTGGACAGGTGGGTGTACATGGACTTGTGTTTACCCCCACCCACCTCCAGGTCTGATCAGTCCCACTAAAGAAAATGGAGGAAGACTGCGTCCTGTTTCATTTGGCAGACCAGATCAGAGGCGTAGGGTGTAGATGGACCACTTGGTCTGTCCATGTCCGCTCTGCATAAACTATGTTCATGGACCTGTCATCTGCTCCGATCAGCAGGGGATCGGCTCACAGTTCCCCTGCTGATCAGAATGGAAGGCACCCGTGTGAAAGGGCCTTTACTCAGTTGGCGCTGCCTGCTCACTCACACAGAGGGCTGTATCTGCTATGAGAGAGAGGAGCGGCATAACCATAAACCAGCTTAATAAAGCGCTCCATATTTACCTAGAGTGCTCCACCTGCTTGACTGCAAGTGGTAAATGTCATGCTCGTGTCTAAGATTTTTACCACTTCCATACTGGGCACTTTCACCCCCTTCTGCCCAGTCCAATTTTCAGCTTTCAGAGCTGTGGCACTTTGAATGACAATTGCGTAGTCATGCGACGCTGTACCCAAACGAAATATTTATCATTTTCCCCCCACAAATAGAGCTTTATTTTGGTGGTATTTGATCATCACTGGGGTTTTTATTTTTTTGCGCTACAAATACAAAAAGACCAAAAATTTAGAAAGTTTATTTTTTTCTTTGTTATAAAACTTTGTAAATAAGTACGTTTTCTCCTTCATTGATGAGGCTGCACTGATAGGTGACACTGGCGGGCAGCACTAATTAGGAGGCACGACAGGCATCACTGATGAGCACAGAGTGCCATCCCTAATGGGCACTGATTGACATCCCTGGTGGTCTCCAGTGGGCATCCTCAATGGGTCTGCACTGATGATCGATGCGCTGATTATCAGCGCAGATCCCCCCCCCCTCCCCCGTCAGGACAGCCTTGTCAGCACGAGTAGAGGGAAAGCAGATAAATGGCACTTCCTGGTTACCATGTGATGAGCTGTAATTGGACACAGCTGATCACAAGGTAAAGAGCCTACGTCATAGGCTCTTTATCGGGATCGGAGACGCGGTGTGTCAGACTGAAACACCACACCACCGATTGCTGCGGGAGCTCGCTAGCGGCTTATCCTGCTGGACGTCATATGAGGCCCAGTCAGAATAATACAACCTCCTTCTGGCTGTCATTCTGCTATATGGCGGGCAGGGAGTGGTTAATATGTGGCTGACTAATAAAAAAAATCAATACAGACTTTAATACACAATATATAAACAAAAAACAATGGACATTTGCTATAATTTTGTGTTTGGACCCCTTTTTATACGCTTATTTATTCATTATTGTACATATGTGTACTGAAATTACATGACTGCGGGAAATATGTTGCGAGTTGAGGTCCTTAGACCTCAAGTTTTCACAGGCATTCCCTAAAATCGCACCCGCAGTGTGAAAAGGGGCCCAAGTTGGCTCTGATCTGATTCTGTGAGATGCACACAGCGCAGAAAAGCAGAATATACTGGGAATCGGAATAACATACATTCTGGCACACTTCATACCGGATTCTAGAGAACTGTAGTTAAGATCAAAGGAGAAAGTTGACTAATCACATATGCAGATTTGGTTCCTGCCTAGTATTATTGCTTATATTCTATGTTGACCTAAGCAGGCTTTACTCCTGATTGTTCCTTGCTTGGTCCCATTCTCATGATTTGTGGCAGTGCATGAAGAAAGTGCATTATAAATAGGCTGCCAACTCAGCACAATGGATGAGGAATTATTCATGACCTTTTCGCGGGGGGGAGGGTTATTTACTAAAACTGTGCATAGTAACCAATCGGCTTCCAGGTTTTTTTTTTTTTTTTTTGTCAAAGCTTAATTGAACAAGCTGAAGTTTGCAGCCAATTGGCTACCATGTACAGCTGCACCAGATGCTGAGTGCTCCAGTTTTAGAGTCGGTTCACACTGAGACGACTTGTCAGGCAACTTGAGTCGCCTGACAAGTCGTCCCCATGCAGTGCAATGGAACCGTCCTAATAGGAGCGACACAGGTCGCTCCGACTTAGAAACAGGTTCCTGCACTATTTTCGGGGCGACCTCAGCGCGACTTGCATTGACTTCTATGAATAGAAGTCTCCTTGCAAGCCACGCTGTGGTCGCCTCGAGCAGGGCGACTTGCTTCGCCCTGCAAGTCGCGCCGCTCAAGTGTGAACCGGCTGTTAGTAGATCCCCATAGTACATGTGTTGTGGTGCATTGTGCTCTATGGCAGAGGTCTCTGAACCTTCCAAACAAAGGGCCAGTTTACTGCCCTTCAGACTTTAGGGGGGCCGGACTGTGGCAACTGGGAGTAGAAAATACACCAGCATCATTTGGGTCTGTGTGGCCAGTATGAGGAGGAGGAATAGAGCCCCATTATTTGTATTAATGGGAGGAATTGTACTCCATCATTTTCTATGAGTGGGAGAAATATTTGTCCAATCGTTTTATATCAGTGGGAGAAATTATTCCCCATCGTTGGTATCAGTGGAAGGAATAATATAATACCCCATCATTGGTGTCAGTGGGAGGATTCATGCTATATAGCAGTGGGAGAAGTGGTTCTCCAAGGGCTGCATAGGGGCACGCAAAAGGCCCCATCAGGCCCATGGGCTGCGGTTTGGAGACCCCTGCTCTATTGCATGATGCTTTGGTTTGCCATGAACAATGAATGACACCACACATAGGAGGTGCAGTGCCATATGTTGTAGAAACACACATGAACGTTTGTGGTATGCATTGCCACAATGCACAGGTATAAATGGGCTCGTACATCTGTAACTGACTGTCTTCTGAAAACGTTAGACTTTATGTGGTCTCTATTGACATGAAACCCTTACAGTGCTCCAGAGACCATGCAACCTTTGCCAAGATCTCCTAATGGAGCTTTTAAGCAGTGGTGTATATTCATGGCAACAAGGACTTCCTGGTAAATGTTACATTAGTGTTAGACCCCTTTCAAACAAGGTGGATCCGCTCAGCGGACTCTGCCAACTCAGCGAGAGATCGCTCTGTTGATCCCCCGCTGAGCTGGTAGATGACAGGTCCATCTCTACTCAGTGTGCAGGGACAGACCTGTCAGAGCCCTGCTGTCTTTTCTATGGGGAGATCGGATTAAAACGGACTGCATATCCGTTTTCATCTGATCCGATTCGCTGGACGGATGGCGAACGTATCGCCATATGACTGTTTTGAGCGGATCTTGTCGGATCGGATGGGTGTCAGCGGGGTGTCCGCTGACATCCACCTGACCATAGAAGTGAATGGGTGGCCCGCTCGGATCCGCCTGAAAAATGGACAGGCGGATCCGAACGGGACAATCGTGTGAAAGGGGCCTTACTGAAAATACACTTTAGTTCTCATGTAATGTATATCTAAACCTAAAAGCGGCTCTTCAGTCATTTTTTTCAACTTTCCATCTATAAAATCTTCTGCTCTTGTTGTTTTAACTTTGGATAGTAAAACATTTTTTGTCTGCCAGTTAATACCTTATACAGCCCACTTTCTGTTTCTTGGCTGGAAAAATGCCTCGGCGTATGGCATCATGCACAGCTCTCTCTCTCACTCTCACTCTCACTCTCTCTCACTCTCTCTCACTCTTGTGAGAGTTTGCCAGGAAGGGAGGGAAGATGAGTCATAAGAGGGCCAAAGTGAGCTGCAGAGCTGGAGGTGTGCCTCTGTGTAAATCCAGGAAGTGAACAGGCAGCAGCTTCAGCTGCCCACAGTTAAAATGGATGCAACCAGACTTAGTGGAGGGAGATTTCTGCAGCATATTTGCATATTATGTTATATATACTATGATTCTGTACTTGCCAAGTGGTTGGAAGGAAACTTCAGAATGGCAAAGATGTTTTATTACAAATGAAGTGCGTAGGCCGCAGTTCCTCTTTAAGGCCCTGTTCACATCATTTTGTGGAGCGATTTGCATGCAGTTTTGCGTGTCGTATACAGCCAGCCATTTCACTTGAATGGGCTGCCCTTCTGCGCTAAGAACCTCCTGCTCCTTTTTAGGCAACAAGCTTCATACAATTCTGAAAGGCGTGCTCTGCTGTGGGACAATCACGGCAGAATCCCATCGCGTTTGGGGTGCCATTAAGAGATAATGGCACCCAAACGCAGGCTGTGCAGCGATCACTGCGTGATTTCTCTGGCAGAATTGCAGCGATTCTGCCCATGATTCCAAATCGTGAGATGTGACATTAAACCAGTGGTTCTCAACTCCAGTCCTCGGGACCCACCAACAGGCCAGATTTTAAGTATTACCTTGGGGAGATGCAGACTAGAACACTGCAATCACTGAGCAGCAAATGATATCACCTGTGCTGCATTTCAGTTATCCTGCAAACCTGGCCTGTTAGTGGGTCCTGAGGACCGGAGTTGAGAACCACTGCATTAAAAAAGAAATGTACATACGGCAGCCTACCAAACCCTCAGATGAAGTAGCTGCATTCATTTTTCAGGCCTTTAAAAAAAACAAAACAGTTTTTTCACCTGATGATCCTGGGTGACAACGCTCAGTTTCCATGCTGTATTTACTGTATGAGGCAGCATTGTTACCCTTGGCTGCTCCCCTCTTTGGGCTACAACACCTCCCTCTCTCCTTTCCAATGCAAAGGTGGGAGGGGGTGTGTAGCTCACAGAAGATAGCTTGAAAAGCTGAAAACTTGGTTGGAGATTCTAGGAAGTGACAAGGCCAATGTATTTCTGCTGAGATCAAGAGAACTAGTTTACGTTTAGAAAATGTACTTTTGGCTAAAAAACAAAAAAAAGGAAAATGAATGCATCCATTACCCCTAAGGACTTGTAAGCTGCAATATTGTCGCTGTTTGTTTTTCTGGGTTTTGGTCTCCTTTAAGTCATCGGCATGCATGCAGTGGGTTAAATTTGCTTCGGCTCTTCTGGCTCCTGCCTACAAATATTTATTGCTTAGTGCACTTTCTTGTATTTGCAATTCAGTTTGGATAATTAGGCCTGTTTGCTTTTGTATTGTGCGTTTTTTTGCTTGGGTTTTACAGTTTCACAATGGCTGTCCAATGAAAAGCAGTCACTGCATTTGTTTGCCATGCCTGGGAATGGTGGGGATATTGAAGGCCATTCAGTGCGATGGGGAATTTCTGCTGCCTCTTGTCGGTTTCATTCCTACAGCAACGATCAGGTTTTGGAAGTTTTCAGAGCAGATCAGGTTTAAAAAGAAGGCAGTGTAGTGGGTGGAGATGTCATTGGCGCACCTCCTAATGTTCTTAGATGGGAATGACGGTTTACCTTTTTAGGAAAAGGGATGTAGGCAAAAGTCTTTTTTTTTTTTTTTTCCCTTTTTTTCCCTTTTTTTTTTTTTCCCTTTTTTTTTATACTGGCTCTTCAAAATAGATACAATATGGATTAAAGTTTGAGTGCAGTGAAATACTTTTAATAGTTAAATACATTTTATTTGAGACCTATATATTGGGACCACTGATGGGGAAAGATGGATCAAAGAACTGGATTCCAAAAAAGGGACTGTCTGTCACAGTCAGTAGTCAGGCATGGAGGCCAGTAGCTCTAGCAGTAGAGAGGCTCCCAATGGCCAGCTTGATAAGTGCAAGAGCAGGTTACTGTGGCGGATGACAGGTGCGGAGTCTAAACACTAACCAGTCTGCACCAGAGCTTCTAATGGTGGAGATGGGTTTGGCTGTGAGTTGGTATCAGGTCATGGTGCTCAGGATCCCCCCCCCAAGAGGTGAGCAAGCAAGGGTTCAATAGCAGATAGAGCAGATAGGGGTCAAGTGTAGTCAGTAAGCAAGCCAAAGGTCAGTAACAAGTGGTTGCAGGTTGGGATTAAGCAGATATGTAGTCGAGGACCATGCCAAAAGTCGGTAACTAGTGGTGGCTCAGATATGGACAGCAGGAGTGAAAATAATGAGATATTGGCTGGAGAGAGCACAATAATCTGGCAAACAGGACGTGCAGAGACATGGCTTAAGTTAGAAGTTCATGGGAGGAGCAAAGAGTTCAGGGTTTAGCAGAAGCGGCACAAGGCAGGATTGTCCAATGGATTAGACAGGGTGCTGTCCAGCATCTCGGGTGGCTTAGCAAGAGGAGACCTTGCCAGACACAGCAGAGGTTACTGGTTCAGACCCGGTCTGATACAGTCCCTCCAAATGAGACTGTGTTTTCAGCTGTGCATTGGTTCCTAATGAGTAAATATGCTGTATCCTCAGTGATGTCATTGGTCTCTAGTGTGTGGATAGGCTGCATTCTTAGTGATGTCACTGGTCTCTAGAAAATTAATAGGTTACATTCTCAGTGATGTCACTGGTCCCTAGTGAATGGACAGGTTGCATTCTCATTGATATCACCAGTCTGTAGCGAATGAATGGGCTGCATATTTCGTGATGTCACCGGTCTCTAGTGAAAGGATAGGCTGCATTCTCGGTGATGTCACCAGTCTCTAGTGAATGGATAGGCTGCATTCTCAGTGATGTCACCAGTCTCTAGTGAATGGATAGGCTGCATTCTCTGATGTCACCGGTCTCTAGTGAATGGATAGGCTGCATTCTCAGTGATGTCACCAGTCTCTAGTGAATGGATTGGCTGCATTCTCTGATGTCACCGGTCTCTAGTGAATGGATAGGCTGCATTCTCGGTGATGTCACCAGTCTCTAGTGAATGGATAGGCTGCATTCTCAGTGATGTCACCAGTCTCTAGTGAATGGATAGGCTGCATTCTCAGTGATGTCACCGGTCTCTAGTGAATGGATTGGCTGCATTCTCTGATGTCACCGGTCTCTAGTGAATGGATAGGCTGCATTCTCGGTGATGTCACTGGTCTCTAGTGAATGGATAGGCTGCATTCTCGGTGATGTCACTGGTCTCTAGTGAATGGATAGGCTGCATTCTCGGTGGTGTCACCGGTCTCTAGTGAATGGATTGGCTGCATTCTCTGATGTCACCAGTCTCTAGTGAATGGATTGGCTGCATTCTCTGATGTCACTGGTCTCTAGTGAATGGATAGGCTGCATTCTCGGTGATGTCACTGGTCTCTAGTGAATGGATAGGCTGCATTCTCGGTGGTGTCACCAGTGTCTAGTGAATGGATAGGCTGCATTCTCGGTGATGTCACTGGTCTCTAGTGAATGGATAGGCTGCATTCTCGGTGGTGTCACCGGTCTCTAGTGAATGGATAGGCTGCATTCTCGGTGATGTCACTGGTCTCTAGTGAATGGATAGGCTGCATTCTCGGTGGTGTCACCGGTCTCTAGTGAATGGATTGGCTGCATTCTCAGTGATGTCACCGGTCTCTAGTGAATGGATTGGCTGCATTCTCTGATGTCACCGGTCTCTAGTGAATGGATAGGCTGCATTCTCTGATGTCACCGGTCTCTAGTGAATGGATAGGCTGCATTCTCTGATGTCACCGGTCTCTAGTGAATGGATTGGCTGCATTCTCTGATGTCACCGGTCTCTAGTGAATGGATTGGCTGCATTCTCTGATGTCACCGGTCTCTAGTGAATGGATAGGCTGCATGCTCAGTGATCTGAGTCTCTAGTGGATAGACTAACCCCCGTGATGTCACCCATCCATAGCCGGTGAATAGGCTACGATCTGCCTGGTGTTTGCTTTTTTACATTTCTCCGAATGTGATCTGGAAGTATGACACCAATCAGTGTGTGGTTGGCGCTTTGTACAGAGTAGTTGAAGCCTCTTTAGAACACTTGAACCTTTAATCCCTCATGGTGTTTGGTGTGCAGTTCGTGGGAGGCCTTTTCACATCAAGAGGCAGAGCAGACAACACAAAGCTCTTAATCGGCTTGTACCAAGCAGGGCGATAGTCCGGTGCAAATTAACTTACAGCAGGGTCATAAATGCCACCGCCCTAGAAAGGCAAATATCTTCTCTAGCTCATTACTGCCTGTTATAAATAATGTAGATTAGGGCTAAATATAGAGTACACGGGGCAATGGGCACAGAGCAGGCGGGGCTGGAAACAGCAACACATTGTGTGATTTATGGGGGTGGCGTGCTTCATAAGGAAATCTGCTAACAGGAAGTTCTGTTGCCATTGTAAGGCTGCATACAGTAAACTCCACCAGTATTCAAATGAAATATTGTAAATAGTCAGAAAAATAATAAAAAACTGTTGCCGTTTAAGAAATTAAAGCTGAACTCCAGCTAACCTTTTATAGTCCGGTCCACCGAATTTCCTAGTCTAATACTATCCCCTCCTCAGACTGACAATGCTGGGCTCCGAGGGGGGCTCTGTTGCTCCTCCATCCAGAGTGGAGCCACCCTAAGACAGGAGGTGTGTTACTGGCCAGATCACCAGGTGAAAAAAAGGGTAAAAAAAATCCTTACAATAAATAAAACTAATGCAACCACCATATTTTAAGGATTGGCAAGCTGCAATATATTATTAATAATAATAATATATTGCTGATACCGCTTTAAGCTTAGACTTTTTACCCTTAGTTTGGAGGTCCCCACTGCGGGGTCAGGAAAGGGGGGGGCCATACCAGGCCACATGC
>BLSH010080113.1:416601-447897 GCA_018402905.1 Glandirana rugosa | reverse complement strand
GTGCTTCATAAGGAAATCTGCTAACAGGAAGTTCTGTTGCCATTGTAAGGCTGCATACAGTAAACTCCACCAGTATTCAAATGAAATATTGTAAATAGTCAGAAAAATAATAAAAAACTGTTGCCGTTTAAGAAATTAAAGCTGAACTCCAGCTAACCTTTTATAGTCCGGTCCACCGAATTTCCTAGTCTAATACTATCCCCTCCTCAGACTGACAATGCTGGGCTCCGAGGGGGGCTCTGTTGCTCCTCCATCCAGAGTGGAGCCACCCTAAGACAGGAGGTGTGTTACTGGCCAGATCACCAGGTGAAAAAAAGGGTAAAAAAAATCCTTACAATAAATAAAACTAATGCAACCACCATATTTTAAGGATTGGCAAGCTGCAATATATTATTAATAATAATAATATATTGCTGATACCGCTTTAAGCTTAGACTTTTTACCCTTAGTTTGGAGGTCCCCACTGCGGGGTCAGGAAAGGGGGGGGGGGCATACCAGGCCACATGCCCTCAACCTGGGAGGGGGGCTCCCCAAAGCACATTGTCTAAATATTGATGGGGGGGGCTCCTCCCCACAACCCTAGCTGGTGGTTGTGGGGGTCCGCAGATGGGGGGGCGCTTATCCATTGGCTGATTCAGGCAGGTGGGCTGATGTCACAACCTCAGAGAAAGCTTTGAATTCATTGCAAAAAATACATTGCTTTCTCTGGCTGAGAGCCAGACTACTGTGTTCTGGGTAGGAGAGGACGTCTTGGCTCGCACCCGGAGCACAGTGTGGTATGCTGTATGGAGCCTCGGCTACATACAGTTTATACCGCACATCCAGCGGCCTCACAGGTTAGTGAGGGGCATAGTTAGTTTGGGCCAGCTTGGCTCATATGAACTATACAAAGTGTAGCAAAAGCAGGAGTTTAGCTTTAGGCCCCATTCACACCTGGGCGTTTTGTAGCTTGAAGCCTGAAGCTACAAAACGCTGGAGGGAAAAAAAATCAATGATTCTCTATGGAGATGGTTCACATCTCCACTCAAACGCCTGAAGCCAAAAGCCTGAAACCGCCTGAAGCTCAAACTAGTTCTGGAAGTATTTTTGTAGCTTGATTTGGGCGTTTTTCTATTTTTTTACATTTGTGACTTTTTGACCTGTACAAAATTGCGGTAAAATCGCGGCAAAATCGCAGTAAAAAACGCGTGTATTTCTGCCTGAAAACGCGACGCCCAGGTGTAAATGCAGCCTTAGAGCTGTGTTCACATCTATGCAGGTTGCGGTTGATGCATTTTCCTGGTGCACTTTTTTAAGTGTTTTTCAAGCGTTCTTTGATGTGCTTTGCGTTTTTTGGGTTTTCTGTTATTATGCAGGAGAAACCAGCAAAAACGCATAAACACAAGCACTGCATTTGTGATGTGTTTCCATTGAAGTCTCTGGAACCAAAAACGTAACCTGCTGTGGGCAAAAAGTCCCTGACCCTTTCTGAAAAACGCGCTGGTTCAAAACACACATGTAAAAGTGACCCATACGAAATCATGTTAAATGGACTATGGTGCATCCGCAAAACGCATAGGTGTGAACCAGGCCCAAGAAAACGTGTCATTTTTTCTTTTTTTTTCCTGGATGGGCTAAGTGACAGATTGTCTTTAAGAATTACACTGATGTCACCTTCAGCCCATTGATTGGACAATGAAGGAGCAGCAGCATACTGTTAGTGATTGTAAAGGTACATTTTTTTATTTTTTTTAAAATAACAAACATACTTATCTGCTCTGTGCAAGGGTTTTGCACAGAACGGCCCCCGATCCTCCTTTTCTGGGGTGCTCCGTCGGCACTCCTGGCTCTTCCTCCTCACCGGGTGCCCCCACGGAGACCTGCAGTCCCTGGGGGCACCCTTGCGGGTGCGCTCACGAGTCCTGCTGCTGCGTCCATTGACACGGACAGCAAGACTCTGCCCTGCCCCCCGCTCCATTTCATTGACTTTGATGGACAGCAGTAGGAGCCAATGGCTCCTGCTGCTATCATTCTGTATCACAAACAAACAAAAACTCCTTCCTGGGCTCAGAGGGGAGGTCTCTTCCACCTGATAATTTGAATTCTTATTATGTGTAGGACTCTGGGTAATGCGCTGCCACTGATGAACTAGGGGTAGTCCAGAGACACTGTAGCAAAGATGAAGAAACAATGGTGCACTGGCCTAGCACATTATCTTCAGATAAAATGATTTTATTAAAAGGTTAAAATCATACTCACAAGCGAACCGTTTGACATGCTTGTTTTTACAGCTCGCTTGTGAGTATGATTTTAACCTTTTAATAAAAGAATCTTCTCCTGAAGATAATGCGCTAGGCCAGTGCGCCATTGTTTCTTTATCTTTGCTATCAATCTATCCAATGAGGATGGGGATATCGGCTGGGCTTGTGCTCTGTGCTGGAACCATCGGGTTCAGGTATGGAAAAAGGGGGCTCTGAGGGGCTGCTGAGGCACAGATGGTTTTTCGCCTTAATACATAGAATGCATTAAGGTGAAAACCCCTACAGATTTTACAATCCCTTTAAGTGAGCTGTTCTGCTCTGTTCTCCTGTCGTCATGTTCTATGTTGGCACATGTGCATACAGCAGAGCCTGGTTGGCTTCTAGTATTGTCTCTCCCTCTCCTAGTCTGAGTGTTGCTGTGCAGAAGATGACCGCAGGCTGATGCCTATTCAAATTCAGGTACTTGTGATAGTTGTGTGTATAATACATAGAATACTTTTAAAGGAATACACAGCTGGACTTTATTATCTTCTTTTTTATATCTGCATGGATTTCAGCTTTCAGTGATGCATCATCGGTGTACTTCTGCTCACCAGCCATTCTTTTGGGTACAGTGTTGTATAACTGCGTAATTGTCAGTCAAACTATCACATCATTGAAAAATGATGTGGTTAATGAAGGGGAGTATATAGGCTGGTATTCCAGCGGTTTACAAACCGGTCTCTGATATGCTTGTAGTAGGTTCCTGTAACAGACAGATCTTGTAGTCCATGGTACAGAGTGTTTTGTTCCTAGAGATTGATGGAGCCTCCGGTGAATTGTAATAACAGCGTGTCACACACAGCGGAGCCGCGCCATGTCTTGCATCATCCGGGTGGAGCAAACGCCACAAATTACTTAATCCCTTTGCAACGAGGGCAATCCATTGTTACTAAGGGAACAATTTGGCAGTGTCTGTTCGCTTTGCGTGTACTGCAGCTGGCCAAATCACGCGGCTTATACATTACTTCATTATCGGTCATATTTGAGCGACCTGCGTAGACTGCGTTCTTCACAATAATGTCCCACGCCATGTGACAGGACACAGTGTAAAGGACAATGTTCCCCTTTTCTTTTACCTGCTTACAAGGACATCAAAATTGAAAAGAAACTGTTGAGTCAAAAATGTACAAGCATCACCTTTCTTATCGCATCAGCTGCCATTTTTTTAACAATTTCTATCCGGTTTTTATTTGTTTTTTTTTTGTTTTTCCCCTTTACTTCCTAACCCTGGGACATCCATACAAGAAATAGAGGAAGAGTTTGTCACTGCGATAGAGAGGCCCAGACATTATCAGAAGTTTCTTACCATTCCTTAAAAGGGTAACTCCACTTTCGTGGAGAAAAAATAGCAAATAAAGAAAAAATAATATAGCGCATATAATTGCGACACAAGTCATATTGTAATTCAATGTTATTAAAAATTACCTTTCCTTTTCAATCTGAGAATGCATTGCAATATGGCTACCTGGAGTTCTATACACAGAGTGTGTACTGACCACTCCCCAGAAACTCCACCCCATCTCGATCCAACGATGTGCACTGTCCTGGGTTACTCTCCCTCTCCTCATTGGCTGAGAGAGCAGTGGAGCCATTGGCTCCCACAGCTGTCAATCACAGCTAATGAGCCAATGAGAGGGTGGTGGGCTGAGCCACGGCTCTGTGTCCTTTGGATGCATAGAGCGGGGCTCAGGAGCGAGCAGCTTGCTATTTGGGGGCACTGGTCAAGGGGGAGGAGCCAGGAGTGCCATCAGGGACCCAAGAAGAAGAGAATCGGGGCTACTCTGTGCAAAACCATTGTACAGAGCAGGTAAGTATGACATGTTTGTTATTTTAAAAAAAACACAAAAAACAAACCTTTAATATTACCCTAAGCCGGCCATAGACAGATTCAGCCAGTTCAGCAAGGACCAGCGGAATTTCAATCAGTGTTTGGTCCATCATCGTTATGATTTACATCTGTCGAAAAAGAATGTTGGAAAACTTTTCTTGATCAGTAACTGCAGCCACTGATCAGTGTACTCTGGCAGCTACGAGTCCCACTACCAGAATAAACAATGTCCAGTTTTACGTTTTTTTATTTCCCAGTAAAGAGGGTCTATCCCTTGCTTGCACTTTCCAAAGCAAAATAAAAGGTTTACTTGGTTATCCTGCTTATCCCCTGTCCACAATCCTTTTCAAATTACTCACCTGAAACCAGTATGGATATCAACTTTAACCACTTCAGCCCCGGAAGGATTTCCAGCTTTAGGACCGGAGCCCTTATTGCGATTCGGCGCTGCGTCGCTTTAACTGACAATTGCGCGGTCGTGCGACGTTGTACCCAAACGAAATTTGCGTCCTTTTTTTCCCACAAATAGAGCTTTCTTTTGGTGGTATTTGATCACAGCTGCGTCATTTCTGATCGCCGCTATAAACAAAAGAAGAGCGACAATTTTGCAAAAAAACCCAAATTTCTTACTTTTTCCTAAAATACAAATCCCAAAAAAAAAAATATAAAAAAACATTTTTTTTCAGTTTTTGGCCGATTTATATTCTTCCTCATATTTGCGATAAAAAAAATCGCAATCGGCGTTTATTGATTGGTTTGCGCAAAAGTGATCGCGTTTACGGATGATGAGAATTCATTTTTGGGGTTTTTAAATTTTTTTTTATTTTTTACTAATAATGGCGGCGATCTGCGATTTTTTTTTTTTTTTTGCGGTACTGCGATATTGGGGCGGACATGTCGGACCATTTTGACACTTTTTTGGGACCACTGGCATTTATACAGTGATCAGTGCTATAAAAATGCACAGATTACTGTGTAAATGCCATTGGCAGTGAAGGGGTTAACCTGCAGGGGGCGCGCTAAGGGTTAACTATGTTCCCTGGGCGTGTTCTAACTGTATGGGGGCTTGCCTAGCTGGGGAAGGGAAGTGGTCACAGCCTTCACGTAAAGGAAGGCTGTGATCACAGCCCTTCCCCCTCACACAGAGCGGAGGTCCGTGTTTACATACACGGACCTCCTCTCACTCGCTTCGGGGGGGGGGGCCATTGCGGGTAGCCGCCGCACCCGCTCCCTGGCCCCCCCTGGACACAGTGAGCGCGCGTGCGCGCCTCCGGCGGCGCGCACGCTCACTAAACTCGTTCCCGCAGCCGCCGTCGTATGACGGCGATTTGCGGGAACGAGCCACTTTTCCGCCGTCAGATGCCGATCGGCGGTCGGCAAGTGGTTAAGGCTTCATACACACGGGCGTTTTTTGATGGCACATTTTTTAGCCTTTTTTTCAGCTCTCCATGTTATTCAATGGCCCCACAAAAATGCTGATGTTTTTGAACTGTAGATGGCATCGGCATTATTAAGCTGTAAATCTAACGTAGGACCCTGCTCGTTCTGAGGCAGTAGCGTTTTGGCGTTTTTTGACGCTAAGCCGGCTAACCACTCACACGCATTGATGCTGTAGCGCCGTTAACTGGCGTTTTTAGGTTAAAAAATAGCAGAGGAATGTTTTTCTTTTTTTTTTTTTTTTAAAAAAACACCTATTAATGCCGACGCTCACTAACGCTCATTAACGCCAATGCAAAACGAAAACGCTGATTTTTGCCTGACGTCAGTCCCGACGTTTTGCTACTATGCCTGTGTGTATGAGGCCTTATATAATGTGTATAATGCTGTTCACTTGTTCCAGATCAGCGTTTTAGAAAGCATTGAAGCTAGAGGTAGCCAAGCAGCTTGCATTTTTATAAGCAGGTCCTCAGTAACCACTTACATATACATGGATCAGCCAAGAGTAGGGATTTGAGGGACTTTGACATGGGCCGAATTGTAATGGCTAGATCATTGGGTCAGAGCATCTCCAAAACTGCAGCTTATGCGGGATATTCCCGGTCTGCTGTGGTCAGGACCTTTTAAAAGTGGTCCATGGAAGGAAAACTGGGCAGCCTACGACAGGGTCATGGGTGGCCAAGGCTCATTGATGCATGTGGGGAGCGAAGGCTGGTTCTTGTAGTCTAGTCTGATCCAATAGTAGAGCTACTGTAGCTCAAATTGCTGAAAAAGTTAATGCTGCTTCCGATAGGTGTCAGAACACAATGCATTGCAACTTGTAGATGCAGACTTGTTAGGCTGTCTATGCTGACACATGCCCACAGCCAAAGGCGCCTTTAGTGGGCATTTGAGTATCAGAACTGGACTATGGAGCATTTTAAAAGGGTATCTTTGAGGTATTGACTTGACTCCGGACCTCAGTCCATTGAGCATCTGTGGGATGTTCTGGAACAAGTCCGCTCCATGGAGGCCCCACCTTACAACTTACAGGACTTAAAGGATCTCCTGACAGCTTGGTGCCAGATACCACCGCATACCATCCAAGGTCTAGTGGAGTCCATGCCTTAATGGTTCAGGGCTGTTATGGTAGCAGAAGGGGGACCTACTCAATATTAGATGGGTGGTCATAATGTTATGACTGAGGTGTATCTTAATCTAAATTTGGAATTGTAGGAAGTTTTATAGATTTAATAGAGTGGGAATGGGATCAAAGCTTTGTCAGGTTTCAGTGTGAACACTGTTCCCATTGGATAGATTTCCTTTGCTGTGGGGCCAATTTCACTGATGGGGAGGTTCAATGCGCTGTACTGCGTGATATACTTTTATTCTCTTCCTCAGTGGTGTATGGGCCCCCCAGCCTCTGGGATCTATCCTGCCTCTAAGTCGGCGTTATTGGCGATACTCAGATCAGTCACTGGGACCAGTAATGAGGAAACTCTCTCCTTGCCAGGCAGTTGTCTTCTGTGTAAAGCTAATTTCCATCTTGTGATCCCTCCAGTGTTGGCTGGTGTTTGGTTTCATCGTCTGCCGGTCTCTCTCCCTCCATCCTCCTCCTCGGTGTGTTTACATACAGGCGTGTTGTATGAATTTCAGCTCCAACATCTGTGTGTGGACTGACGCGGCTCACCTGTCCCTTAGTCACATTCATTTCAGTGTAGTGATTTGTTTGCCTTGGAGGATTCTGGGAATATCTCTGGCCCTGGGAATGATGTTTAAAGAGCTAAAACATTGAATTTGGTTTCAATTAGAGGAGAGTGCCATTTTTGAAGGGTATATTTTAGTCAAGAATGGCTTCTTCTAAAGTGGGCCTGCAGGATGGTGATAAAGTGGGCCTGCAGGATGGTGATAAAGTGGGCCTGCAGGATGGTGATAAAGTGGGCCTGCAGGATGGTGATAAAGTGGGCCTGCAGGATGGTCCTAAAGTGGGCCTGCAGGATGGTCCTAAAGTGGGCCTGCAGGATGGTCCTAAAGTGGGCCTGCAGGATGGTCCTAAAGTGGGCCTGCAGGATGGTCCTAAAGTGGGCCTGCAGGATGGTCCTAAAGTGAGCCTGCAGGATGGTGATCAAGTGGGCCTGCAGGATGGTGATCAAGTGGGCCTGCAGGAGGGTGATCAAGTGGGCCTGCAGGAGGGTGATCAAGTGGGCCTGCAGGAGGGTGATCAAGTGGGCCTGCAGGATGGTGATAAACTGCCCAATCCCACCGGCAATGCAAGAGGCCAATGCAAGTCATGGCTTCCTTGGGGGCTGATCACATTGTGCTCCTGACATTGGTATGGCTCACGATTGTCTAATGAGGTTTCCAGTTTGCTGGTAAAAAGTTTATCCTTCCCATTTCTCACTGAGAAGATGGAGAGATGGTTCTTCTGCTGGGACCTATTGGCTAGTTTGAGGAAATGTGCACCTCGTATTCTCAGGGATGAGTCTGTCCATCAAAGACTTAAGCTTGCCATACACTGATGCCCGGTATACACAATGAGATTATCGGACGAATGATTGTCTGTCTTTTTTTTTTTTTTTTTGCTAATCTCAGATCGAATCGGAAGAGTTTCCTCAAAGCGGAGGTCCGCCGCCGATTTCATAATTAAAAGTCAGCAGCTAATTTCAGCTCTGACGTCTGTGTGTGTGTGTGTGTGTGTGTGTGTGTGTGTGTGTGTGTGTGTGTGTGTGTGTGTGTGTGTGTGTGTGTGTGTGTGTGTGTGTGTGTGGACTGACACGGCTCACCTGTCCCTCAGTCACTTTGGGACACTTACTTGTCCTGGAGTCCAGCGATGTCTGCACCGCCGACGATCTTCGGAACGGCTGGTCAGGTGCAGCCGCGGCGATTGCGGGTAAGGGAACCCGGCAGTGGGACTGGGCACCTACTGCGCATGCGTGAAGTGTGCTGCAGTCTGTCATTGGCCTGGCGACGGAGGAGGGAGGAAGAGGGAGCCAGGCTGCTGATGTAATGCGCCACGGCCGGGCTCCTGGAAGTGGGAAAAGAATACCTGTCAGACGGGCATCCTCTTAACCCCCCTGCCCCCCCAAAAGGTGCCAAATGTGACACCTGAGGGGGGGAGGAAACCGATCAGTGGAAGTTCCAAATGTGGCTGGAACTCCGAAGTCACGAAAATTCTCGTACGCCAGCATAAAATATCGGAAGTGATGTGATTTGTTGTAGTGTATTTGTATTGTATTTTCGAACGGCAACTGTACTGGTTAAACGAAAATCGTACGATCGGTCATTGTACGAGAACATTTTCCAATATGTCCGAACGGACAATATCGGATGAACGGTCAGGATAAGCTCTGACGACCCGATTATCGCACAATCGCTTTGAAATCGTTATTTTTCGTCTGATTTTCTGATTGTGTGTACGGGGCTTAACAGTGTGGATGGACACATTTCCCACTGCCTATCATTATTTTTGTGTGAACATTCTCACATGCTTTAGGGTCCATTCCACCTTCCAGTGCTGTGCGTGACAATAGCGCAAGTAATGTGTGTTAATACATCAGGGTGCCATTCAGTTTGGCAGTTCAGCTCCAAGACGTGCATTGCAGGCCACCACTACGCATGGTAATCCACTGTGTGTTGTGGTGCTCTGCATTGCCAAAAATAGTGCAGGTCTTATTTTTGGTGCTTTGTCAGCCCATTTGTGTTAACCCTCCTGCTCTACGCCGTGCATCAGCGCAACTAGGCCTAAATGGGCCCTTAGTAAATCATCCTCAAATTCAGATTGTCCCTTGTATGTTTACAGTGCTAAATGGAGGAAGAATGGGGTTGTTCTTCCCATGATGCTCGGTACTGAGTCTCCTGTAAAAAAAAAAAAATTGACCAAAAAAAGGTAATGGCATTACACACGTCCTATTGGGTGATGGGATTCCCGAAGCTTCACTTATAACAGAAGTTTGGTGGGGACACCTACCTCTGAGCCTTACAGGTGGGTCCCACCAATGTCACCCTGAGTGGCACCCCTAATGCCGGCACACCGGGTCAATCCCGGGATTTACAGCATTTTGAACACTCTGGAATTGACTCCTATAAGCTCCATCACAAGGCAGTCTGCTCTGCTTCTCAAGACTGCAAAGACCGCATGTGATGATTAACCTCAATTCACTCCATAAAGATTCAGGTTACTGTCTAGACCAGAAAGCCCCAGCTGGAGTCGTGTGCAGACGGGAGATCATTCGGATCAGTAAAGGGGAATTCATTTTAAAGAATCTCTAAACCCAGTCACTAAAATCTTATAAACTTTTTCCTTATTTCTAAAAAAAAAAAAAAAGTCAGTCTTATTATAGATTTTTTTTTTTCTTTCATTATCCGAATACCTGGTGATCCTGCCATTAAAGTCCTTGTTAAGTCACTTCCAGTTTTGGGGCCTAATTATCTTATAACTGTGCGTTGTCACCCTTTCACATGTGCCCCCTGGTGGCGACTTCTGACACAATACACAGACCTGGTCGCTGGCAGAAAGCTGGTCCTGATCAATGATTTGCTGTATTTGGGATGCGTGATTTTTTTATGCATTCATTGAATAGGCATTTTTTGCATGGCTTTCAATCCACATGCAGGAACACAAATGTGCTTTAAATCCCCACTTCAGCCAAAATTCTTTTTTTAGTTTCAGTAAAGTAGCTAGAGGTCCAAACTTTCTGTTGCTGTTGGTTTCCATATTGGGGAGTGCTTGTGTCCGCTGGATAGGAAGAGACGCAGCGTAATAACGCGGGAACAGAGGTTCGAAACCTTTCCTTGTGCGTTTTTAAAGTTCTTTCAATCATGGAGGCTCAGCATTACATGCGGGCGATACCTACAGCAGTCAGCATGCAGATATGGTCAGCCTAGGAATGCCCACTTCTCCAGATTGACATTCACCCATCAAAGCATTTTAATATTGGCATAACTCTTGCCAAGAACCATTTTACTGATTTACATCAGGTCTAAGGGCTCTTGAGAAAATACTGAGACAAGATGATGTGATGTTTTAAGGAAGCTTTGTATAGCCGGCCCCTCCCACCTGCCATGATCTGCCTGTGTTGCATAGAGAAGCACAGAGATCTCATCACTGGGTATAAAATATGTATTGACAATGGAAAGGCTTTCTTTCTTGTTTTAACAACATTGTGTAGGACAGTGGTCTCCAAACTGCGGCCCAGGGCTGGGTGCGGCCCGGGGTTGGGTGCGGCCCTTTGCTAGCCTTCATCTGGCCCTTAGAATACTTTTTTCCCCCTACTGACAGCAATGATGAGGAACTATTCCCCCCCACTGACACTAAAGAGGGGCCATTTTTCTTTTCGCTGATGCCATCGATGGGGCATTCCGTTTTCTACTCCCATGGGCCACAGTCCAGCCCACCTAAGGTCTAAGCCTGGGTTCATACCCACCTGTCAGTCCGACTTCTTTGGGGGGCGATTTCAGAGACATCTGTGTGGGGTGCTGCACAGATGTCTATTGAAATTGCACCCCGAAGTTGCCAAAAGTAGTACAGAAAAAAACTTCTTTTGGGAATTGGTGCGGCGCCTCAATGTCGGCGTTGCACCGATTCAGATGGTGCCATTGCTGGCAATAGCCGCCGATTTGGCATTCAATTTGACATGTTTGACAACTTGGATCAATGTGACCCTAGTGTAAAGGGCAGTAAACCGGCCTTTGTTTAGAAAGTTTGGAGACCCCTGGTTTAGCATATTGATGAGGGTGAGCAGAAAAAAACAGGAATGGTAAAATATAGGCAGATGAAAGCGAGCTTTTACATTTTGATAAACTATGTAAGTCAGTTGATTGTGTGTGTTTTTTGTTTTGTTTTGTTTTTACACTATCCATATCCCATTAGGCGTGAGACATTGTTGATGGGGGAATGGAGCAGTTTTCTTTCTTGCAACCCGTGATTGCAGGAAAGAAAATTGGATCATCTATGGCCAGCTTAAATCTCCCCAGTAGGGACAAAAAGGTAGCTGTGCAGGGCTCATTGAGGGTGTCTAACCTTCTCATCTTTGTACATGACTAATAAAAATGTTGGCTGTGTATTTAGTGCACCAGCGCAAACCAACAATACCTGTCATTCCCTTTTAAATACCCATTTATGAGGGTTGCTAATGCAGCTAAAATAATTACGCTATGGTGTAATTGAACTGCATAAATATCAGTGTTAGCCGCGTTAATGAAGCATTATTTATGCGAAACGCGTTGACGCTAATTGATCGACGGAAACGTCACATCCTGCCGAGGTCCCGGATCCAAAACGAGGCTTGAATCGCACGCTGAGTACCGGAGTTGGTAACGGCGATACAGGCAGTTTTATAGGATCGCTGGACAGACTCGGTGCCAGTCTAAGGGCACATAAATATGTGTGTGCATAGCTATATATTATTTTAATAAATTAAATACATTGGAGTATTGCGCAATGAGAGTTATTTATTTTTCCATGAGCAATCAGGAGACATACTCTTGTGCAAAGGACAAGGGGTGATATGGAAAGTAGTACCGCATTGGGATAAAGATTTGGCAATCACATTACCCTGATTTAAAGATCAAGGCTTATAATATTCTGGGGTGCAGTGGGTGCATAGTGCACTCCCGGAACAAAATAGACTGAGCGCTGCTCATTGATTTGATTGATTCATTCATACATTCATGGAAAAGCTTTGTATGATATGAACGAATAGCTTCATTTTGATTGGCTGAGGCAGAGATTGTGACGTCATACACCCACGTCAGCCAATCAGAGGAATTTCAGCGTACAGAGCTGAGGCTGCATACAGTTAATACAGCGCGCTCAGCAAGTGCAGTAAATGGTTAATTTGGGCCAGATTGACCCAAACGGTTTAAAGGGTCATTGAACATGGAGATCCGCTTTAACTAGCAATTAACCCTTGCAGCGTGGGGGCCCAACTACAAGGGTCGTTAGTTACTTTTTTTTTTTTTTCTTTGTGATTCAGGCAACACACAAAAATGACACCCGTCAAGCATTCAAAATACACTTAAAAACGTGCGATTCTTCTAAACACTGATCTGTGAAAGAAACCCGACTGTGTTGCCCATCCTCGCTGGTCTTTGTGCCGCCTGATTGGCTAATCCCTCCTGAGTCCCGTCTTTCAGTACATCTCGGTGTGATTGCCTCGGAGTTGCCTGGCATCCAGACCCTGGGAACATGACCCGGCTCGCACATTCCTGCCATTCTTGCCATTTTTCAATTTAAATGGGTCAGGCAGATTGAAGTACGCTTAATATGTGTTTAATAACTGGAGCTGCAGAACTTGAAACGATTGCTCCCTCCAGCTAAAACTGGTATGATGCTGTTTAATGAGCTGCGGAGACCGGGGCGGAATATAACTGTGTCCTGTAGGCTCACAACCTCTGCTACCCTAAGTAACCCCCCATGCCAGGATCACCACTGTTAAAGGAATAATTTTTGTTTTTTTCCAATTAACCTGGCTTGGACTATTCTAATTCACTTATAAATAAGATTATATGACACGACTGTATTTCTGCTGATGATTAAGAAAAACTGTAACCGTATAGAGAGAAGCCACTTTTGTCTGGTGCCTATAGGCACAGGCCTACTGTTCCTTAGGCCTCATCCACACAGGGCATAAAAAAATGCCACTTTTACAGGCTTTTTATTTTTTTCGCCTGTTAACCACTTTAATTCCGGAAGCTTTACCCCCCTTCATGACCAGGCCACTTTTTGAGATACGGCACTGCGTTACTTTAACTGACAATTGCGCAGTCATGTGATGCTGTACCCAAATAAAATGTGCTGTATGTTCTTTTTTTTCTTTTCCCTCCACATATAGAGCTTTCTTTTGGTGGGATTTGATCACCTTTGCGTTTTTTATTTATTTATTTTTTTTGTGCTACAAACCAAAAACAACCAACAATTTTGAAAAACAAAAAAGAATATTTTTTACTTTCTGCTCTAAAACACATCCAGTAAAAAAATCTAATTTCTTCATCAGTTTAGGCCATAATGTATTCTGCCACACATTTTTGGTAAAAAAAAAAAAAAAAATCCCAGTAAGCGTATATTGATTGGTTGGTTTGTGCAAAAGTTATAGCGTCCACAAACTATGGGATATATTTATGGAATTTTTTATTTATTTACTAGTAATGGCAGTGATCAGCAACTTATAGCGGGTCTGCGATATTGTGGCAGACAAATCAGACACCTAACTGACACTTTTGACACTTTTTTGGGAACTAGTGACAATAGTGATCGGTGCTAAAAAAAATATGCACTGTCACTGTACTAATTACACTGACTGGGAAGGGGTAAACCTCAAGGCTCATCAAAGGGTTAACTGTGTGCCTAGCTGGTGTTTCAGTGTAGGTGGGGAGGTGCTTTTACTAGAGGAAGGCGTGGATCAGTGTTTCTGCTTTACAGGAACACAGGATCCATGCCTTCTGTTCTGACAGAATGGCAATCTGCCTTGTTTACTTAGGCAGATTGCCGATCTGCCTGTGTACAGAACGAGCAGCTGGTGTCGACGGACATCGGGTCCGCAGGACCCGCTGTGTGTAATCACAGCGGTAGTGAGCTGCTGGCGGCTCGCACTCGTGCCCGATTCCCTGAAGGCCCCTCCTCCTATTGAGTGCCCCCTCAGCCAGCAGCTTACTACAGGGGGCACCCGGGCTGAGTCAGAGCTTGGTGTATTCATTCAGACACGGAGCCCCGGCCCCGCACCCTCTCTCCCCTGATTGGCTGACTGATTTTAATTGACAGCTACCACTGCTGTGTCTCAGCCAATCAGCAGGAGTGTTCTGGACAGCTGAGGGTATCGTGGACATCTCTGGAGAGAGAAGGGGCTCAGGGTAAGTATTAGGGGGGTGCTGGGGAGGCTGCTACATGCAGAAGGTTTTTTATCTTAATGCATAGAATGCATTAAGATAAAAAAAAAAAACCTTGTGCCTTTACAACCCCTTCAAAGTCTATAACCTAAAAAGAACAGAATGCACATGGGCTTAGTGCATTATCCTCCAACAAAGGCTTTATCCAAATACAAAAGTTGGTAATATACTCCGAAACAAAGACTTCAGTAAAAGCATGTAAAGTATTTCCTCCACATGGGGCCATACAACTGTCCACATCACATGGGACTGTCCCTGTAGAACAGTGGTTCTCAACTCCTGTCCTCGGGACCCACCAACAGGCCAGATTTTAAGTATTACCTTGGGGAGATGCAGACTAGAATACTGCAATCACTGAGCAGCAAATGATATCACCTGTGATGTATTTCAGTTATCCTGCAAACCTGGCCTGTTAGTGGGTCCCGAGGACCGGAGTTGAGAACCACTGCTGTAGAGGTATGGGCTAATGCGTTTCGAGTGATTACTCTTCTTCAGAGCCTCGGAGGCTTACCATCTTTTGTATTTGAATAAAGCCTTTGTTGGAGGATAATGCACTAGGCCTACGCGCATTCTGTTCTTTTAATGCTATAGTACTTTGGATTCCCCAGTCTATTGAAAGGCAGTGAAGAAGTGCACTATCCAATTCAAGGCATTCAAGCAAGGAGTTTATTATCATATAGAGGTGCACTGCATAGCGCAGGGGATTGAACTGTGCATGTTTAACGTCTAGCCTGGGTGACAACCATAGCCCTCTCCAAATATACAGTGGAGGAGTGAGTGTAACCACCCTGAGACTTATTAGCCTTGGTTCACACTTATGCCATGGCGGAAACACAGCGAATCCTGTGCGTTTCCCACATCGCATTGCATCGATGCGATTTGCTACGGGTTTCGATGCCATCTTAACCACTTGCCGACCGTCAACCACAGGCGACAAAGTGGCTCGATAACGCAAACCGCCGTCATACGAAGGCGGCTGCGAGATCGCGCACTGTGAGCGCGTGCGCGCCGCCGGATGCGCGCTCACTGTGTACCCGCGATGCCCCCCCCGGAATGAAAGAACGGAGGTCCGTGTAAGTAAACACAGACCTCCGTTCTGTGAGAGGTGGAAGGGCTGTACTTCCTCTACATGGAAGCTGTGATCACTTCCCCTGCTAGGGCAGCCCCCCATACAGTAAGAACACGCCCAGGGAACACAGTTAACCCTTAGAGCGCCCCCTGCAGGTTAACCCCTTCACTGCCAATGGCATTTACACAGTAATCAGTGCATTTTTATAGCACTGATCGCTGTATAAATGCCAATGTTCCCAAAAAAGTGTCAAAATAGTCCGACATGTCTGTCCCAATGCAGGAAGAATATAAATCGGCCAAAACCGTTGAAAAAAAATGTTTTTTTAAAAATTTTTTTGGGATTTGGATTTTAGCAAAAAGTAAGAAATTTGTTTTTTTTTTTGCAAAATTGTCGCTCTTTTGTTTATAGCGGCGATCAGAAATGACACAGCGATGATCAAATACCACCAAAAGAAAGCTCTGTTTGTGGGAAAAAAAGGATGCAAATTTTGTTTGGGTACAAAGTTGCACGACCGCGCAATTGTCTGTTAAAGCGACACAGTGCCGAAATGCAAAAAGTGCTCTGGTCCTAAAGTGTGAAATCCTTCCGGGGCTGAAGTGGTTAATGACACCCAAAACAGATCACAAAACGCAACGTGATTGCCAGAATTGCATCGCATGGGTGTTCAGGTGCAGGGGGAAAAAAAAGGTCCTGCACCATTTTGGGGCAGATGCGATGTGCAAAATGTATGGCTGACTTCGCACCGCACAGACATCGCATGTGATTTGCACAGGAATGCGGTGCGATTCCTGTGCGAATTACATGCATTGTGTCCACATCGCACAAGTGTGAACCCAGGCAGAGCGTTTTTATTTGCAGGATTACCAGGTAAAGAAAAAACCTACGCAGCCATCTTATCAAAGTACTGGTATTTCGCAGTATATTGTTTTTGGGTTTGGATGCAATGGAAAAACAGGTTAAAATGTACTTTTAAGACAAGTGTCAAGTACCCAATCTTTTTGTTATTTTACCTGTATGCACCCCAAACTGGGGTCTCCAACTCGCAGCCCCCCAGATGAGCTGTAGCCGGCTATAGATTCCTTTTTTTTTTTTTTCTTTCATTATTGATCTCTCCCCACAAGGATGAGCCGGTAGGACTGTATCTGCTGTCGGTGGCATTCAGGCCTGGAAGCAAAGAAAGAACCCGTTGTTGTGAGAGGGACATAATGACACTTGTTCAGTGACGAGTCTCTTCCCTTCAACACGGCTGAGTGCGATTGTGCCAAGAGCATCAATCCGCTAACATGTGTTCACGTCCTACATTCTCCTTGTAGTCCAACATCAGGAGGCTTCCTCCGAGGATGAGTGGAAAGCATTGACCGCTTTAATCAGAGGGGAAAAAACACCCCTGCTCCAAAGAATACTGTGGCTGCAACTTCAGTTATTTTCAGTTCTTTCCTAAACTATATTGCTGAACAAATTGTACGCAACAGAACACAAGAAATAGAACCCAGAAGAAAACCCCGTAATATTTTTATTTTAAAGGAGAACGCCATGCATGATACCACCCATATCCCCACCACTGTTACGTTATGTTTTCTTTTGTACAGTGTTTAGGAGCGATCGCATTTTATTAGCGTTTTTTGCAGTTCCTTTAAAAAAAAAAAAAAAAACCTATTGGTAGCATTTAGGTGCACTCAGCGTTTTTTTTTTTTTTTTTCCCCTGCTGCGAAAACGCACCAGAAAACTCTACAAAAACACTTTTTTTTTCTGCTCCTAGATGCTGATGTTTAAAAAATGCTAATTGCCTAAAGCAGTGTGTATGGACACATAGGATAACACTATTTAGCTTCTAAGAGCAGCAAAAAAATGCTCCACGGCTTCCAGTCCCTAGTCTGCATGGAGCCTGAAGACTCACTATATTGACGTTCCTATCCTGAACGCAATTCTTCCGCATTCAGGAAGCGGCTTCTAAACTCTTGTAAAACCCAATATATAGCACTGTACGTAGTGCTTTACATATACATTGTACATTCACATCAGTCCCTACCCTCAAGGAGCTTACAATCTAAGGTCCCTAACTCCCATTCATACATACACCTACTAGGGCCAATTTAGTCAGGATCCAATTAACCTACAGCATGTCTTTAGTATGGGAGGAAACCGGAGTACCCGGAGGAAACCCACGCAGGCACAGGAAGAACATGCAAACTCCAGGCAGGTAGGGTCGTGGAATTCGAACCAGCGACCCTTTTGCTGCCAGACGAAAGTGCTATCCACTACACTACTGTGAAGTTGAGTTTAGGAGCTTTGGCAAAAAAGGCCAAAAGTTCCTAACCTCAAGTTAAGAAGCTGTAGTGTATATGAGCCCCAAGACCCCTTTCACACCAGGGCGCCCGAGCGTTAGCGGTAAAACGCTGCTAATTTGCGGCGCTTTGCCGCTATTTGGGAGCCAGCGGTGCGCTTTTAATCCCCCCCCCCCCCGGCAAGGGGTTAAAAGTGCTGGCTTCAGAAGCACTGCCCATTCAGGGGCGGTGGAGGAGCGGTGTATACACCGCTCCTCCACCACCCCAAAGATGCGGCTTGCAGGACTTTATTTTCCCGTCCTGCAAGCGCTCCGCCCCAGTGTGAAAGCATTCAGGCTTTCACTCTGGGGTGGATAGGGGGAGTTTTTCTGGCGCTATTTTTAGCGCAGAATCGCCTGAAAAACGTTCTGGTGTGGAAGGGGTCTAAAGGAGTTTCAAATATAATTTTGATTCCTTTTAAAAAGTGCAAAATGTAATTAATATAAATACAATTAAATCTGCATAATTTTTTTTTTTTGCAAGAAAATTATTCGGAACACCCAAGCATTATATATTTTCTAAAACCAGAGGCCCTGGAGAATATAATGGAGCTGTTGCAAATTTTTATGCTGCACGTTATTTGTGCAGCCGTTTATCAAATGTAAATTTTTAGGAGAAAATGCACTTAAATTAATTTTAGTGCACACAAGCACAATATAATACCCTATTTTTGGTACAGTATAAAAGACGATGTTGCATTGAGATAATAGATACCAAACGTGTCAAGATTTAAAATTGTGCACGCCTGTGAAATCGCAACAAATTATACTACCTAAAATTGTTCATAGATGAGGTTTTAAAGGCCTTCTGGTTATCAGTTTAGAGATCATTGTGAATTATGGCCCTAGTATTATTGCTGTCACTTTGATGAGGCTGCTTTTTAAAAAATGTTTTTACGTTTTATTTAAATTTTGTATATTTTTTTCCATTTGACTCTATTACTATCACAAAGCACTCTTGTGATCGCGTTGGGCAATGATGGGGACTTTTTATGTAGAGATAGATCGGGATATATATATATAATATTTTCTCATTTTATTCTTTTCCCACATTTTTAACTAGACAGTCTCTAACCATGGTTCTGTTGTGTCTCTATGGCTCAGCTATCTCTGGACATGTAGGGGATTTGGGTTTTGACTCGTCATCAATGGTTAACTGCACAATCCTGAACAAGTATTAAAGTTCAGCGCCCATCATGCAGGAGGAATCTTGGCTGGTAACCCTATTCTATAAGCTGTCGTGTCATGCGGCATGGTTAAGATGTAGAGCTAGGAGCAGTTTAGTGTAGGAAGGTGCCAGGTTCTTTAATGTATGCTTCCCTGCCATTGCAAGATAAAGGGGTAGTTAGGGATTCTAGCAGCAATGTCCTACTTTGTCTAATAAAATAGTTTTTTAGACTCGGTGTGGTCTTGTTGGGTGACAAGGTATGTTTAGGGGATCTAGCTGGGAGGAGAGCTGCAGCCAATCCTTTGCAGTAAACTCATAGCATCTCCTACTCCTCTCACTTTCAGTATCTCCCAGTAGTCAGATAAAGTGGCAGTGCTGGTTTCATTTGCAGACCAGCCAGGAATAATTGATAAGCAAGGGGTGAAAGGTCATTCTGCCAGACACAGGCCCTGGAATGAGATGTGATTCCTTCTCAATAATTCAGCACACAGCGCCTCTCGGGGTGTGGGAATGGTATGCATTCATTTTAATGTGGGTGGAGCTTCTTGGCTTTGAGAAAAGGTGACATCCAGTTCTGATTTGAAGGCCCCATCATGAGGTCATAGGTTAGCCGGTTTTTCTTATGTTAACCTAAGCAGGCTGATTTTGTGTTCACTTTTTTGGGGCTTTTATGGTATTTAGAATAATTATTTTAAGAGCATGTGGCCTATCCATTAACTATAGACTGGTGACAACAATGAGAATACAGCCTATCCATTCACTAGAGACTGGTCACCATACTGTGAATGCAGACTATTCACTAGAGCAGCCTTTCTCAACCTTTGTACCCTAGAGGAACCCCTAAAATAATTTGCAGGTCTCGCTGCTCTTACTAAAACTAACTGATCGAGGGTCAATAGGAAAAGTGCTTCTTTCGATGATGGTCAGTAGGAGGTTTGAACTCCTTCAGTGGTGGTCAGAATGCCACCCTTAGAGGCAGCTAAAAAGATCATTGGTATCATGATGCTGGCTCTACCAAGTGGCATTGAGCCAGGAACTATGAGGTCCCCATTAAATAGGTCAAACCGGAAAAGCTCAAGGAACCCCTGGCAATGGCTGCAGCCTAACCCTGGACTGCTGCCCTTACCGTCTTGTAAGTACCTCTAGCCAGCAAGGATCCATCGGTGTCCCTCTGACAAGAGGTGGGAGGGGAGAAGCGGCTGTCCTTCCATTTGTGGTGCCCAAGAAAAGGGCCCGCTTCATTCTCTGGGGCAGCCAGGTGTCTGCGGTGGGGGTGCTGGATGGGATGAGCCAGAGGTGGCAAAAGCTGAAGGCGAGCCCGGCTTACATTGTCATCACTACCCTGAGCAGTTTGCCAAGCAGGTCCAGGATCTGCTTACTAAAGGGTGAATACCAAGGCTATATAGGGGGATTGGGGGGATCTTATGGCTGTATGGGGTATGAGAGAGTGCCTAAACATATCCTCTGACTAAAAGCTTTAAATGCTCCAAACTAGTAGAAAATACAGGGGACAAAAATTTGGAAACCCTACGTGATCTGCAGGTGTGCCGTCATGTTTCACGTTGAAAGCGGAAGTGATGTAACATTTTTTTTTGCTTCCTCTGTGTGATGAGACACCTAGCTAACAGGTGGGACTCCTCACTTTCGTCATTCGCTGCGTGCGCTGCTAGTAATACGGAGTCATGTCAGAGATTACGGAGTCTCAGAGGGCAGATTGTTGGTGCCTCTTAGCTTGTGCCTCTGTGACTGAAGTTGCCAATTTTTGTGTTGTGTCGCGTGGTACAAAGGTTATGACGGCATATGCAGTTTCCAGGAAAACGTCACCTGATAAGCAGAAGTGTGGTTGTCATGGTCAGCTGACTAAAAGAGACAAAAAGGACATGGCACAGGATTATGACTTGGATATTTGAATGAAAAGTAGTATCAAATTCCATTATCCACCATCTAAGACTTGTACTTGTCATTTCCCAGGAGAATTCAGGCCGTCTTGGATGCCAAAGGCCATCAAACACCATATTTGGTTACCATTTTGTTTTTTTACCATATTTGATTCCGTAATGTTGTCCAACCCCTGTATATTATTGTTTGTGTCCCAGTTCCCAGAAATCTTTCCAGTAGGCTCATAGACTGCAATAACAAATATGACTGGTTGTAACTCTTCCAAATTTTGTCCACTACTAAAAATGAGAAAAACTTTTTGGTTGCCGTTAGGCTTTAACTTGTATATAGGGAAACATATTGTAGTTCACCACTAAACCCTCCTTCATTTGAAAAATTCCACTTTGAAATTCTAGGAACGTTCGTATATCGATCTGTGAGCGTTATTAGGAATGTTTTTATATAAATGACATCACTGAATTACCTTCTATTAAATACATGTTTCTACATCAGAGTTGATCATTTCCCGTTGTGCTTTCTCTGGCGACTGTTTTTGTTGATATGCATTTCTTTCTGACTAATCTATGCATCAGAGATTATCAATTAAGTGCCGACTTCCTGTTTTATGAGCATTGATGAAGTAACTGCCACCTCCTGATGTTTGTGTGACAGTGATTCACCTTTGGTAAATTGGTCTTCTCAAAGCATCTGTTCTTGGCCACGTGGCACTATATTCCAAGTATTGAATACTTCCTGTTGGATCATGCTGGATGTCCATTTTCCTACCATGTTCTTATAAAGGTCTGCATAGTGTCCTTGGTGGACAAATACATGTATCGGTCCAATAAGAGAAGTGGTGTTTCTTCATTCTCACACATGACCCTGAAAAATACTGGGTTTGGGTCCACCTATCCATTACATCGTGCTGATAGAGTAATGCCTCGTACACACAGTGCGACTGTCATACGACCGCACGTTCAACTTTTTCCAAAATCGGCTGTTGGCAGTTGTGTCTAGCGTACTGACAGGAGTCACGTAATTGGCCAACAAAGCCGAGCGTAATGACATGTTGCGAGCGTATAACGAGAAAGTTCAGGTGAATGTGAATTGTGAATTAGGAACACAGGTTTACACGACCGATACACTTCATGGATTCCGAGCATGCGTGTTTGCACTTTCAACTTTTGTTGGGCCAACTTCTGTACACACGAGTCAACAGTCGTACGAAGCCTTGTTGGCCAACAAAAGTTTTCTAGTTTTCTCAACCAACTTCTGTTGTACGATTGTCGAGCGCTGGCTGTTTAATTGCGTGTACTAATGGTCGGATTATTGTACAACAAGCTGTTGTACGACCTTTGTGCGAAAATTGCAAGTGTATTGGGGCATCTCTCCATCCTTGATGGAACTGCACTACCTGGAGCCTTAGCAACCCTTCTTTCCCATTCTGAGGACTTTTCACATCTCTTGCAGTTGTGTTCATGCAAGTCCTCCCCTTACCTCCCAACCTTCTGAGCTGGGAATGAGGGATGCCTTCTACAGAATATTAAGTCAAGTGGACGATGACAAATTGAAGCACAGGAATAATGATTTAAACTCACTGGAGCTTTTTTTCACCACAATGTTTTTTTATATTAACGTTGAAAATTGACCAATTTAGTTATCTAAAAGACTGATAGAATGTTGAGTGCCAAAAAAACTACTCAGGTAAAGAAAACATAAATTTAACTGCCAAAGTGCTTACTGCAGACTGGATGCTAGTAGTTAAAGGTTTAACTTGTTTTTTTTTCACTCCCTTTTTTTTATTTTCTCTGCTATCCACCACATTTTTCTTTTTACATTTTATTACCCTCCGATCTTTTAATGCAGAGGTCTCCAAACTGCGGCCCAGGGGCTAGATGCAGCACTTTGCTTGCTTTTATCTGACCTGTGAGCACAATTTCTCCCAATGATACCAACAATGAGGCACAATGACCTCAATGATGGAGCTCAATTCCTCCCAGTAACACCAACAATGGGGCACAATTCCTCCCCCTGACACCAGTGATGGGGTCCAACTGCTCCCCCTGACACCAATGATGGGGCGCAACCACTCCCACTAAAATAAGCGCTGGGGCGTTCTCCCCCCTCCTTCACTGACATTGGAACCTTCTCTACTTCCAATAGCCACAGACTGGCCCTTTGTTAAGAAATTTTGGAGATGCCTGTTTTAATGTGTCTGACATAAGACATTTTAAAGCGGATCTTCACTGCATCTGAGCACCACTAACCAAAAACACTATTTATTTAATTTTAAATATTCAAAGCCCCCCCCCCCCCCCCCCATCCATCCATGTCTCTATGCTTTAGTTGAAAAATCACTTTGAAAACACCCCCTTAGCATTTTTGGCCGTGGCATTCTTGAGTAAGGGCAGATGATTCATGTTGCATTTGCTTCTTGGAATCCATCTGACCTTTGGCAAGAAACAAGGAAGTAACTGAAGAAATGTAAAAAAAGTTTAAAACAAGTAAATGTGATTTACTTTCCTATACAAGAAAAAGCAGTCACCTCTAGCGCTAAGAGGTCTTCTATGGTAAATCGCAACAAGGACATCAGTATTCCAAGACTAGGCGGATGCTGCCCTCCTCAGATGGAGTAATCCATGCCTTCCATTTTGTTTTTATTTTTGATCTACTTTCTGATCTATTTACTAATGCTATTAGGGTGAGGATTACAAATAATGTGAATTGGGAGAGTGAAGTTCCACTTTAAGGCCAGCCATAGACGGCAGGGATCGTTCAACTTTGGTATATTCAGCCTGCCCATACATGGTTCAGCAGGAACCGGCGGAGATTCGATCAGTCTATGGCCGGCTTAAGTGGGCTGTAGGGATCACAAATGTGGAAGCATTGATTAAGGGGCTGTGATTGCAGTGATGGCAATCTCATGTAATATGTTTCCAGTCTATGACTCTCCTGAAGCATGCGTCCTTCAACAACTCCTATACCACATGTTCTGTCTTTGACCATCGCCAATAGCATGTCTACAGTCTCTCATCGTTTTATATATCTATACATTCTCTTAGTATTATTTGCAACCCTTTGGTGGTGATGGGCTGCATTTGAGGCCCTACTATGTCAAGAAAGTTGTCCACAACTAATTATACAGATCTCTCCACAACAGTTGATAGGGACATTTGATAAGGACTGATGGACGGAGTCATTTGGCACGGGACAGTTGGTAGCTCGTACGTGTGCTGGTTGACCAACTTTAAGGCAAGCCATTGAATGAGTGCAGGTGTCTTGTGTACTTGATTTGCAGCGCAGCGTCTGAAGAGCTGGACGTTTCTTGCCTTTGCTTTATAATTTGAATTGTGGTTCCATGTTCTCGGTGAAGTACTTTTGGTCATTTTGATGAAAGGAGTTTGTGCCTTCACATTTTTCTATAGAGTAGTGAAGGGCTAGAACAGCCTTTCTCAACCTTTTTAACACAGAGGAACCCTTGAAATAACTTTCTGGTCTCAGGGAACCCCTGCAAAACATTACTATATCTACAACTCATGAGTGTGATGGTCAGTGAGAAGAATGCTCCTTACACTTGTGGACATTGGGAAGATTTACCCCTTGCAGATAGCTAAAAAGGTCATTGGGAATTTATATGAGAGGCAGAAATTGACTATTGTTCAAGGAACCCTTAGCAACCTCTGGAGGAACCCTAGGGTTCCACGGAACCCTGTTTGAGAAACCCTGGGCTAGAAGCTCTGTTGGGTTTTAATCGCTACCTGTGTCCCTGCTAGGGATATTTACCCTTTTTATATGACTACCATTGTTTGGGAATTTGAAATGATAGGAAATCCACAATTTACAGTTGCTACCATAACACGAGTACAGGGGAATTCTTCCAATGGGGACACCTGCTTCATTGACAATTGTCCAAGAGGGAATTTCTCCAAGGTCGAAAGTGAAGAGCGTGCAAAAACAAAAATGAAACCTTGCCGGGTTTTAACCATTATCCACTCTCTACAAGAAAAGTTTTGGCTATAGGTAAACTGTATTCACACAAAAGTGTACCCTCCCTTTTTTCTGCTGCCTTGACAAACGTACGATTCTCGGCATGCTTTATGTGATTTCCGGCGTCAAGGTCCAGCAAAGTGAATGGCAAGCTCTTTTCAGTATGCTCCAAAGGCACCTTTTTTGTGCGTCTGTGTTTGCCGAAGTTCACGCCAGTTCCTGAAGACCTCGGAAGGGGCAGGCCCTCCCACCTGGGTGTGTATTGTTATAAGTAAATATTGAATTGTGATGACGTCTGTGTTAAGTAATCATTAAGTGCTGGAGCTAAATTGTTTTACCTGAACTGTCTGGTGGCTGCTAGGCCTTTGTGTATGGAAATGACTTATCAGGAGGCCAAGTTTATACACAATACTGTGACACGGTACAGCTGGAGAACTGCACACCATTAGTACTGGCAATGTGGGAGAGATTACTGAAGTTGCAGTCGTGATGGTTCAGTTTCTCTTCTTTGCAGGACAGTTTCCTTTATTGTAGTAAAATCTATACTAATTGTTGCTTTATGAAGAGCCTCCATGCATATAGCCAGAGGTCTTGGACAATAATTGTGATGGAACTACAATGTCCCCTTTCCCCAGGGTTTCAGGTGTGCCTACTTCATACACTTACAGGCAATGTGCCGAATGATCTATCCGAGTTCCTAATTACTGATCTTTTTCCGTTAAACTGAAGTTTGATTGGTTACTGGACATTGCAAATCTGCCAAAAAGGATTGGAATTTTGATGAAAAACCATCAGTATCTGTTGGTCTAATTGGAAAAAGCTGGGTTGATACTTGTATGGCCTACATCTGGGTCATTAAAGGCCTAGAACAGTAGCACATGTACCAAGGCAGCCCTAGGATGAGCCTCTCCAACTCTGTTTATTCTATATTTATCAGCTGCGTCAGTGTTGTCACCTCACCTGTCACCGGTGCATTGTTTGGTGAGTCAGTTTGTTGGAGCACACCTGTGTGTTTATTACACTAAGCCTCCTGTCATTCAAACGGTTCCTAAATTTACTCGGGCTACGTCATTAGCATAGTGTTGATGGTTGTGCCAGGCTTCCGAGCTTCTCTTTGTGAAGGACTCAATTCATCAATGTGCATTATATTTTACAGTATGTTGTAGTAAAGGTTTACTCTAGGTCAACTTATACATTTTATATGCAAACTCTGACTACCTGCACACTGAGCTCCTTAGATTCCGGGCACCTGTAGGGAATAACTGAGCAAGGCTTTTAGCTGTATAAGAGGAACGCTAGAAACGTGTTCCCAGATTGCCTGAATGGAATATGGAAGCTGTCATTGGTGGCCTTCAAAAAGAGACCCTGTCACCTTGCTCATTCAGGGCAAAGTGACAATGTCACCCCCGACCCACTGATGTTCCTCCGCTGCTCCTTCCTCTACCTCAGCCAATAAAAATGCCCAGTGCTGCTAGGTAGGGGAAGCGTGTGACCTCTTGGATTTAACTAATGGTTAGGTCCAAGAACTGTCAGATGACATAGGGAGTGACTTGACCGCTCTTCTTAGTGTCTGATGCTAGCTGGGGGACTCTGGTGCCAGCTAGGACAGAAGGAAGAACATCAGGAAAGTACTGACAAGGTAGTTATGGGGATGGGGGTCTCTTTTTTTTTTTTTTTTTTTTTATCCTGAAAAGGCAAGGTGATAGTGCCTTTTTGAGATGCTAGTTTCCTGGCTGTAATTAGCTTAAATACTTTTCATCTGTCAGTGACCTAGAACAAGAAAACAGCATGTATTGTCCTGGGTCAATGATACAAAGAAGAGATCAGCAGGACTAGCATAGTATACAGACCTCTTCAGCGGCTTCGTTCTCCTTACCTCCCCTAATTCCAGTGCCACAGCCTTGGTCAGAATCTTTGGTATTGAACACTTCCAGGAGTGTCCCCCCTTGTGTCCCCTGTTGGTTGCCATACAACCACCCTCTGACCCCCTTCATCACTACAGGGCAGAGCAATGAGCTAATGGTTGGAGGATGGATCAAATATAGATTTTTTCTTTTTTTTTGAGCGCTGTACAAGGCAGCTATTCTGATTCATCCTGGCACTGATCCATCGCTTGTTGCCTGTGGTTATGGCGGTATTGTCTTTGTTGCCTGTCTGGTTTGTCTGTTGTTGGACAACGTGAAATATTTACCCGCTGTTACCAGGGAGTATCGAAACGCCAAATCACTTGTGAGCTGAATCTGCCAGAGCTTGTTTAGTTGTCGGTAGACATTTTTGTAAATTTAAATTCATTTTGTCACAGTTGGGGATGAGCAACAAGACCAATTCTTTAAAAAAAAAAAAAAATTCCAGTTAAACGAGAAAAAAAAAAAAAAGAAAAAAACCTTTTTAGAGCAGTTCTAAAGGCTGCTGTCTACGTGTAAACTTGTTATTTTTTGATGGGGGATAGTTTGCACCGGTGCCATCTGATATCTTCAGTGATCAGAAGGGACAGGAATGTAGGGAGTGAGGGAAGCCGCCATCTGCACATATACGTATTTTACCTGAAGTTATGGTTTCATCTGCCTCCTGGCAATACCTTTCACAGTACAGGGTCACCTGTGGATTACTTCTTGGCTGCGGTGATCTCTGGCAGCTCAGAGAAGCAGAGCCCGGTAAATACGGCTGTTAATCTCGGTTTTTTGTACATGGGATCTGGCGACCCGGCCTCTTTCCTGCAGGCTCCTCTCCAGCTTATCTGTGCTGGAAAGTTTGCTGAGGGTGGAGGCCTAACCTTCCATCGGAACTTTTTTGCCCTGAGCCAAAAAAGACAAGGGGATTTCAGGTCCCTTTCCTATTTACAGAACATTCATTTCCCACTGTGAGCAAAACAAGACAGATGGAAATATTACAAGTCTGCTCCATTGAAACATTATTTTATATTTTTTTTCCTACATTCATACAGAGGACACTGCCTACTTACCTACAGTCTAGAGCAGGGATATGCAATTAGTGGACCTCCAGCTGTTGCAAAACTACAAGTCCCATCATGCCTCTGGGTGTCATGCTTCTGGCTGTCAGTATTCCTATGCCTAATGGGATTTGTAGTTCTGCAGCATCTGGAGGCCCGCTAATTGCATATCCCTGGTCTACAGTTTAAATCCCATGTTCTTTCCTACCGGTCATGGCAACATGTATCAGTGGTAGTGAAGCTTACAGAGCAACTGAAACTCCCTCTTCCTGGATTCATTTTGATTTTAACCCCTTTACCTTTTTTGTTGGGTTCTGCTCAAATAACATTCATAGCAATGCCCTACTGTGATTTCTCGCTCTGGTGCTGCATGTCGGGTCCTGTGCCCACCATCTTCTTTCCTTGTGTCATCGGGAGCCAGCAGTCTCTTCTGGGTTCTTGCGGGTGGCCCCCTGATGACACCCCGCCGAGTTAAGTCTCCTCTAGCTGCTCTCTGCAAGTTGATGCCTCCTGGGATATCCTAGGAGGGTGCTGGAGCAGAGTTGGGGTCCTTTTCACATGGGCTTGTCCTAGAGCTGCACGATTAATCTTATTAAAATCGCGATCCCCCCCCCCCCCCCCCCCCCCATACGATCTCCATTGGGCATTACCACAATTTTTCAGTACTGTTAATGGGGTCCGACTTGCGGGCGACTCAGCGAGACTTGACAATAATGTCAATGCAAGTCTCCTGAAGTCTTTTCAAGTCGGAGGGACTTGAGTCTCTGGGGAGACAGCCAAGTCTGGGCAGAGAGCCAACTTCTGAGAAAAGAGATACAAAGTAATTTACTTCAAAGGCATGAACTCTGAGTGAACTCTCCTTGTATAGCTTTTTGGTTTAACCATTTAAAGACTAAATCTTTCCTGACTCTTGCTGTTTACAAATAAAAATCCATTATTTTGTGCTAGAAAATGACTTAGAACCCCCAAACTTTATATATATTTTTTTTAGCAGAGACCCTAGAGAATAAGATGGCGGTTGTTGCAATATTTTATGTCACACGCTGTTTGCACAGCGGACTTTTAAACGCAATTATTTTTGGAAAAATTACTCTTTCAAAAAACGAAACAGTGCTGTTAGCCCAATTTTTTTGTATATTTAATATATTACGCCGCGAGAATCGTGATCTTTATTCTAAGCAAAAAAATTGTGATTCTCATTTTGGCCAGAATCGTGCTGCTCTAGCTTGTCCATAATATGGATTCTGCTTGCTTAGTGGGTGATCGCTCTGGTGATCCCCGCTGAGCAGGTGGATGACAGGTCCGTCTCCGCTCACTGTGCGGAGATGGACCTGTCAGAGCCCCGCTGTTCTCTGTGGGAGATCAGATGAAAACGAATCACCTGTTTTCATCCTATCCTCCATACGGATGGAAAATAGGGTTTCCATCTATCTGGATAATAATTAAAAAAATTAAAAAAAAAGGAAGTAAATAAAACAAAATGACTTTTTATGAATTTAATGCTCTACTTTGATGTTGCAGGAGGTGGGACTTAATAGTGTTGGATGAGGGACTTATGCCTCGTATACACGGTTCGACAATCGCACGTACGATCGTGTCGAATCGTATGTTGGCTGTTGTATGCAGCATACTGACTGCACTACACGATCGTATGACTGGGGAAAGAACGTTCAGGTGCATGTAATTAGTATCCAGCCATTCCTGACTTTGGGCATGCGTGTTTTGCACAATACAATTTTGTTGTACCAACTGCTCTGTACACGCGATACAACGGTCGTATGCGAGCTTGTTGGTACGACCAAGTTTTCTAGTCTGCTCATACAACTCCCCTTGTACGACCGTCGTATGTTCGACTGTTCAAATCGTGCATAGGAACGATCGAACGGTCGTGAGTACGACTTGTTGTATGCAATCGTCGAACTGTGTGTACAGGGCTTAAAAGTGTTACTAAGCCCAGGAGCCTGCATTCATTATATCTGGTCTCCCACAGTACACAGAACATGGAAATGCACTTAGTTAGGATTAACCCCTTAGGCTCCACAGTGACTATAACAAGCATGCTTTACTGCATATACAGATGGATTTTACTGCTGTGGGTATTTCACAATACACTCCATTCTTTACAATCAAATGGAGTTTGTAGACTTATCATTCTTATTAATTTTATCATTGTGTGGAAATCCAGGTAAAATGTGGGTTGTATTTCCACTTTATAACACAAAGAACACCTTATTTTTCCGTGTATAGTTTATAAATGTTATACATACATAAGGACAGCTATGATCGCTCATTACATATGCTCTCTCTGATTAGGGCTGCTTTTGGCTAGGTTGGATCTAGCATGCACAGTAAAACGCCGTATTTTACCGCGCGGTCTAGTGTCAATGTTGGCTCCGCCATGCAGCGCTGTGGAGGACTGCAGACATGCTGCATCGTACCGCAGCTCACCGCACATCACGCCAGCATTGTGGTATGAACGATTGTTGTTATTATGTACCCCTAGCTTGTGACCTTTTATCTAATGCGGAAAAACGCAGGTCACTGTTGATACTGAACAAGCCCAACTGTAAAATAACCAGTCAGGTCTGACTGATTGGAAACAATGCACTCTGTATAGGAAAAAGCTTTTAAGATTGTTTGCCGCAGAGCGGCAGGCGTATTATGAACAACATTTTCCTTCTAGATGTAGCTTTAAAGGTCGTGTCTGGGTGTTGGGTACGTGGGGTAGCACAAAGGCTCTATAGGAGCAGGGAGGGGATTGCCTTGTATACAGTAAAGCAATTGAGTGGAACTGAACACAAAAGCCAAATTTCTCTACCAAAGGAAGGTCAGACAGGTGTGCGGCTAACCCGGCGCTCTGACTGCCGTAGTGGAACTCTTTGTATTGTATGGAGAAGCCAAAGTGAAACTTGTTTCAGCTCACAGCGGCTTCTAGCGTGCCATGTTCTCTTCAGATGTATACAATTATCAGCCAATTTTAAGTCCTGTGTAATTATGTAGCTTACTTTTTTCTCTACTCCTGATTCCAGCTCGGTTAAAGTATTACTAAACCCACAGCAGTAAAATCAGTCTTTATGCAGTAAAGCATGCTTGTTATACTCACTGTGGAACCTAAGGGGGGTAAAGTGATTGTAAAAGTTTGTGGTTTTTTTTGTAAATAGCAAAGATGTCACACTTACCTGTTGTGTGCAAGGGTTTTGCACAGAGCGGCCCCGATCTTCCTTTTCTGGGGTGTCCCTGCGGAGCTCCTGGCTCCGCCTCTTCATCGGGTGCCCTCTTGGAGAGGTGCTTTTTCATGGGGGCACCTATACGGGCGCGCTCCCGAGTCCTGCTGCTGCGTCCATTGATACAGACAGCAGGACCCGGCTCCCGTGTCACTGGATGTGATTGACAGCAGCGGGAGCCAATGGCTCCAGCAGGCTGGAGCAGCTGGGTTCATGCTCGTCGCTGGAATGATTGAGTTCAGATAAGAAAAAGGGGGGCTCTGGGGGGGGCAGCTGCAGCGCACA
>BLSH010080113.1:400399-416591 GCA_018402905.1 Glandirana rugosa | reverse complement strand
GGGGGTAAAGTGATTGTAAAAGTTTGTGGTTTTTTTTGTAAATAGCAAAGATGTCACACTTACCTGTTGTGTGCAAGGGTTTTGCACAGAGCGGCCCCGATCTTCCTTTTCTGGGGTGTCCCTGCGGAGCTCCTGGCTCCGCCTCTTCATCGGGTGCCCTCTTGGAGAGGTGCTTTTTCATGGGGGCACCTATACGGGCGCGCTCCCGAGTCCTGCTGCTGCGTCCATTGATACAGACAGCAGGACCCGGCTCCCGTGTCACTGGATGTGATTGACAGCAGCGGGAGCCAATGGCTCCAGCAGGCTGGAGCAGCTGGGTTCATGCTCGTCGCTGGAATGATTGAGTTCAGATAAGAAAAAGGGGGGCTCTGGGGGGGGGCAGCTGCAGCGCACAAGGTTTTTCACTGTAATGCATAGAATGTATTAAGGTGAAAAACCTTGAGGGTTTACAACTACTTTTTAATCCTCTGCATTGTGTAAAAAGGCTGTTTGATCCGGTCTTCTCTGATCCTCTCCTTCTTTTACTGACCCTAATCCATCTGCTGATAGAACAGAGCATTTGGGGTAAGCTGCACATGCTCAGTTTTGTGTGTGTTGCTAGAGAGTTTTTTTTTTTTTTTTTTTTTTTTGGAGGGGAGGGTGTATGTGATCAGCACAGGACCAATCAGCCCTGTCCAGACAGAGGGTCAGGGGTCCCACCACCTCATAGGACAATCAGGGGAGAATGAAAACTCTTCCTGCAAGCTCTAACCGGACACTGATAGAAGTCACAAGACTGCTGCAATTGCTGATGAGAAAAGGTATTTAGCAGTTTATATTTACTAAAACTTGTGCATTTCCATGTTCTGTGGACTGTGGGAGACGAGATATAGTGAATGCAGGGTCCTAGGTTTAGTAACGCTTTAAAGCCCAGTTACACCACCTGCACGGCATTAATTTATGGATTTCAGACACATTACATGTCATGAAGGGTCCGCTTCACTCCTTTTCCGGCACGGAGTGGTCCTTAATGATTCAGAAAGCACCACTGACTTTAAAATGTCCATCCCGTCCCCTTGCATCATTGTACTGTGATCTCCCTGTAGGGGAGGGGCCATGACAACTGTACTCCCAGGATGTGTGTTGAGGGGGGTAATTTACTAAAACTGGAGAGTGCAAAATCTGGTGACGCTGTGCATGGTAACCAATCAGCTTCTAATTTCAGTTTGTTCAATTTAAGCTTTGACAAAAAAAACTGGAAGCTGATTGGTTTCTATGCAGACGTGCACCAGATTTTGCGCACTCCAGTCTTAGTAATTCAACCCCTGGGTGTCTTTCAACCTGGAAGACAGGAGGCAGCTAGGCTCGGTTCACACTGCCATGACTTGGGATCTGACTTGTGAGACCCCAAGTCGTGTAACATTGGAAATCCCATGTTAGTCAATGAGAACTGTCTTAATTAGCACTACTGAAGTCGCTCCGACTTTAGGAAAGGTCCCTGTATTACTTCAAGGTGACTTCTATCTGCCCATAGACTTTAATGGAAGTTTAAACATTACAGGAAGATTACCCAGACATTCCCTGAAGTTGCTTTGAAGTCGCCTGGCAATGTCGCACAACATTCAGGTAGTGGCAGTGTGAACTGAGCGTTATTGCAGTGGAAGTTGCATTTTTTATTTGTATGGTTACTGAGCAATGATCTACATCCTGATCATCCCAAGATGCAATTGTATGCAATATGTCACATATTTCCTATAGTTGGAAGCGTCACTCCGCTGTCATCAGATACCTTTTGCTTGTGTGTTGTGCGAACATAAAAATGCAAAAACTACCATTTACACAAAACTGATGGTAAGACAAATCAATGGTAAGAACCTTTGCCTTGTGCGCAGTGACCGCCCAATCTACACACTAATGCCAATTAACCTAGCTGTATTTTTACATTGTGGGAGAAAACTGGGACATCTCAGTGTCTATCAGTACTTTGCAGCCTCTGGAGAGCTTAGTCTGTCTGTGTGGGCCGACTTGCAACACGTTAGCCAAAAATCTGTCTAATCTTCTAATAGCGACATTTTGTTGGAACCCAGATTGGGTTTATTTGTAGAGGGAAAAGCTGGTCTTCAGTAATCTCCGGCGAGACATCGGCGCAGCTTTGTATCATGGGAAGATTTGTCACGTTAGGTGACCCCATTAGAGGGGATTGTGAGAAGAGTGTATCGGCCGCCATGATTCTCTGGGACACATTCGTTACTTTGGCAGTTAAGTTCGGGAATGAACTATAGTATATAGAAAACTTGGTTTACCATGAATATTTGTCTGGGTTTAGTGGCTTACAAACTGCTGTATTTATCCTAGTAAGTGGTAGTGCACAATGCCGACTTACCACCCTCCTCCGCAACACAATGTTACATTAGGCTGCTGTAATATTGAGCACCATGCTTGGTCAGTGGAAGCCATATGCTTGTTTTTGCACCCTAAAGCAGAACTAAACCCACTGATTTAGCTGTCTCTCAAAACCGTTACATTTGAGGCTTGTGATAAATGTCGCAGTTGCTTTTCTTCTCAGCCAATCTGTCAAGCTATCAAATGGCTGGTGTCCTGACTGATCACATGTGCCACACCATGGCAATGGTAGATCAAATAGAGGCCAATATGGAAGCTTCCTTGGCTGTAAAATGTAGGAGGGTTTAGTTCTGCTTTAAATTTAAATACAATTTTTATTTTTTAAATGCCCAACTTCAGACTTTATTTTTTATTAGAACAGAGAAGAATTAAGATTGCCAGGTTTTGTATCACTGTGTTCCCATTGGGAAGATTGCCTTTCACTTCCTGCCCAGGTGACACCATGTATGTCAAGGTGTGACCAGGAGTCTCTGCCATTAAAAGATAAAAAGAGAAGGCGCCTCTAAGTGCAGTTAACACAACTTTATTGCCAAAGGGTAAAAACACGCTTACTAGAAGTCAGTGGTAATAGGCTCATCATAAGACCTAAAAGTCCAGCAGGGTAAAGCTTACCCTGCTGGACTTTTATGACTTTTATGTCTTATGATGAGCCTATCACCACTGACTTCTAGTAAGCGTGTTTTTACCCTTTGGCAATAAAGTTGTGTTAATACTGCACTTAGAGGTGCCTTCTCTTTTTATCCTTTCTTTTTTTTTTTTTCCCCCAAAGCTATTGCTTCTCTCTAACCCACATATACCAGCCTTACTCTCCTTGACCGCATTTGGGACATTCCTTTGGGTTGATGTGGTTATCCAGAAGCACCCTTCATCTCCTCATCCTCTGCCATTAAAAAGCAAGGGGGGATCTCCCCATGGGAATACAGACACTGATGGGGGGACTCACACCTGCAACCGTACCCCACTTTCATCTAGCTCTGAAAAAAAAGTTTTGGCTGGAGCAGGGCTGTAAGAAATACAATTTTATGTTGGTGTTTCCACTTCTCCATTAGCAGGCTCAGTAATTTAGAATACAACAGGGATATTGGGTTGCTTTATGGTCATTGCAACAGATGTGCAGACCTGGGCAGTAAAATGCTGGAGTCCTCCAAAATACACCACAATCAAGTGGCAGTACTTTGTCCAAAAACAGATTTTGGTTAGGCAGACCTTTTTCATGTAGACCTAATCGTCGGTTATTGTGTAAAATTTTTGTTTCGAGAATAATTGCCATCTTATGAGATACGTTGTTCCTTCTCAGTGCCTCCTCTGTATTTCCCTCCTGAGACAAGTGCCAGAAGCAGTGAAGTTGACCTCTTCTCCATACCAATAGACATGACGCTTGGCCTGGGCAACCTAATGGATATTTATCTTCCTGGGATACCTTGGCTACACTTAGACATAAGATGGTTCTCCGAGTATCTCCCTGCTGCAATCGTTCTTCAGAAGTGTGTAGGCAAGCGTGTATTGCAGTTCGCTGGAATGGGTGATGATCAGTCATATCAACAGCTGTTGGATAAGAATGCATTCTAGTGACCCCCCCCAATGACAAATCATATAAAGTGCACCCCACCACCAAACTTGCACAACTCTTCACTCCAAATTCAATAGACCTCATACGTCCAAGAGCCCTGGGGAAGCATGGAGCATCTTGGAGATATCAGCCATAACCCCAGGATTTTTTTTTTTTTCTTGCGGCTGGCTTTTATCATGAAAGTGTTCAGAGCGCCTCATGAGCTGCTGGAACACTTTCCAAAGTGGCGGGAATGGGAGGACGTTGTTTCTTGGACTTACCGTTTCTGCTGGTTTGCCCGAGAAATGATCCAACGGTGTGGCCAACTAGTCCTAGGGGCCTTGTAGGACTGGAGGTGACGGTCCAAGTTGGAAGTAAACAATTTTATATATATATATATATATATATATATATATATATATATATATATATATATATATATTAATATTAATATTAATTTATTTGTGATCTTTTGCTTTTAAAGGTAATGGAGAGATTTTGGGTCTTTTGACCCCAGGTCTTTCCATAAAGAGGACCTGCCCTCCTTATTTTTATTACAAGGGATGTTAATAGGAATAAAAGTGATTAAAAAAAATAAAATTAAAGGGACAGTGTAAAAATAAAGTAAAATAAATAAGAACAAAGTAAAGCGCCTCCATCCCTCTGTGCTCATGCAGCAGAAGCGACCGCATGCATAAGTCACGCACACATATGTAATTAGTATTTGCCTCACATGTGAGGTATCGCAGTGAAGGTTAGCGCGATCGCAATAATTCTAGTGCTAAACCTCCTCTGTAACTCTAAACAGGTAACCTGTAAAAGCATTTAAAGCGTCACCTATGGAGATTTTTAGGTGCTGTAATTTGTTGCCATTCCACGAGCATGCGCAATTTTAAAGCGTGACATGTTAGGTGTCTATTTACTCGCCGTAACATCATCTTTCACATTATACAAAAAACTGGGGTATATATATTTTTTCTTCTATTAATTCATTAAAGTGTAAGTGCAAAACCGCTGCTCAAATGCAGTGTGACATAAAAAATTGCAACGATCGCCATTTTATTCTCTAGGGTCTCTTCTAAAGAAATGGATAATGTTTGGGGGTTATAAGCAATTTTCTAGCAAAAAATACTGATTTAAACGCGTAAACAAAAAGTTCCAGAAAAAGCCTGGTCTTCAGCTGCTAGCAGTGTACTTATGTCTCTTTTATTTACTCTGAGTGTTTGACGTCTGTTTATTTTCTGTATGCTTCGTGTCTATGACTAGTCCTTAAAGTATACCTGAAAGCAAAACCTTTTTGTTAGTTGTAGAAAGAGTGAAGAGGAATAAAAGAGCACCTGTCAGGATTTTATTGCGGTCTGCGCCCCTGTTAGGGAGATTCACCTTCTCTATTTGATCTGTTTACTGTTCTTATCAAAAGTAAAAAAAAAAATCCTAAATTTGGGGTTGTCACCAGAACCGGAATAGAGGTGGAACTTTCCAATGATGACACTGGTGACAGTAAGGGATTCCCTCCCTCTGGAGGGATTTCCTCTCACTTCCTGTTTGGCTGGACAGGAAGCGAAGGGAAATCTCCCCAATGGTGATTAACCGGTTTCACACCGTGCGCAGTATATTTACTGCGGCAGTGTGGACACGTCCCACGAACCGCCGTAAATGGCGATTCGTGGAGTGGCAGCTAGGGGGCGCGCGCGCCGCCGCCCTCCGGGGGAGTGTGCCCGCGGCTCGGGCGGACCCGATATCCGCCAGTGAGCTGCCAGAGCCAAAGAGCGGGGAACCGCCGTGTCAGTGGGGACATAGGAGATCTACTGATCCCTTTCACTGGGATCAGTTAGATCTGCTATGCCCATAACAGTCCAGCCCCCCCCCACAGTTAGAACACGCCTAGGGAACACTGTTAACCCCTTCACTGCCCCCTGCAGGTTAACCCCTTCACTGCCAATGACATTTATACAGTAATCAGTGGACATTTAAATTTCTGATTGCTGTATAAATGTCATTGGTCCCAAAAAAGTGTCAAAAATGTCCGACATGTCCGCCCCATTATCGCAGTACCGCTAAAAATCGCTGCCATTACTAGTAAAAAATGTTAAAAATAACCCCAGAAATTAATTCTCATTCGTAAACGTGGCAACTTTTCCGCAAACCAATCAATAAACGCCGATTGCGTTGTTTTTTTTTAAGAAGAATATAAATCGGCCAAAACAATGAAAAAAGTTTATATATATATATATATATATATATATAATTTTTTTTTTTTTTTGGATTTGTATTTTCAAAAAGTAAGATATTATTATTTTTTTTTTTTTTTGCAAATTTGTCGGTCTTTTATCGTTTATTGCAGTGATCAGAAATGACGCAGAGGGGATCAAATACCATCAAAAGAAAGCTCTATTTGTGGGAAAAAAAGGATGCAAATTTTGTTCGGGTACAATGTCGCACGACCGCGCAATTGTCAGTTAAAGCGACGCAGCGCCGAATCACAAAAAGTGCTCTGGTCCTAAACTGGGAAATCCTTCCGGGGGTGAAGTGGTTAAAAAATAAATTTATCCAAGATGTTAAAAACATTTGCCGTTCTACTTTAAAACTCCCCTACAGGTCCACTTTAGGTGCTCATGGACTGTGGTGAGAGGGATAGAGGTCATTTGTCCCCAGCAGAGATGGAATCGGCTGGATCATAGCTTTTGTCTTTGTGACATGTTTGTTTTTACAGACACATAGCTGGGAGCTCCGTATGACTGATGTCCCATCACCGGTCATTAAATCACAGCCTCTGCTCCTATAGAAGAGCTCTGGGCCTGGCAGGGCCCTGATAACATTGTTTGCTATCACCTGTGTACACTAGCAGAGATGGCACCGGACTGAGGCGGATAAGTGTGGTGGCTGCCGCTAAAAGGGAGCGCGCCATGCAGCAAAGCACCTGTGTAGTTAGGCTGTGATAGAAGCAGCTACTCACCGTTTTACTGGCTTCACCTTTACTGTCATGAAAATCTAATGCAGTGTGCCATCTTCATTTTTGTTTGTGTTCTCCGCCCCTTTTGTTATCTTTTTTGCTCTGAATCTTTATAATGGATCTTGCTGAGAGAAATCTTAAAGCCCAACTCCGGGCACAGTAAACTTACCAGACTTCAGGCAGTTTTAATATTGTTACCTCAATAGCAACCCCCGTGATGCAGGCTTTCCTCTATCTTAAAGTGTTACTAAACCCCCAACAGTAAAATCAGTCTGTATATGCAGCAAAGCATGTTTGTTATACTCACTGTGGAAGGTAAGGGGTTAATCCTCCACATTGTGTAAAAAGGCTGTTTGATCCTGTCTCTGCTGATCCTCCTCTTCTTCCACTGTCCCCAATCTATCTCCTGATAAGACGGAGCCTTTGGAGTCACTCTGCACATGCTCAGTTTTAATGTGTATTGCTTGTTTTGTTTTTTGTTTTAAGACAGTGCATGTGATCAGCACATGGACAATCAGCACTGTCCAGGCAGAGGGTCAGGGGTCCTGCAGCCTTATAGGTCAGTCAGAGTAGACTTAAAACTCCTACAAGCTTTAACCAGGCACTGATAGAGGTCACAAGACTGCTCTAACTGCTGATGAGAAAAGGTATTTAGCAGTTTATATTTACTAAAATGATTGCATTTCTGTGTACTGTGGGAGACCAGATATAGTGAATGCAGGGTCCTGGGTTTAGTAACACTTTAAGCCTGCATTCACATAGGGGCGACCCGACTTTGGCGCGACTTTGCTAGACGAGTTCAGCGCGACTTCCAGCGCGACCTCAGGCGACTTTACAACACGACTTTTGCCAGGCGACTTTGCCTTGACCAATCAGAGAGGGGAGGGAGGGGGCTGCCTAAAAATAAATTCTATTCTTTTAACTGTAAAGTCGCTTCCATGTAGATGGGAAATCCGACTTGGAGGCGACTTCTATTGAATCCTATGGGCACAAGTCGGATAGAAGTCGCCTAGAAGTAGTACAGGAACCTTTTCAGAAGTCGCCTTGAAGTCGGAGCGACTTCAGTCGTGTATATTAAGACGGCTCCCATTCATTTCAATGGGATTTCAGATGTCAAGCGACTTAGGGCGACTTGAGGCAACTCAAGTCGGATCGCAAGTCGCCCCTATGTGAACGGGCACTAAAGCCGTTTGTTTATATACCAGGGGGAATAATGATCCAGCTTCTGGCCTGCTCCAATGTAAACGTTGCAAATCGGAAACCCCTGCGCAACTGTCACATCCTTGCCTCCCTCTCCTCCTGACCATTCATAAAACAAAGCCTGGGGATGTGGGTTTTGTCAATAGCCAGGAGATTAGGGAAGCAAAGGCACAACCGTAGCATACAGGGGAAATCTTCCAATGGGGACACTCATAAATGCAATCCAATGAGTGCTGTCCAAGGTCATTTTAATGATAAAATTGATTCAAAGCAGAATTCATCCAATGTTTTTCTGGGGTCAAACACCCTTCCCTATAATCATGGTTTAAGAACTTGGGCGTAAACGCACTCAGGTAAGCCGTTACCAAATCTGCACTGTGATTTACTGCTTGGAACAGTTTCAGGGGGCAGATTACACCAGTGCTAGTGACAGCAAAAACAAGTCCTTTGAGTTGGTATTATTCTACTAATGTTCTCATTAAATTGCCTTAGACTCTTGGATATTTGTTTGGTGCCCTAATTGGATTGCATCATATATGGATTCTCAACTCCAGCAGCTCCTGGGTTCTTTCCTTTTTTCCGGAGGGTGGTCCGAATGCTGGTGAACCAGAGCCAGTGCCATTAACAGTGACTCTTAGAAAATCAGAATCCAGCGCTTCATTTGTTTTTGTGTTTGAAAAAGAAGCCTTTCAGGAATTTTCATACAATTCCAAAACTATACAAAATCAAAAGTAAAGTTTTGGCTTTAGTTATTGTTTAAAGTTAAACTCCAAGTATAGTCTTAATTTCATACTTGCATTGGTCCAGCTTGGCACATGTAAGTATGCATATCTCATACCCAAGGGACCACTGTGGAAAAGTTGGTGCTTCTACAGTGATCTCTGTGTTCTTCTGGATCCTGTGGCCAGTGGCTGCCCACATTTCATAGTGCCCACAGGGGCTGCACATTTGGCATTGCTGCCTATTTCAGTGACCCTGCCTATCTCAGTAAATACAAGGCTTCTCAACCAGGTGGATAGTAGGGCCGGTGACGGCATGATCTCGACCTCCTCCAATCAGAGGAAGCCTTGTATTCCCTGAAAAAAATATAAGGTGCTTTGTGAATGGTGGCAAGTGAACCCCTATTATGATCCGTATGCAGTGGGGCAGCTCCTCAGCACATGACCCAGAAGATGGCGACCATCACTGGTGTATTTCTTTCTGTTACAGTGATTATCAGCTTCCAGAGTTGTGCTCAAAGTATGTGATATTATAGTTGTATTGCTGCAAACTAGACCAATGGTAAGCATGCAATAAAGATCATACCTGGAATTTCAGCTTAAGAAAAGCACTTTCTAGGTCTCAGTCCCTACTGGCTCTGTTGGAAATAGGCTCTTTAGGGTAATTTTCGGCATTAGTGTTTTTCTACTTACTTGAGTTTAACAAGTATGCCTTTAGCTACAAAATATTCCTTTGAACTAGTGGATAGTCCAGTCCAGGCATTCAGGTGATAGAGAAGCCTTAATGGTCTCTTAGTGTGCTTTATAGACATGTTGTCCTTCCACCACACATTCCAAGCCTTGATCTTTACATACTTCACGGTCATTAAGCCATGCCAAGTTGACCATATGTACCAACCATTCTGAATTGTCAAGGATGGAACTGGAAGGCCACCACTTACACACTCTATCTTTTGTGCATGTAGCAGGAAGGATACCACAGAAGTGAGGACTGCTGATGGACAAGAAGTTTGCAGACTTTCCTGACTTTAGAGTGTACTGTAATTGTATTACCACCTCATTTAAAGTATATGTAAAGCCCAATCTATTTTCTTTTCTTTTTTTAGTTTTGGATGGAGTAGGTAATTCTTTTCAGGAGGCAGGTCTCGTATTTCTGCCATGACCGCTTTTGTTTGGACTGTTGCCATCGTTGCTGATTTAGATTTCTTACACTTTTTGGATTACAGGATTTTACCATTTTGAAAATGTAGAGGAGCATTTACTTGTTTCTTGCCCTCATCTGTAATGTAAGCAGTCATAATCATTGGGTTTGTTTTATAAAGTTTTGATGGTCCCGCTTATTATTTTTCTTCTTTGTGACAGATGAAGATCTCTTTCAACGAGCAGAACATCCACACAATGTTTGAGTATCCATCGGAGAACTCGCTTGTAGAAGCTGCAGAAGAGGAGGCAAATGAAGCATCGGGCTCGGAGTCAGAGGAGGAAGAAAAGACATCTGGTCTTTTTATCCCACGAGCAACTTTTGGGAGCGGTGGAGGAACAAGCAACGGCCTACAGGCCAAATCAAACTCAGGTAATGTCACTCTTTTTATATGCTGGGCAGCAATCATGAGTGGGCCTTCCTTCGGGGATCTAAAAACTGGTCCCTGCTGGAACCTGAATGAATGAATGAATGACTGCTGAGATCTGTGGACACTAAAAATGGTTCAAAACCAGATTATCTACTATAAATGATGTAGCTAAAACTTTTGCAAAATATGACCCTCTGCTGGTTTGTCAATCAGAATAAAGATGAATTATGCATTGGGGCAAAGGCTCTATTCACACTTCTGCGACTTGTCATACAACTTTGGACATCAAAGTCTCATGACAAGTCGATGCCCATACTTTCCAATGATAACCATTCATACACAGGGCTTTTTTTTACCACCGCGTTTTTTTGCAGCTCTCCATGTTATTCAATGGCCCCATACAAACGCTGACGTTTTTGAGCTGTAGATGGCATCGGCGTTCTTAAGCTGTAAATCAAACGCAGGACCCATGCGTTCTGAGGCTGTAGCGTTATGGCGATTTTCACGCTGAGCCAGCGAAACGCTCACTAACGCGCATTAACGCTGTAGTGACGTTAACCGGCGTTTTTAGCGCCGGCGTTTTCATGTTTAAAAATAGCAGAGGTTTTTTTTTTTTTTTTTTAACAAAACGCAATGTAACGCTGACGCTCATTAACGCCGATGCAAAACGCTGACGACATTGTGTTTTTGACGACAATTTTTGCCTGAAGTCGGTCCCGACGTTTTGCTATTACGCCCATGTTTTTGAAGCCTTAAAGTTGCAGCGACTTCAAAGTAGTTCATGCACTGCTTTGGTCTGACTTTCATACAACTTCAGGGCAATAGACTTCAATGTTAACCTCAAAAGTTGCATGAAAGTCGAACCTCAATATTATACAGTACAACAGTTGTCCATGATCACTGGTCAAAGCCAAAGTCTTATCCAAGTTGCGCCCATCCAAAGTTGTATCAAAGTTGCACTCCAAAGTCGTTGCAACTTTGAAGTTGTACAAGTGTGAATGGAGCCTTAAAGTAACTTTACACGTCTGCGTAAATAAATTCTTGGCACGTCACTTTCTAAAAAAAAATTTTGCAAAGAAACTTTTTTCTTTTTTTTAATTAAAAAGTAATCCCTGAGCACCAATCAGGTGACTTTGCCTGGGCTGTAGTAATGTCATCAGTTTGTTGCAGGCAGGAGAAAGCATTTCCTCAGTCTTTTCTCCTGCAGTAATCACTAACACTAACTTTGTAGCAGGTCATAAGGTGAGAGACTGCAGCAGGGGCCGATACGTGTCAGATATTTTTGAAAACTGCCAACAACTGCACTGTAACCAGGGTTTACATGACTGTGTTTATGTGAGGCATCATCTCAGTCCTTGAAGTAGATGCTGATCCTGGATAATGAAGACAACGCCACCTTTTTCTTTATCGTCAAAATGCTGAAAAGACTATTTTCGGACAATATGTTTTGGCCGCTTAAATTTCGGTGCATCTCTAATAGTAACCAATAAGCTTCCTGGTTTTATTGTCAAAACTTAATTGAACAAGCTGAAGTTAGAAGCTGGTTGGCTACTATTCAAAGCCGAACCTGATTCTGTGTGCACCAGTTTTATTAAATCTCCTCCTTTGCATTATCTGAAGAATAATGTAACATTTCTTAGTTGCTTGCAATCCTTAGAGCCGGTTCACACAGGGGCGATCCAACTTCAGGGGAGACTCTAAAGCCGCCCCGCACACTGCGATTTCAGTGCGGCTTGCAAACGACTTCTACAGGAACCTTTTTCTAAGTCGGAGCGGCTTGAGTCGCTCCTATTAGAACGGTTCCATTGCACTGCACGGAGCGTGACTTGTCAAGTCACCCCTGTGTGAACCGGCTCTAATAGGCCTAGGCTGGCCACAGTAGGCTGTAGACTGAAAAAAAAACAGATTCCTTTGTCCACACAATTGAGGTAGATGGGGGAATCCTCCTTTCTGAGACATTTGTATACTGACAGTGGGAACTCTTCTGCTGTCAGAATACACTGATCAGGGGCTGCAGCCGCTGATCAAGAAATGTTGCAACAAGCTTGTTCCCTCTGTTGAGCTGGAGCAGCTCCCACTTGGATCAAAATGAGTCTGGTTCAACAGGGACAGTCTGAATTTCGATCCATCTATGGCCAGCTTTAGTATGAAAACCCCTTTTGTTAGGTAAAGCTGGACATACACATTATAGATTTTTCAGGCTAAAATGTAACCAATTCCTCTACTCATGGTACATATTGGATGGACAAATCTATCGCTACTGCTATTGTATTTTGACAGCCATCCCCACCAGTTGTCATATTACCCAAACATTGCCACCATCTGATTGGGTGCTTGCATTGTTCAGCCCTCCAGCTGCCCCTGGCTTTCAATTGACTGATGTCGTGCAGGAGCTGGCTAACCAAGCCAACCACTGAGGACCTGGAGGATATATTTTTTTTTTTAATTTTTATTTTTTTCAGTTTTCCACATTTTACAGGAATTTGAATATATAGTTACGTTTATTAAAATATATACATGAAGGAAATCCGCTTACTGTAACTGAACTTTTAAATGAGTGTTCACATTTTATGCAGAATCCCTCTTTCTTTGTCCAGGTTATAATATGTCACGTGGGCAGCCATGTTTGCTCTTTACATATGGAGACTGGGCTTCCAGATTCATAAAGCTGCATTTTTTTTATTGTGATTTTGTAAATGTTTGTTCAGATTGGTTGAAAATAACATAATCTGTATGTGACCTAACCTTTTATCTCGGCAGCTATTCTGTAAAGCTGGCTGTAGGCATCTAATGGTAATTGGAAGTGCAGCCACTTGGGCAATGCATCACTGTGATTGGCTGAGGGGGGCAAGTTTTGTCATCAAAAAGAGTTGAAGCTTTGCCTGTAAAGAATGGCCTGGCATTCAGGCACAGAAGGGACACTGAAAGGTGTGTAGACCTCTGGTTGCCTGCATGTCATGCCTGTCAGGGCTTTGTTTTCTTAAAGTCACAGGGGCTCTTTAAAGAAGGCATTGTCCCTCTTTGGCAAAAGGCTGAACAGGGCTCTGACACCTAAGAAGTCACATGTAGAAACTGAGCTACGTTTTCTGTACATGTACTGAGAATCCTGACCAATGTGTAGTACATCCTCCCACAGACATACTATAGCTAGGTGAGGCTGGAGGGAGTGCTGAGTGGCAGCTATAAATATCATATACGTATACTAGTATACAGGAACAGAAATATGACATGGTGGGTGATGAATCCTGATTGACATGTCACTTCTTATTGTGTAACACGACCATTCAATAGGCTATATGTTTGATTTAGGTGTTACTCATAGGAAAAAGGCCATAAAAGGAAACCAACCCAGAAACAAATAAAATAAAGTTGACCTCAAACTGTATGTTTTCCAGCCCGTCCTGAGGGAAATACTTGGGCAGCCATTACTGACCTCCTTTGGGTAGTGCTGACCCCCCAGCCTCAGTACTTTGAGTCCCTGTCCTCAGACAAGTATGCAGATCAGGAAGGTTGGAGGTATTTAGCATTTTCTAAATTGGAGGTCAACAATGGCAGCCTCCAATTTTTCCTCCAGAGGAGTAGTTGGCCTCAGCCAAAGCTTAGCTTAATATTGGGGATGCCAGCCCCTTTAGTAACATGGAGGCTGGGGTTAGAGCAGGGTTTCTCAACTAGGGTTCCTCCGGAGGTTGCTAGGGGTTCCTTGAGCAATGGTCAATTTCTACCTCTTAGATAAATTCCCAATGACACCATTGATCTTTTTAGCTATCTGTAAGGGGTAATTCTTCTCAATGACCACAAGTGTAAAGAGCATTCTTCCCATTGACCATCACACGAATGTATCATGAGTTTTAGATTTTTAATTTTTAGCAGGGGTTCCCCGAGACTAGAGCATTATTTTAAGGGTTCCTTGGTGTTGAAAAGCTTGAGAAAGGCTGGGTTAGAGGGACACACAGAAGAGGAGATGGGAGGGGTCTTTAGGGTTTCATTGTTCTTCATATAAAGTAAGTGTTGGCCTTTGCCTCTACATTACAATCCTAATTGTTGGTAGGTTACCTACATCAGGTAATCAGCATTCAGATGCAGACCTATTTCTAGAACAAACATTTTCCAGAGCCCAAACACCTGCCACTGTCCTGTAGATCTGGTATGTTTACCATACAATATACACTCCTAGGAAGTCATTGTCCAATTTCCTACAAAACATTCACCATAAAGACCATTGAGTATTGGGTGCTGATCCTCGGGCACAGGTACCCGTGTGTACTCTGTATGGGTCAGGTCAGCTCACCATCAGCCATTCGCTCTTCTCCTGGAAAGGGTGTGGATGGGGAACATGCAGACTCAACTCTAGTGTTGTTATTAAACAAAACATTATGTAACGTATATTGTTCCTGTGAAGTGACATGCCATCGTGTCTGGGTTCCTTTCCCCATGTTACTGTGGACAGCTCACGTTCATCAGAGTGTGTCAGAACCCTTAATCATCCATTATCTCTTCTTATTCACACTGACTCACTGCACACTGACAGCCCCGGCCAGCCAACAGTAGCAGTAGCTTGGGGTGGGGTGACAGTGATGTTGAACCTCTGTTTATAGATTTTCCAATTGCAGGTCAAAGTCAAAACTTTGTGCCACAGTTCTCTTCTACTGGGTGACCCTGATAAAGGGCAGCCCTGTCCATGCACTCCATAATGGAAATATATGTACGGACACTATTGTACCTACCTACACATGTGTAATCGAATCCTTCTAGTCTGGTTATCCCTTATCTCTGTTGTGTATTATGGCTATAAGAAAGCTATCGGAGCAAATTCTGTGCCACTGCCCTGCCTCTTGCCTGATCTACTAGGGAACATTACCACACTGGTATGCCCACAGCACACAGCCTATGTTCACGTGTGAGGGAAGTGTCATTGGGCTTAAAGAGAAGGCGGAGCTCTGAATCAGGGAATTATCTGCAGGCAGAGATTCTAGGCCACATATGTCAAACACAAAGCCTGCAGTCGCAATCTGGCCCGCCAGGCCTCATCACGTGGCCCCCTCACCCAGTTTTGCAGCTGGAATTAGGTGGAACTCCATTCTGCCACCTCTGGCTCTCACCCTCCGCTCCCACTGTCACTTGTAAACACTTGGCCTTCTGTGTTTACAAGGGACAGCTTTGCTCTTAGGGGCTCCCGGATGTAATGGATCTCTGCACACAGCCACGGTGGGGGACAGATCTCCAGAATCTGAGAGAGAGAAAGATCTCCCTGCAAGATGAGGCAGAGCCGCCTACACAGGGAGGTACTAGAGCCAAATACATGGGTAGTAGAGCCGTCTACATGGGGAGGTACTAGAGCTTGGCTAGTAGGAGACAGTAAGGTTCAAGGAAGCTTTGGGGGAGAGGGTTGGGGTTGCACTTTGTACACAGCACACCCCTAAACTTGGTACGTAGCGCACTCCTGAACTCTGCACTCTGTACATAACACACTTCTGAACCCTGCACTCTGTACGTAGCCCACCTGTAAACTCTGCACTCTATATGTAGCACACCCCTAAACTCTGCACTCTGTACGTATCGCACTCTTGAACCCTGTACTCTGTACGTAGCGCACTCCTGGACCCTGCACTCTGTACGCGGTGCACTCCTGGTCCCTGCACTCTGTACACGGTGCACTCCTGGTCCCTGCACTCTGTACGCGGCGCACTCCTGCTCCCTGCACTCTGCTCACGCGATGCATGTCTCATGTCCCAAGTTCTCACGCTATGCATGTCTAACGTCTCAAATGTCCACCCGATGCATGTCTCACGTCCCAGGTCCTCACGCGGCGCATGTCTCA
>BLSH010080113.1:385497-399464 GCA_018402905.1 Glandirana rugosa | reverse complement strand
GCACTCTGTACGCGGCGCACTCCTGGACACTGCACTCTGTACGCGGCGCACTCCTGGACACTGCACTCTGTACGCGGCGCACTCCTGGACCCTGGACTCTGTACGCGGCGCACTCCTGAACTCTGTACGCGGTGCACTCCTGAACTCTGTACGCGGCGCACTCCTGAACTCTGTACGCGGCGCACTCCTGAACTCTGTACGCGGCGCACTCCTGAACTCTGTACGCGGCGCACTCCTGAACTCTGTACGCGGCGCACTCCTGAACTCTGTACGCGGCGCACTCCTGGACTCTGTACGCGGCGCACTCCTGGACTCTGCACTCTGTACGCGGCGCACTCCTGGACTTTGCACTCTGTACGCGGCGCACTCCTGGACTTTGCACTCTGTACGCGGCGCACTCCTGGACACTGCACTCTGTACACGGCGCACTCCTGGACACTGCACTCTGTTCTCTGCACCCCAAGTATAACTGGCACTTTGAGGGCAACCATATTGCTGATGCAGCCCACACTGAAATTGAGTCTGACACCTCTGTTGTAGGCTGTTGACATGTAGAGATTCCCAAGAGGGAAAGTCATGTACACCAAGTTGTTAGTTGTATATTTGTTTGTCAGCTATGAAAACGATGCATAAAGGCAGGCATTGCTGTCCCATTCTGATCCTATGGTGACCAGCCTACCTGTGTGTGGGGCTGTGCTGGCACTGCAGGAGTTAATGGCTCAAATTTTTAATTTTTTTTTTCATGGGAGAGGAAACCTTTACTTACCTGATCCTCCTCTTCCCCAGCAGGCAGTGCCTTCTACACTCCAGCGGCTGACTGTTCCTCAGCATCCTCACATCCAGAGCAGGGCTATGGACCATGCTCTGGTTTTGATGACGTAAGGACCCTAGAGATTGTATGTGTATATCTCCTTTTTATTGTTTCCCTAGACATAAACAAGCCATTAACGCTGTGTGTGCACAACTACACTGCACAGGGATAATTTTTTATTTGCCCAGAGTTGGGAATTGAAGGGTGGAAGTCTTTATAATGCTTAAAGCGTAACTCCACTTTTGGTGAGAAAAAAAACATTCCCCTCTAGGTGATCTATGTAGTTGCTGAGCACGAATGATGAAAGCTGCTGGGTCCGCATCCCTTTAGACGTGTGCCTATTATAAGTATCTCTTCAAAAATGACCTTTTTGTTGCAGGGGATTCCTGAAATCTGACTTGTATCTTAGGCAGACTTCTGGGAAATTTGGTGAGCCAATCACACAAGCAGGAAATGATGTTTCTGGGGAGTGGTCAGTACACACTTTGTACAGAACAGCTCCAGGTAGCCATATTGCAATGCATTCTCAGAAAATTACAGCAGCTGCAGATTGAAAAGGAAAGGTCATTTTTATTTTTTAACATTCATTTACAACATGATTAGTGTCGCAATTATATGCGCTATATTCTATTTTCTTTATTTTCAATTTTTTTTTTCCCCATGAAAGTGGAGTTACCCTTTAAGTTTCTTTCTGTCTGGCTCACAGAGGTGAAGGCAGCAGTATAGATCTTGAGTTATTTTTATGGTATGTTGTTTATATAGCTTTTAGATAGGCGTTGGATTGTCTTATCTCTGCACTTATGTAGGTTAGTGTCTAGGAAATTCCATATTATGACGCAGGTAGAACATGCCCTAGAGAAAAGATCAGAGTCCTAACCATTTATGACGCTACACAAGCAACACGTTAAAGTGGACCGGTCACACACTATGGGGTTGGTTACCTCCTGGATCAGAGCCATGTTCAGCTCTGATGCCCCTGTGGCGGTCTCAGCAGAGTAAGGATCAGTTTACATTTCTGTACTTCAAAATGTCTTTTTTGTGTTTTTTAAAGTCCTAGTTCACCTTTCTAAGCATGCTTCATGTTACATCCATATCTGCATTGCCCAAACCATCCCCCTCCAACCGTCCCCTTCCCACTTACCTAAGTAGCAGGGGGTTCTCTGGAGCATAATTGAATTTAGCGTGGCTTCACCTGTGCATCCGAATCATTCATTCACAGGGTTCTGTCAATGGAAAGACTACAAGTCCCATCTGCCACCACAGCAGAGGAACTCACAAATTGCAATGGAGCCTTGATATGACTGCTCATGTAGTCCATTTATTACTTCCTCCAGGCCTGCGATCGAAGGTTCAAACAATGTAGTAACCTGAGTACTGCCCCTGAAGCATTGATTGTGGGTGCAATGCTCTGCAGGATTCAGTGCAAAAATGTAATAAACTCTCCCTTAATTTAATGTAATCACCATTGATGTATTGGTGCATTTTATTCATTTTTTTCAAAAGGTGGACTATGCCGTTTAAACAAATTTTTGTTTGCATTTTTAGTTTTCTTTTCTGAGATTGTAGGATATTCTCTGCATAAATCTCACTACACACTGTACTGGTGCAGAGACTAAACAATCAGATTGTATATAATCTCATTGCCTTTACCAAAACTAAGTAATGTAAGGGCCAACTTAAACAATCTATTCAATTTGTATCAAATCAGACAGGCCCTTGTACTACATATAGTTGTTGGTAGATGTAAAATTGTACAATCAGATTGTATAGTGTATGGCTGCTTCTTCTCTCCAGAAGGACAGCACCATCTTTGCTCAGACATCATTAAGGAGCAGTAACTACTTCCTGGATTGAGATGTGACTCAAAGATTACATTAAGGCTACTTTCACACTGGGGCGTCGGCGGTAGCAGTAAAGCGGCACTAGTTTTAGCAGCGTTTTACCGCTGTTATAGCGGCAGTGGGGGTGCTTTTAACCCCTAAGAAGGGGTTAAAGGCATCGGCACGCGGCGCTGCCATTCATTCCAATGGCAGGGGCGGTGGAGGAGCGGTGTATAATATACACCGCTCCTCCACTGCCCCAAAGATGCTGCTTGCAGGACTTTTTTTTTTCCTGTCCTGCAAGCGCACCGCCCCATTGTGAAAGCACTCAGGCTTTCACACTGGGGTGGATTGGGGGCAGTTTTTCAGGCGCTATTTTTAAAAGCGCCTGAAAAACGTCTGTGTGAAAGGGGTCTAACAGCAATCCTGGTATCTGCACAGATCTTAGTTGTGTTCACAAATATCTTTCACAGATCAGATCTGTTGCAGCCTCTCGCCTTGCTATGTTACAGTGTACAGTCTGAGTGATCACTTTAGGAGAGGAGCTTTCGCCGGCCTGCAGCAGACTGATGACATTATATGGGACCAGGCAAAGTCCTTTTTTACTGGAGCTCAAGGATGTCTTGAATGATAAAGTGCTCTGTTGACAAATGATAATGTTACAACATCAGGAATTGATTCATGCAGACTTGTAAAGTTACTGAAATGTCCACTTTAATGGGTATGGGAGGGGCACTTGTATGCATGTAGATGTGAGGTTACTATGTGTTTATTAAATCCTCCTCTTATCCGTTCAGGTCTATCTAGTTACACCCCAAAGCACTCCGTACAGTACAGTAAATGGCAGGATGAAAAGGCTCAGGAGCGACCGGCCTCTCCAGACAGTGCGGACAACGGGGGCATGGTGAGTACATGGAATGGGGGAAAGGGGGGGTTTCATAGGTACAGATCATGGGAAGCAAACTAAATTATATATGTTGAATGGTGTGCTCATCTGATATCAGTCAGCAGACCTGCTTTAATTTCGGTATACTAAACCTTTATTGGATGCCATAGGTTACTGCATCTCCTTGCTTGAATGGTGTGTTGTGCTGTGACATTCAAGAGGTGCTGTGCTGCCACACAGTGTTCACACTTGGTACTGCAGTATGCTAGTCTAAAAATGCCAGTTCAAACTAGTGTGATACCAGACATCGCATGTGAATGCAGATCACATGCAATGTATGTGCAATGCGATTTCAGCCATAAAGCCTGAAATCACATTGCATCCGCACCAAAATAGTGCATGACCCTTTTTTTTGGTCCGCACTGGAATCAGATCGCATGGATGTTCACAGCTCCCATCTGTTCGCTCTGGTCAGAGCCACCATACTAACAATCCAACGTTCTTTCAGCAATCTCCCCCCGCTGAGTGTTCTGGTAGGGGGAAGGCCCCCCCGCCAGGACACTTCGATCAGCACTCTCAGCTATTGGCTGAGAGCGCTAATCGGGAGCCAGTCGGCTGCTGGTTTTTCAGCCTGCACGTCCGACGGAAGCCAGCTGAATGTCTGTCTTCTGTCGGACCAGCTGGCATACACACGGGCCTGTGTGTCTCCCAACATTTGGCGTGTGTGAATGGGGCGTAAATCCAGCCATAGACGCAGCGATTTTTCCTTTCCCGCTGCCCCCGCAGAGAGAACACAGTGATTATTGCTAGCAGCTATAACAGTCACTTGCAAAAATTGCATGTAAGATCTGACAGGCTGGTTGCACCCAAGTTGGTTGATCAATCAACTTGGGTACATTCAGCCTGCCCATACATGGTCTGAATCTCAGTTGGTTCCTGCTGAAACGGCCGAGATTCAAACCATCTATGGCCAGCTTAAGAAATAATTCCTCTTTGTATTCTACCTTCATACCTCTAACTTTTAGGTATGCATGGAGGAATATGATTGTTGTGTTTTTATATGACCACTCAGATCTGGGCAAGTGTGAACCAGGAAAATAAAAATGAGGTCCCTTGATGCTGTGAGATGCACAGCCAATCTGCCAATAATTTCTGAGGGTATCACGTGTTGGGTTTGCCACTCCCGCATAGTGAATATTGTCAGGAAGACCATTGGCCAGTTATTATGAACATGCCTATGAGAGGGAGAGATGCTAATGCGCTGATCCAGTTTTTGCAGCAGGTAAGTAAGGGCCCCTTTGCATCATGGGAATTTTTCTTAGACCTGCTTAGCCATAACAATAAAGGGAGGTCACACAGAAAGGAGAGTGATCTCTCTAGGATTGACCCTGAGATCGGAATAACATTCCTGGAAAGATGACGGCGCCTAGATTTGTATCCTTGAAAGTCCACAAGCTCTGCTCTGGGGGTACTTGTACATGCTCACTCCCGAGCTGCCTCCGTGTGTCTATAAGACACGCACACAGCGGTTCGGACCCACCCCTGCTACCTTGTCACTGGCTGTAAATGACAGCAGTGGGAGCCAATGGCTCTGGCTCTGGTGTCTCAGCCAATAAGCAGGGAGAGAACCAGCAGGGCCACTGCTCTCGCGCACATCGCTGGATCAAAATTGGGCTCGGGTGAGTATTAGGGAGGGCTGATGGGGGATGCTTTACACTGAAGGTTTTTTACCTTCATCCATAGAATGCATGAGAATAAAAAAAAAAGTCAGCCTTTAGACCCACTTTGTATGCATGGGGAGAGACTTAATTGTGTCAGGTGATGGCTGTAGCTTGAGATAGCCAAAGGTTGAACTGTCATGTGTACAGCAGGGCTCCTGGTGGCAAATAATAGTTTTGGGAATTGTTGAAGGTGCTAGAAGTCATCTCTAAGATGCTACACATTGGTAGCTCAGTGGGCTTGGGCACATTAATAGGCTTGACAGGTTTCGTTCAGAACACTGGGCAGTATTGGCAGCTTGTGTCTCCTAATATGCAGAGGTGTTCGTTTCTTTGATGGCACATTATGTTTTAAAGGGTTCATGTCTGCTTTTCCAGCTGTCATATTTTATATTGGAAGATTCTACAAGGTCTCATGTCATCTGTCTTCTCCTTCACAGCTCACACCCGACTATGGCGACTCCCACTCAGATTTCCGCAGCGAGCCGGCCCTATACTTCTAGTGATGGAGGATGTTTGGACACTTACCGTAGTATTTTCACTGCCCTCATGTACATTCCTCCAGCTTCTGCTCAGGATCCTGCTAATACAGAGACTGAGGCCCGGCCATCTTTGTGCCCATGCTGCAAAGGATCTTGGGAAAGAACTCTTGCTCTTTTAGCTTCAAGATGGACTTGGAGCCTCTTTGCACTGCTCTTCAATCACTGGAACACAATCACAATGTCAACTCCAATTTCTGATTCCAAATCAGAAGCGTAGCTGATTCTTTTGATGCCTGCAGTGGACCTGTGTTAATTATATTAATTAACATGGTGTGCGTTGGATGAAAGATAATTGTATTGTGAGTGTGAGAATTTCTCACTCCCAGGCTTTGTCTCTAAGAAGCCTGAGATTTGTGCATGCGTGCGTTTTCTGTAACAGCTCGTTGGTAGCGGACACTGTGGTTTTCATTCTTGCTGTTCAATTTTTTTGGTCTGACGTTCTGCTGGAGCCTGGAAAGAGGATGATTTGGGGTTCAATGTTGTAATTGGGCTAGTTGGTATTTAAAGGGCAACCCCAGCTGTCTGGCAAATGTCATTTCAAATTGAGAGGCAGAGAACGAATCAACTTCGCAAAAGAAATGTATTACCCATCTTGATTCGTTCTGTTACTACAAGCTTTTGGAGTATCCACCTCACTTCCAAAGCATGTAGAAAATGTGATACAAATAATTGACTGGTTTTCAAGTTGATGGTGGCACTGCCCTGTCCTCAAACTTGATTTGGCAGCCTAAGTTTAGCCTAAATTAAAAACGGGAAAATTGGCACAAGGGACATAACTTACATTTAGTATGATGTGTCCCTTGTGCTGATTCTTCTGGTTTTATCTTTATCTGTCCAAGCCCCACTCCCACTGCCATAATCTTCAAGTGTGGAATATGTTAATACAGCTAAAGGGCTGTCAGGAGATATAGAAGCCGTACTACAACATCTCTAAATGGGGGACAGGCGGGTGATTGATAGCTCTGGTTGGCCCTTTATGGACAGCTCTTTCTAGAGACACTTTTATAGAATGGTCCTTCTAAGTCAAAGGGTCACTCTCCCATCTGCAGTAATTTTCATACCACATTTTAAAGTTGAATGGTTACTCCAGGAATTCTCTATCATCTTCTGTGAGCTGTAGCATTTCTATGTAGTCACTCCAGCACTGCACTTTATGAGGACCTGTCTACTTTTCTTACAGTGGGCTTTAGCAAATGGAGCAACACCTGATGAGGGGATTCAACTACTAAAACCTGGTGCAGTTGTGCATGGTAGCCAATCAGCTTCTAACTTCAGCTCGTTCAGTAAGGGCTCTTTCACATGGGCGGCCCACCCGGCGGACTCCACTTTGCTCAGCTGGGGATCACTCCGCTGATCAGGCGGATGACCGGTCCGTCTCTGCATACTGTGCTGAGACGGATCTGTCAGAGCCTCGCTCTCCTCCATGGGGAGTTCGAAGGAAAACGGACCACCTGTCCGTTTTTTCATCTGATCTGCCAGACGGATGGAAAATAGGGTCACCATTCGTCTGGATTTCACGGACGGAATTGGATAGCAGCGGGTGTCAGCAGACATTTAATCGCTGACATCCACCGCTCCATAGGAGTGAATGGAGGGTCTGATCAGGTCTGCCTGAAAAACTGACAGATGGACCGGATCGGAAAGCCCGTGTGAAAGGGGCCTTTAGCGTTGACAAAAAAAACCTGGAAGCTGATTGGTTTCTATGCAGATCTGCACCAGATTTTTCACTCTCTAGTTTTAGTAAATCCTCTCCATGGATCCTTTTCTTTAATCGCTGGCCTCTTTTTCTGTGGGTTACACACCATTAGTAATCTTTGCACTTTGTCAGTCCTGTGATACTGTTTTGCTAAGTCTTTCCAAACACGTTATTGAAATCTACCTTTCACTATGCACCTTCTGTGTGTCTCATTTAAAAGTCGAAGTGCAATAACCTCCAATGACCAATCAGCAGCCATCTCCCACTGTACTGACTGGTGGTCGCTGTGGGTTACAGCACTTTGTGCAAACACCACTGCACCCTGCATTGCCTTACTAAATAAGTCTGAAAAAGACTGGTCTGATCCATTTTATCTTTTTATTCTTCAGATGGCAGTGTGGATAAGACCTCGGTTAATTTTATGTAATGTATAGTCTTTATTCCCACAGAGTTGGGTAAATATATGGAGGGGATTAATCAAAATGGAGCAGCCATGCATGGCAATCAGTCAGCTTCTATCGTCATCTTGTTCAGCTTTGAAAATAAAAGGCATTGATTGGTTGCCATGCACAACTGCTCCAGTGATGAATTCCCCTCATTGTATGTCATTTATCTTATGTTTGATCCATGCTGTCACTGGATGACTGCTAGCTTATACAGAAATGTTCAAGGACCCCAAGGCCACCTTTGCTTTACATAGTGGGTTTTGGACTTAAATGGAACCTGTACTGAAATACGGAGGCTGCCATCCTGAGAATTCTAGTTGTCTGGCTGTCAGACATTGTGTGAAACAGTGACCTGGGACAGGTATGCAAATCAGAAAACACATGGGACGGGCTCTGCTAGCCCAGTGGGGGATCGGTTCGCTGGCCGTGTCCGCTCAGCTTATGCAGAGCAGACACAGCCCGCTATCCTCTGACGTAAACGGGCCACTTGTTCATTTACACCCAACTTCCATCCGATCCGCTAGACTGAAGGGGAAGTGATCCCCCAATCATCAGTTTATAGCGGATCAAATGTCGGTGGATGTAAACAGACGCATATCCGTTTACACCCGGTCGTTCCATAAAGGACAATGGATGGTCAGATCAGGTCCATCTCAGTAACCGACAGGCTGTCCCGATCGGTCCACCTGTGTGAAAGGGACCTAAGGTAAGTCTGACCTCCTAAGCTGCATATTCCAGGTCAGTGACTGTGAAAGTTATGAAGCCTTCAGAGCAGTTTGACAGCCAGGGTATTGTATTCAGAAGGTCAGCAATGGCCGCTTTCATACTTCCCTGTAAATTTCCTTTAACCCAGGCCATTAGGATTTTTAGAGGCTGATTACTAAAGGAGTAGTGTTTACCCCTGCTTGTGTTTGCTGCACATGCCCATTTGGTTCCAAAGCAAACTTTACTCTTTTTTTTAATGGCTCTGGAATCTGTAGCCAACACAAACAAGAGTACACATGTGAATACTATATTACATTGGCCCATTCGATATACCATGATTTCATGATAAAAAGCAGAGAACTGAAGTATGTCCAAGTGATAAAGCTTGTCATTGCAGGTGGATGCATAGGAGCCAGTAAGTCTCCTCAGGCAGTAATATGCACTTTCACTGATAATTTGCCATCTCCAGGTTTATTCAGTACAACAAGGCAATGAGAAGCCATAGAGCGCAGTAAATTGGTTCTAAAGCCTGATTGGCTGCTCTTAGCCTATTACACACTGTGACTTACTGAATGAGCCTGTTGCTTACAAATCTGCTAATTGGTTTGCTGATCTTACACACTCCCATTGTTTGTGCTAGTCACACACTTAAAGTGGTAGGCAGAAGATGTTTTACTTAATGTATTCTCTGCATTAAGATAAAAAAACCTGTGTTCAGCTCCCCCCATACTTACCTGAGCCCGATCTCGATCCAGCAATGTCCTCTCTTTTCTCACTAGCCATGGAGACAGCTGCAGGAGACATTGGCTCCTGCTGCTGTCCATCACAGCCTGTGAGGAGAGAGTGTGGGCAGGGCCAAGCTGCGTGCTGTGTCAGTCAACTCTGTATCAAGCCTATGAGTGCCCCCATACCAAGTAGCATGCTATTGGGGCACTCAGAAGGAAGGAGGAGCCAGGGCCGCTGCCAGGGGACACAAGAAAGAGTATCGGGGCTGCTTTGTGCAAAATCACTGCACAGACCAGGTAAGTATAACATGTTTAAAAGAAAATCCCTTTACAATCACTTTAAAGGGGTTGTAAACCCTTGTTTTTAAAAAAATAAAAAATAAAAATAACCAATGTTATGCTTACCTGCTCTGTGCATTTGTTTAGCACAGAGCGGCCCCAATCCTCTTCTTCTGGGGTGCCCTGCCCTGGCTCCAGGCCCCTTCTCTTCATCAGGTACCTCCACGGAAAGCCGCTTTCCCTGGGGGCACCCGTGCGGGCTCACTCCTGAGTCCCGCTGCTGAGTCCATCGACAGCCAGCAGGATTCGGCCCCGTTCCCCGCGTCACTGGGTTTGATTGACCGCAGCGGGAGGCAATCGCTTCCGCTGCTATCAATCTGTCCAATCAGGAGAGAGAGAGCGGCTAAAGCCACTGCGCTCGTGCACATCGCTGGATCAGGCTCGGGTAAGATAAAGGGGGAGGCTGCAGCACACAAGGTTTTTCACCTTAATTCATAGCGTGCATTAAGGTGAAAATCCTTTAGACTTTACAACCACTTTAAGCAACTTTTGGGAAATTTCAACCAGCTTTCAGTCACAACACCTGAAGAGATAAAACCTCCCACTGAGATTTTGATTAATTTTAGTGTCAATGGGAACTATTGCTGGTTGGTTGTATTTGTCATTTTTAATCTCACAAATGTTTAAATGAATAAACTTTCTCATTTCTACGTGTGATCAGCTTTAGGGTCAGACCATCACCAGGGTTAACGATGTATTGCAAACAGGTTTCCTTTTCCTAAATTTGAATAACTGGAAAGCAGTGGCTAAAGGAATGGCTAACCAGAAATGAGTTCGTTTTGTGTGGAGTCCCTCTAGCCCCTCTAGCTTCTATTCTCTTGGCACCGGACAATCTGAGGGCATAAGCCAGCGGGGTGGTTCAGCCCATCACTTTCCATTTTGAAAGGAGTTGGCCCCTTTTAAGGAACCTGTTGACAGGGCATGCTGGGAGATTTATTCCATTGACAGCTAGATTGGCACTGTGCCCCTGCTATGCAGCTACAGACGGGGCCGTTTTACACACTCCAGTGACTTTCTGTACACTCCGCCCTCTCACAAAATACTGTATTTACTTAGAGTAGCCAATCAGAATTTTTTTTTTTTGAGAAATTCAAAGCAGTCATCTGATTGGTTGCCATGGGCAACACTTGTGCTTTTTTATTGTCTGTTTAGTTATTTTGTGTTGACTTTGTAAAGTAAAAAAAAAAAGTCTACTTTGCACTTAATTTTGTAAAGTTTATAAGAAATATTAACTAGAATTAATATATTGAGAGATAAGAAATCTATAAATGTTTCTAGTCTGTTCCTAGCCAGTTGTGGTTACGTGGCCAAAGTCTGTCCTTCTTCTGTATCCTCGTATAAACTTCAGATGTAATTCCTGGCTGTCATTTTTTTGTATTATTACAGCTGTAGATCCAGGACTTTTACCGACCTTGTAACAAAAAATCGATGTAAGCAGCTGATTGAATAAATATTTTCACTGCAGGAAAATCGGTTTTGTCTGTGGCTTTTTGTTTTTAGGTACACTCCTGTCAGATGTAAAAACTGGTAATGGTGACAGATCATGCTCTTTAAAACTGCAACATTCTTTTAAGCCTTAAAGCACAAAAACTTTAATTTCAATATATTCCTCAATAGCCATGGAGGATGTAAATCCACTTTGAGCACTAAACACCTTTGCAAAAGTAGCACTGACGTGACTCTGCTGTGCCTGGACCGTGCTGTGCCGCACATAGACCGTGCTGTGCCGCACATAGACCGTGCTGTGCCGCACATAGACCGTGCTGTGCCGCACATAGACCGTGCTGTGCCGCACATAGACCGTGCTGTGCCGCACATAGACCATGCTGTAAAATTACAAGAGGGGGCGGAGTCCAGACCAGTCATCCTGCACAAGCAAAGAGCGCCAGTGACCAGTCTTTATTACAGGAAGCTCCTGCACAGAGGTAAAGTTTCACACTGGATTACTGTACAGATCTGGAAAAAATGCTTATCCTGGAGTTTAGTGTTAACCACGTCCGGACCTCCCGCCATCGATATACGATATACTATGTTCCTTTGACGTTAACTACCGTTGTTTTGGCAGCACATAGCTGCCATAACCTCTGTACTTTTTTCAACGGCGGGGGTCTGCTTTAAGATAAAAGTGGTCTCTGCAGCGGATTCGCCGGTAGAGGCGGAGACTATCCAATCCTTTCCAGTGTTGGGCAGGAAGTCGAGTGAGGGCATGATAGCCCCCACTCGAATCTATGCCCTTAGAGGACCTGAGCAATGTCAACCATCACTCCCCCCCCCCCCCCCCCTCCGGCCTTAAAGGGACAATTTTAAAAAGACCCCAGATCTCACATTAAAGAGGTCCTGTCCTGCATATTTCTGTTAGAAGGGATGTTCACATTCCTTGTAATAGGAATAAAAGTGATCCATTATTTTTTTTTATTTTTTTTCAAGGACCAAGTAAAAATAAAAAGTAAAATAAGAAAGAAAAAAAAATTTAAAGCGCCCCATCCATCCGAGCTCGCACACAGAAGCGAACGCATACGCAAGTTGTACCCACATATGCAAACGGACACACATGTGAGGTATTGTTGCGATCGTTAAGATTGAGAGCAATAATTCTAGCACAAGACCACCTCTGTAGCTCAAAACTGGTAACCTGTAGAATTTTTTAAACGTCACCAATGGAGATTTTTAAGTGCCAAAGCATTGTCGCCATTTCACGAGTGGGTGCAATTTTGAAGCATGACATGTTTGGTATCAATTTACTTGGTGTAACATTCTTCACAATCTAGGAAAAAATTTGGCTAACTTTACAGTTTTTTTTTCTTAATTTTTAATTTTAAAAAAAGTGTATTTTTAAAAAAAATTGTTTGTAAGACCGCTGCGCAAATACGGTGTGACATAAAGTATTACAACAACAGTCATTTTATTCTCTAGGGTGTCTGAAAAATATATATATGATGTTTGGGGTTCTAAGTAAGTTTCTAGCAAAAAAAATTGTTTTTAACTTGTAACAAACAAGTATCAAAAATAGGCTTGGTCCTTAAGTGGTTAAAGTAGTTGTAAACCTAACTGTATACCCAGTGAAATGACTGACCTCAGGTGATACACAGAGATCAAACAAATCCTCCTACATACGTTGTACCTGTTGATCTGCAGTCTTCTCTTCTCTACATTCACTCTAAAGTCCAGAATTTTATAAATCTTGTCTGAGCTGTCAGAAAACAGGGCAGAGAGCTGAAATTACACTCTGCAGAGCTCAGTGAGGGGAACTCTGATAGCTGATTGGAGAGAAGGGACACACCCACCCTCACACAGGAACAGAGCTGAGGCTGTCAATCAGCTAGATATCCCTCCCCTGTCACCATTTTTCTCTTAGTGTCAGGATAACTTGTCAGAAGTGACTCATGCTGATAGCGGAGGAATGAAGCAGCAGACAGAAATGACACTTGGTGCTCTGGATTGAGACAAGTACACACTATAGAGGGATATGCTTTGTTCATATTTCATGTCTGAGATTTATAACAGTCACTTTACCCATTCAGGACAAATTGTGTCTGCAGATAGCCCACCTTATCCATCTGTAGCCTCCCTGCTGTGTCTAAATCCAATTTTATGGAGGGTTTGAATCTCAGCTGGTTCAGCAGTGACTGGCAGAGATTTAAGCCATTTATGGGCAGGCTGAATGTACCCAAGTCAATCCATCGATTGACTTGGCTACAACCAGCATGCTGGATTTTCTCTTCCGTTCACTGACAGACACAGCCTTCTTATGACACATGGGGTTATGCTCATCCTACTAGGAGTAGACTAGGCAAAAACAAACAAAAGCGTAGGTTGGCCCCTCCCAGGGGGCCGTCCTCACCTCAGCATAAAATCTCCCTGCTCTGCATAGCACATCAGTTTTCTTTTGCCTAGTGCAAGGAGTAGACCTGGTTCCCTTTGGGATCTGCAGTCTCCTGAAGATTCATCTGATGAAGACTGCTATCAATTGGTCCAGATGAGGAACGTGATCCGTTTTCTTTTGACTACACGATACGTCTCGTCCCTCTAAAATACGACTCCACTCCTGCCGGGGGACCCTCCCCGGTTGGATGCGAAAACAAACAAAAACGGATCAGATGAGGATCATCCTACTCGTATTGGGGTACACAGTATTCTTCCGACACAGACAGTCACTTGCCTTCTCTTTTAGGTCGTACGACCAACATCGGTTCAGTTAGCTACCTAACTGAACCCATGTAAGTCGGACGGGTATTTACCGAATTTAGAGACGGTCAGTGACGACTTGGTCGACTCTAAG
>BLSH010080113.1:306721-317335 GCA_018402905.1 Glandirana rugosa | reverse complement strand
TTTTTTGCAAAATTGTTGCTCTTCTTTTGTTTATAGCGGCGATCAGAAATGACGCAGCGGTGATCAAATACCACCAAAAGAAAGCTCTATTTGTGGGAAAAAAAGGACGCAAATTTTGTTTGGGTACAACGTCGCGCGACCGCGCAATTGTCAGTTAAAGCGCCGCAGCGCCGAATCGCAAAAAGGGCTCCGGTCCTAAAGCTGGAAATCCTTCCGGGGCTGAAGTGGTTAAAAGTATAGAGAACTTGACAGTGTCTAGTCTAGTGCAAGGATAGAGGCCATAGGGGGAGATCAACTTTTATGGATCAGACCTTCTATGCTTTATTATAATTTGGCTTAATAATTAGTTCTGTGCCTTTGCAGCACTGGGTTCAATGATTTAATTCCTAGTGGGGCAATATGCATAGAATTTTATATGCTACTCATTGTTAGCATGTGTTTCTTTGCATAAAATATGCTGGTAAATTAATCTGTTTTCACCCAAATTCTCCTTATGCCCAGCTTGACTGTGACAATATACCTTAAAGTGATTGTAAAGTCTCGTTTTTTGTTAAAAATAACAAACATGTTATACTTACCTGCTCTGTTGCAGTGGATTTGCAGAGGGCAGCCCAGATCCTCGCTTCTTGGGTCCCTCTTGGGCTCTCCTGGCCCCTCGCTGTGGGGGCACCCGAGCCGAGCTGCAGCTCCATGTGTCTATGCAGTCACGGAACGTCAGCCCTTCCCCGCCCCGCCCCCTTTCTCTCCTCATTGGCTGGCTGACTTTGATTGACAGCAGCAGGAGCCAGTGGTGCCAAGCTTCTGTCTCAGCCAATGAGTCCCGGGCAGCCAGCACAATCCTACAACTTCGCTGGACAGATATAAGGCTAAGGTAAGCATTAGGGGGGCTGCTGCACACAGAAGGCTTTTTATCTTAATGCATAGAATGCATTAAAATAAAAACCCTTCTGCCTTTAGAACCACTTTAAGCTCCTTCAGAGTAAGGCTGGCCATGCATTATACAATTTTCTTGTACAATTTTCCTTTTAGATTTACCAAAACCATATAATATGAGGTCAAACTTAAACGCTTTCAATGTCTATGCAGTCAGGCAGGCCTTTGCACTACATAGTTGAAGGTAACTCTTAAGGAAAGTGAATAATAAAATGGTATGCTGTATGGTCAGCTTAAGGGTCTTCTGTGATTGCTTCTCTTATCATTGCAAAGTAATCCAGTTTATTTGTGAGTCTTATGACTGAATTAACAATAAGTATTTTTCCGTTCTCTAATGCATAGTGCTGATTTTTCTTTGTTTAGGAGTAAAGATTCCTCTTTGGGTTAAAAAAGGTAGTTTGAAGTTCCCCAGCGACCCAGACACCCCATTGATAATGGTGGGACCTGGAACAGGAGTAGCCCCCTTCCACGCCGCCATTGAAGAAAGAGCAGCTCTTAATAAGACAGGTCTGTGACTGTTCCATCCAAAGAGAGGTACACCAGCACCCCCCGCTGGAAAATAGAAGTTTAACATTTGGGTCTCTTGCAGGCAGTTGTCTGTTCTTTGGCTGCAGAGGGAAGAACAAGGATTTCTATTTTCATGAAGAGTGGGCAGAGCTGGAAAAGAGAGGGATCCTGACGCTATTCACAGCATTCAGTCGCGACCAGGTCAGTGTAGTGCAGATAAACCGGATTTTTCAAGTGTAAATATATCTGTAACAAATGTACATTTTTTTATAGTAAATAACAAGATTTATAACATTACACCATTACAGTTCATTCACTTACAGTTATCCTCTGTTTCTACCAGATATCTCCCATTTATCTGCAAGAATTCTCATTGTCAAATGGAAGTTTTGCTTTAAATAAACTTTTTTTTTGTTTTTTTAGTGGTCTGATGTAAATACTCCATTTCCTTTTTAATGGTATGGTACTGCTTAATGCCCTCCTTTTTTGCTGTACCATTGAGATTTTTCTTCTCGTCCTTTCCTGGTGTGCCTGTGCCCAGGCTACGGACGTTAGTGTCTACACATCCTTAAAACAAGCCCCATTCAGCTGTGTAGCTACTGTATGTAGCTGTGTCCAGATCAGATATCGCACTGCGAGAACAAGCGTTCCCACTTGCGATTTTGAAAGTGCCATTTACACTCACTTCTGTGTGTCACGCATTAGGCAGCATTTCACTTTAACATTAGGCACACCATTAGGCTGTTCTATGCTCGTTTGGCACCCAAAAGAAGCCCCTCCTCCTTTTTGGGCGACAAGCTTAGCGCGATTTCTAAATGGGTGTTGTGCCGCGTCATTCTGTCACAAGACAACCGCAGCAGAATCACACTGTGTTTGGGGTGCCATTATAAATAATGGCACCCAAATGCGTGTGTTTTGCCGTGATTCCAAATCACCTAAGCATTTTGGAAACGTTAATCTTCACAGAAACCATACTCTTCTCCCTTTACTTCTCTGGCAGAAGGGACATGGCTGTCTGTCAGCCCTCTCATGTAAATGCATAGCAGGAGCTGTAAATTGTTACAAATTAACTGAAACTTGACTTCAGCATGTTTTTTGTGATATTTGAGAATGAATTACTTCACAGTACATGCAGGAAGTATTTTCATTGCATGTTTTGAATATTTAAATCATTTAGTCTGGGCACAGGTGCACTTTAAGGGATAGTTGGCTGTACTTTTTTGTACCTCAAGGCAGCTATTTTTTGCTTGTCACCTATGCAGGCTCTGCTTCCTGCTTAGCAATGCAGGAGAATAACTGCACTTTATGACTTCTTTTGATAATGTGTTGCTGATTCATTGAAAAGGATAGCTGTGAGTGCTCAAAACGGTTTCTTCCTGTTTGGTCAGCATTGTTTATTCCCACAACTGGAGGAGATAAAATGTGCTAAAATGTGTCCAATGTCCTGCATTTTTGTTACTTGGTTTCTCAATTTATTTACACAGGAGGAGAAGATCTATGTACAGCATAGAATTAAGGAAAATGCAGCATTTCTTTGGGACCTGATCAATACAAAACAAGCCTATTTCTACCTTGCTGGGTGAGAATTTTATATCTGCAGCTATTTTTAAAAGAAAAAATTTTCACCTTTATTTTCTTTAACCACTTCAATACCGGGCACTTAGAACACTTCCCGCCCAGACCAATTTTCAGCTTTCAGTGCTGTTGCGATTCGAATGAGAATTGCGCGGTCGTGCGACGTTGTACCCAAACAAAATTTTTATCATTTTGTTCCCACAAATAGAGCTTTCTTTTGGTGGTATTTGGTCGTCTCTGCGTCATTTCTGATCGCCGCTATAAACAAAAAAAGACTGAAAATTTTGAAAAAAAAAAAACATTTTTCTTTGTTTCTGTCACAAAAATTTGTATAAAGTACATTTCTCCTTCACTGGCGGGCACTGATGTGACTACACTGATGGGCACTGATGAGGTTACACTGACGGGCACTGATGAGGCAGTACAGATTGGCACTGATGAGGTGGCACTGATAAGGTTGCACTGATGATGGGGCACATATACAGCACTGATGGGCAGCACTGACAAGCAACACTGACGGGCACTGATACGTGGCACTGATATGCGGCACTGATGGACACTCATAGGCGGCACTGATAAGTGGCACTGGGTACTGATGGGCACTGACAGGTGGGCACTTTTAGGTGGCACAGGTGGGCACTTTTAGGTGGCACAGGTGGGCACTTTTAGGTGGCACAGTTGGGCACTGATAGGTGAAACAGGTGGGCACTGATAGGTGACACAGGTGGGCACTTATAGGTGGCAGTGGTGGGCACAGATGCAACAAGCACTGTTAGGGATGGCACTGGCAGGCATCATACATGGGCACAGTGCCATCCCTACAGTGCACAATAATGCCCTTACCTGGTGGTCTAGTGGGGGCTCCCTGGTGGTCCTGGGCGGCCTCTGTGGTCCTTCCCTGGTGGTCCTAGGCGGCCTCTGCATGATGTCCGGGGGGGGGCCCTGGGGTCTTGATCCGGCTCCCTGGTGGTCCAGTGGGGTGATCCTGAGGGTGGCTGCGCTGATAAACGTTCAGCGCAGCCCCCCCCTGTCAGGAGAGCAGCCGATCGGCTCTCCGCTGCTCAGGTCTGCAGACCTGAGCAGAGGAAAAGCCGATCAACGGCTCTTCCTATTTACACTGTGATCAGCCATGATTGGTCACGGCTGATCACATGGTAAAAGGCTTCGGATCAGACTGACCCACGGCACCACCGATCGCCGCGATCGCGCATTATCCTGAGGACGTCAATAGACGTCCAGTCAGGATAATGAACCCCCCGCCCAGACGTCATTTGTCAATGCGCCGGGCGGGAAGTGGTTAACCACTTTGTGCCGGGTCGCCGTCAATTGACGTCATCAGATTTCAGTGAATATATCTCAATGATGCCTGCACCTGCAGGCATCATTGACATATCATTTTTGAGATATCATTTTTTTCAGCGGGCGATTCCTGTCACAGTAAGAACGATCATAGCGGCAGTTCAGCCGCTTGATCGTTCTTACAGGCGATGGGAGGGGACGTCTCCCCCCTCCCCTTGCCCTCCGGTGCTGCTCCTGACTCACCTGAGTGATCGGTGAATGGGAGAAGGAATCGGCTGCCGCCGGAAGGAAGTACCAGAGATTTCCGAGGGACAGATGGTCCCTGGTCTTCTCTAGGCTTTCGGAGGCCCAGGCGCACGTCATGACATCACGTCCAGGTCACCGGATGTAAACCGTGCCCGTGAACTCGGCTGGAAAGGCCGGGATCATTCTTTTTTTTTTCTGATCTCAGCCTTTCCAGCCTGGAGGAGAGATGTGGGGTCTTATAGACCCTGCATCTCTCCATAAGGAGGACCTGTCACCAACTATTTCCATTACAAGGGATGTTTACATTCCTTGTAATAGGAATAAAGTGATAAAAAAAAAAAATTAAAGAGAAAGTGTAAAAATAAAAGTAAAATAAGGAAAAAAATATATATATTTAACCACTTCCTTACTGGCAACTTAAATCCCCCTCCTGCCTGGACCAATTTTCAGTTTTCAGTGCTGTCACTCTTTGAATGACAATTACGCGGTCATGCGACATTGTACCCAAACAAACTTGGCGTCCTTTTTTTCCCACAAATAGAGCTTTTTTTTGGTGGTATTTGATCGCCTCTTCGTTTTTATATTTTTTGCGCTATAAACAAAAAAGAAGCGACAATTTTGAAAAAAGAACAATATTTTTTACTTTTTGCTATAATAAATATCCAAAAATAAAAAAACTAATTTATTCATCAGTTTAGACCGATATATATTCTTCTACATATTTTTGGTTAAAAAAAAAATCGAAATCGGCGTATATTGATTGGGTTGCGCAAAAGTTATAGCGTTTACAAACTATGGACATTGGTTTATGGCGTTTTTATTTATTTTTATTTTTTTACTAGTAATGGCGGCGATCTGCGATTTTTATCGGGACTGCGATATTGCGGTGGACATGTTAAACATTTTAGACACTTTTTTGGGACCAATGACATTTATACATCGATCAGAAATGTAAATATCCACTGAATACTGTGTAAATGTCATTGGCAGTGAAGGGGTTAACCTGCAGGGGGCAGTGAAGGGGTTAACAGTGTTCCCTGGGTGTGTTCTAACTGTGGGGGGGGGGGGTTGGCAGGGGCATGACAGGGATCAGTAGATCTGTCATGCCCCCCCCCCTCACAGAACGGGGAACCGCCGTGTTTACATCGGCGGTTCCCGGTTCCGGCTCTCTGGAAGGAGATCGCGGGTCTCCGGCGGACATCGGGTCTGCCCGACCCGCGGGCACGCTCCCGCACCGTACGGCGGCACGTGCGCGCGTCGCTCACGCCCGCGGGAGCGCGCCCAACACGAGCCAAATGGGAGGACGTCTATAGACGTACTCCCGGCATTTTAGCGCCACGCTGTAGCTGTCATTCGGCTATGGCGGCGGCACGAGGAGGTTAAAGCGCCCCCGTCCCCCCAAGCTTGCACACAGAAGCGAACGCATACGTAATTTGCATATGTAAACGGCGGTTGTTTTTTTAAACACGTTTGAAAAATCGCTGTGCAAATACCGCATGACATAAAAAGTTGCAACAACCTCCATTTTATTTCCTAGGATCTCTGCTAAAAAAAAAACATATAAGGTACATTGCAAGTGAGCAAAACATATATGTAAAGAGAAAAAGAGTAGAAGTAAGCATTTAAAATACTTGATTCTTTCATGGTTTTACCCACAACTTGGTGACAGGGCCTCTTTAAGCTTATGTTTAAAAACATTTTGAAGAATTTTTTTTTAATGAATTTTGAGTGAAATAATAAAAATATTTACAGCACAAGTCACACAAATATTCTTTTTGCAAAACGAGTCTGTCCATGACTGTGTTTTTATATATCTCAGCAGCTCCAGTGTTTCTAGTTGTGCCCCCTTAAAATGTAATTCATCTCTTATTATCTGTAATGTAAATTAAGTGGGAATCCAGCAGATGGGCAGGACTTTGAGCTCCGAGACTTGGGCCCCATAACCTGAGACATGTAACAAATCAGACAGTGATACAGCCAAAACTGAAATGTTGGTTCTGAGCAGATTGCTGTCTTATAGAACTGTATTATGTTTTGTGTATTTATTCTTAATAGGAAAAAATATAGTGTACCTTATTAACAGATAATAAACAAAATTAAAAATATATCATATACATTTTATTCATGTCACAAAATGATCCCTAAACAAAAAAACTTTGCTTTTAAAAATACCTTATACTAGCTGGACCATCTATCATAAATGTACTGTTCTGACTATCAGCGTCATCTTAGATGAATTTGCAAGCAAATTGCTACAAACCCCAAGTACCTCGATATGACCAATGCATAAACAGTACATGGAATCTCCTAGGCTCACAAATTATCTCACATTATTATCTGTTAATAAGATATAGTTTATGCACAAGGAGTGGTTTGAAGTCCAACATATAAGTTTTCCAAATTTATAATGTATGCCAGATACTGAACCACTGTGAGTGTATTTGTAATTATAGTGGAATTCCCGGCTAGAACTAACTAAGCATAAATCTGCTTCCACCCCTTTCTAACACCTATACTAACTACCCTGTAGAAGGAAGATGCTTATACTTATCTATTCTCAGGGCGCTCCGGTCTGGTCACATGATTGGCTCCCAGCGTCCGGCATCAGGGGAGAGGAGGGCCTGCCAACAACGGTTGCCCCATAGTAAGCCTATGGGTGACATTACTGCCCAGATATTTTATCTGTTGTTGGCGCTTTCTCCTCTTCCTTGATGCCGGCCACTGGGGGAATCATGTGACGAGGCCAGAGTGCTCTGAGAATAGGTAGGTATAAGCATCTTAATTCTGTAGGGTAGGCAGGATAGGAGTTAGAAGAGGGTGGGAGCAGTTATAATTTTTCAGCTTAGTTCTAGACTTGAATTCCACTCAGTGGCGTCACTAGGGTTGGTGTCACCTGGTGCGGTAAAACATGGTGTCACCCCCCCCCCCTCCCCGTCACCAAGCAGGCTAGTGCATCAGTGCGGCTCTCCCCCCTTAACCTTCTGGGTTGGGATTGGGGGGAAGGATGGAGCCAGGATGGGATTGGGGTGGTGGATAGAGACGGAGTGGGATTGGGGTGGTGGATAGAGACGGAGTGGGATTGGGGTAGTGAATGGAGCAGGGATGGGATCGGGGAGTGGATGGATCTGGGATGGGATCTTTGATATGGGGGGGGGGGTTAGAGGATATGTGCTGAGAGGTGCTTTGGGAGGGGAGAGGAAATGTGCTGGGGGGAGGCGTTCAACCTTCAAATCTGACCCCTCCTACTTCTAATACAATTCCTCTCTAACCCAAAGCAAAGCACCCCCTAGCACCTATCCTCTACCCCCCCCCCCCCCACTAGAATCACTCCCACCAGCATAATTGTCATCTGCCAATGCTCCCCCCCACAAACACCATGTCCCCTTCCTCTGCAATTCTCCTGTTAGAACATACCTCAGGGCAGGTGCTGTAGCGTGGTGTCCCTCTTCTTCCTCCTCGGCTCTTCCTCCCGTCCTGTGTACTTGAAACACCAGAGCCGAGGAGGAGGCGGCTATAGTCCGGTCTGCCATATGTGCAGCGTGTGGACGACAGAGATGTGATTGCGGCCGCAGCGTGTGGGGGTGTGATGGATGGTTGGAGTTAGACCAGGGCACCCTGTCTCTCTACCTCACTCCCTCCTACTCTCTCTCCCTGCACCTTGCAGGGAGCAGAGTAGATCCCGGAAGGGAAGGAGGGAGTCGCGGCGCAGTGCCCCTCTCAATGCAGCGCCGATGCCGTGCCAGTCTGACGGGTGACACCTGGGTGCAGGCCGCACCCCCATAGCAACACCACTGATTCCACTTGAAATAATTGAAGATAATAGTATATTTTGACTTATTCAAATAGATTTGTTCACAACTGGTGGAAAGCAGTATGTTTAAAGTTTTTATACTAATCATTATCTATCTCTCCGGTAGAAACGCTAAATCAATGCCAACACAAGTGAACGATGCCCTGAAAGAGGTCTTCCAGAAGGAAGGCACCATGTCCTCTGAGGAGGCTGAACAGTATCTTATGATGTTGGAGAAAAGTGGCCGCTACCAGGCAGAGACTTGGTCCTAGAGCACTAACATCTTCCTGCATCCTCACAAGAGCCCTGAGATCTTTTACCTCATATCAATCCGGAAACACTGGACAAGGAATGGACAATGTGAAGTCATTTAAGGAAACTTTTTGTCTTATCCTCCGGTCATCTGTTGCAGGTTCTACATTGTGGCCTTAGAGTGATAGTTTATTTATTGATAGACACCGAGAGGCTCAATCATCAGCTGGCTTCTTTTATACCTCTTGGGCTCCAGCAGTGAGATCCCCTCACCTGAGTTCCCAGCTACAACCCCGATGCTGCAACTTTTAAACTCTCCTTGTTGGATTTTTCAGAGAATACAGCAGGAGGATTGGAACTTCAGGCGGATAAGATTGGGACATTTTTGTGACCTGTCCCCAAGCTCTATTTTGAAATATATACTTTATGGCCAAATTTTTGGCGAAAACCTGACCATCACACTTATATGAGCTTATCAGACATCCTGTTCTAATACCATAGGCATTCGCTTGGAGTTGCCCCCACCTTTGTTACTATAACTGCCTCTACTCTTTTGGAAAGGCTTTCCACAAGATTTTTGAGTGTGTCTATGGAAATTAGAAATACACTGTATGGCTAAACGTTTGTGCAAACCTTATCATCACACACATATGAGCTTAGTAGACATCCTTTTTCAAAACAATGAGAATTAATTTGAAGCCCCACACTCGCCCTTTGTGACTACAGCATGCCAGTCTTCTGGAAAAAGGCTTGCCACAAGAGTGTATGTCTTTGGGCATTTAAGCCAAAAGAGTAAGGTCAGGTACAGGTGTTGGCTCACAATCAATGTTAAAGTCAGAGCTCTGTACAAGCCATTCAAGTCCCCCCCACTCCAGACTTGTCAAACCATGTTTTTATTGAGCTGGCTTTGTGCAGAAGTGACACATTTGTACTGAAATAGAAAAGGTCTTTCCTCCAAAGTGGTATAAAGTACCCTTCACTGGAAACAGCTGAACTCAAAAATTTGGATTTGGAATAGGATATCCAACATGCTGATATAGGTGTGCCAGTCAGGTGTCCACACGCTTTTAGCCACATAATGTATCAAGCTATTTTTGACTTGTTTCAGAGGACTGGCTCGCTACTTATACTTGCTATTTATGGAACCACGTATCTGGAACAGACATAATGGTTGGGGTCCTGCCCACTGGCTGCATTGCTCCGTTAAAGCCAAGGCAGCAACTGAAGTTACAACATTTCTGCACTGCATTTCAGCACTGACAAATTTCTATAAACCAAGGCCAATTACTGCACTGCAGATTTAAATCTTATGATAAAGAAAAAACTATGATTTGTTATCCTTATGTTATTAAATTCCATATTTTATTATCTTACTCTCCTGCTTCTTACTAAGGTGCCATTGTTCTCTTTCACAAAGCTCAGGGGGCTATCAGATGGATAATGTAAATAACTTGAAGCTGACTATATGCCTGTGGTCTGAGCAAAAGAAAAATGCAACAGATTCCTCCATCCTCTGCTCACTGCTTGGTGGCTGTCAGATTACCCAAGCATTTGCTGCATTTTATTGGATTCAGTCGCTATTCCACCAAAAATTTTCAATCCGGCTTTTTTCATTTGAGGGATGTGGTGCACTAAGGTGAAATCAGGGCCACTCACTGAGCAAATTTTGATCAGTTCATCAGGAACTGGCTGAAATTTGCATAGTGTATGGAAAGCTTTAGCAATGGATGTTAAATGTTTTTCAAAAATGTACATATGCATAGGGGCAGCCATTTTTTTCCTATTATAAAAAATATGTCTGCTCACCTCGATGTTGCTAGGTGGTGATTGTGCTCCACTGCTCCTCCCTTTTGGTGCAACTTCATGGGTTAGGTGTGACCAGACAGAAAACAACAGACTAGCTGAGCTTATCTCAGCAGCCATCGCTGACTTAGGTTATTTTACGTCGTTTACGAACCCATTAGACTGTCGGTGGTTCGTCACTCGTCTCCTACCTCCTTAGACAACGTAAA
>BLSH010080113.1:281923-300105 GCA_018402905.1 Glandirana rugosa | reverse complement strand
TGAGACGGCATTGTGGATGTGCGGGTTGATACCTTCTACCATGTGAGTGTGTCTTTCAAGTATTTTAATCAGATATCTTAATAAAAACGGTCTTACGCTATGAGAGTGTTCCCACTCCCTTCTTGTCTACCTACATCCATCTGATCTAATGAGGAGCTTATCAGAGGAAAGGACCGGACTGCCATAGAAGTGGATTGAGAGACCACCTCATACAGATTTCTGTAATACGTTGGGATTTCAATGCGAATAACTCACCAGGTTCTGGTGAGTGTATCCCCATAAGGGGAATCCTGATTATCCACACGTGGTGCTATTATTGTTTTTGGTGGAGGGTCGGACATCCACAGTTGAATAGAACTGTAACCAAAGAAGTACACATCTCTTTGAGTACATATAAGGATATTTGGAAGCGCTGCTGTAGGAGTACGCGGCTGTGCTCCTTGAGTTTATTAAGTGTTTGGAACGTCCTGTTATTGACTATTTCAGCAGCTGCTCTTGTTTGTGCTGCAAGGGAGACAGTGTCAGTTTGGCGCTGAGCAAAGACTTTTTTTCGTTTGAGACATTGGTGCACTTTAATTTACTCTGTATTTTGAGAGATGCTAAATACATTCCGTGATGTAAAGGTGACAACTACATTAACCTGGCATGGTTTCTGCCCACATTTGTGTGTTCCTGCTCCTCCTGTTACATTCTCCATAAAATAAATAAAACATTCAACATAAACAGTGGGAGTGCATCACAATGGTGACAGCGGGTGTGCAGTTGCAGAAAGACTAATAGATTACCAGTGTTCCCCAATCTACCCACAAGAGACCAGTGTTTAGATTATTGGGTAAGTCACTGATCAGGTTAAACAAGTATCTGTGTAGTGGTACAATGCAGGCCTGAAAGCTTCAGCTGTGCTTTTAGCCCCAGGATACCGGCTATTAACAATATCATGGAAGATTCAAAGTTATTGTATCAGTTATTACTGAACAAAGGTATGCATTCAAGGGTCCCGTCTGAACAAATACAAGTAGTGACTGTTTTTTTTTTTTATGTTGGTACACGCTGAAACTGCATGATGCGTTATTACATCTCTGATGAATTTGTAAAATTACAGGTTTTACTGGCGTTACCTGTTCCATTTTCCTGTTGTAATATAACCTTGAATATACAGTACATGGCATTTCCGGGTGTGGGGGGCATAGTGGCATATTTGATATACCCATTTTTTTCTGGATATTGGGGAGTATGAGACCTACTGCCAATCTCCCACAATATCATGTAGGACTCCTGGGTGCTAGGTCCAGAATTGTCACATGGTAGTGGATCTAGGTTCCTTAACCAGTAGAACTGTTACATAGTGGTGGAGCTAGGTTCCTTAACCCCTTGAGCTGCCACATTGTAGTGGAGATAGGTTCCTTAACCCCTGGAGCTGTTACATGGTGGTGAAGATTGGTTCCCCAAACCCTGGTGCTGTCACATGGTGGTGGAGCTAGGTTCCTTAACCCCTGAAACTGTCACATGATGGTGGAGCTAGGATCCTTAACCCCTGGAACTGTCATATGATGGTGGAGCTAGGTCCCATAACACCGGAAGCTGCCACATGGTAGTGGAGATAGGTTCCTTAACCCCTGGACCTGTCAGGTGGTGGAGGATCTGGGTTCCTTAACCCCTGGACCTGTCAGGTGGTTGAGGATCTAGGTTCCTTAACCCCTGGAGCTGTCACATGGTGGTGGAGTTAGGTTCCTTAACCCCTGGAACTGTCACATGGTGGTGGAGCGTGGTTCCTTAACTCATGCAACTGTCACATGATGGTGGAGCGTGGTTCCATAACCCCTGGAACTGTCACATGGTGGTGGAGCGTGGTTCCTTAACTCATGGAACTGTCACATGATGGAGCTAGGTTCCATAACCCCTGAAGCTGCCACATGGTAGCGGAGATAGGTTTCTTAACCCCTGGAGTGTCACAGGGTGGTGGAGTTATGTTCCAAAACCCCTAGAAATGTCACATGGTGGAGCTAGGTTCCTTAACCCCTGGAACTGTCAAATGGTGGTGGAGTTAGGTTCCTTAACACCTGTGTACACCTGAGTCAGCTCCAACACTTCTAAAACAGGATTCAGTTAGGTGAACATAGTGAAGGTATCAGTGGGAGGTAGGGGGAAATGGAGGGTTGTCAAGAGAATTTACCACTATTTACTGAATAACAGATTCACTTTAAAGTGAACCTATAACCGCATTAGACAAAGTAGGCATATGATGAAAAAAGCTGCAGGCCATGTGCATCTCTAATGAATTCTGGATGATCTCAGAAGTATCGCCAACCGATGTCATTGATACAGGCCCCTAAAAATCGATTCGGAGATGATCAGAGGATGGGCAAAGATTGGCTTTTGGGTTAGCTTCTCCTGAAAATGCTAGTTGCCTGGCTGTCGTGCTAGTTTAGTGGCTTTGGTACTGCACGAGTGACTGATCCCAAACATCAATACAAATCAGTTACTGTGACTTCACTAGCCGCATGCTTGTTACAGGGAACTTACTCTGTAATCACTCAAACAGCCATTCTGGCAACTTTCATTTTCCAAAGTGGCTCAGTAATTGTAGCCCCTTATATGTGTACTCATTATTTTTTATATTTTTTTCTTTTCATTCAACATTAGAAATATAAAGAAAGTGAAAATGTCAGAGATGATGTAAAATGTGTGCTCGCTGTACATATATTATAGTTCACCTTTTGAATGTATCCTCTATAACAGGGGCCGCCGCTAAATGTCTGGCCTGTCAGTGCACGTGATGAATTCACAATCACCTGGCTCGTGGACATTTTGAGCCCGGTTGGTTTTCTTGGAATAACAGTCGATGTGGCTAAGAAGAAGTGATCAGTGTAACAGGGACAGTGTAAAAAATGAAAAAAAAAATAAATAAGAAAAAAAAATAAAAATTTAAAGTGCCCCATTCCTCTGAGCTTGTGCGCAGAAGCGAACGTATACGTAAGTCACGACTGCAAATGTAAACGGTGTTCAAACCACGCAAATGAGGTATCGCCTCGATTGTTCGAGTGAGAGCAATAATTCTAGCAAGGGACCTCCTCTGTAATTCTAAACCAGTAACCTGTAGAAATGTTTAAAGCGTCGTTTATGGAGATTTTTAAGTAGTTAGTCGCTATTGCACGAGTGTGCACAATTTTAAAGCATAACATGGGGGGGGGTCTGTGTAATGTACAGGGGTTCACATTATTATCTTCATTTATTAGCAGGTGAATGCGAACTTCCATGCATTCACATACATTGAATCTGGCCCTTAAAGGGGTTGTAAACCCTCACGGTTTTTCACCTTAATGCATTCTATGCATTAAGGTGAAAAACCTTTTGTGCTGCAGCAGAGCCCCCCTTTTACTTACCTGAGCCCGATCGTTCCCGCGCTGGGGACGAGCCCAGCAGCTCCAGCCCTGGGCTCCAGTCCTCATTAGATAGATTGATAGTAGGGGAGCCATTGGCTGCTGTCAATAAAGTGTAATGACGCGGGAGCCGGGGGACGGGGCCGAGTTCTGCTGTCTGTGTCAGTGAATGCAACAGCAGGACACAGGAGCATGCCCGCATGAGTGCCCCCAGGGAAAGCGCTCCCCTGATGGGTCACTCGAGAAGATGAGGAGCCAGGAGCGCCATTGGGGGTCTACCAGAAGAGGAGGATCGGGGCTACTCTGTGCAAAACTGCTGCACAGAGGAGGTAAGTATAACATGTTTGTTATTTAAAAAGAAAAAAAACAAATCTTTAGTATCGCGTATTAAGTGGAAAAAGGTTGCTGACCCCTGCTCTATAACAAAGAGTTGGATTTTAGGCTGAAAGCCACTGCTCCCCATGCCAGACAAAGTAACAGGTTCATTTAACTGCTCCCCTCCCCTGCTGCACATACTGTTTCTACCTTTGCCTCCCCTTTGCTCCTTTTGGCTGCAAAAAACAGAAAAATACCAGATACTTCTAGGTATGGGAAGCATGTGACACAGTGCCATTCTTCCCCCAGGACAGTACTGGTGCTTAGTGTCTGGCAAGCTATGGGCTGCTGCTAGGTGCTTACACAGGATTTCCTGCTGATGACAAATGGAGTGGTGGAGGAGTGAAGAGAAAGTACAGTATGGGGGAGATATACTAAAGCTGGTGCACTCAGAATCTGGTGCCGCTGTGCATTGTAGTCAGCTTCTAACTTCAGCTTGTTCAAGTAAGTGTTGGCAATAAAACCTGGAAGCTGATCTATTTCTATATGGAGCTGCACCAGATTTTGCACGCCCCAGTTTTAGTAAATCTCTCCTTGCTCCTATTTAAAAATAATCCAGCAGCTTCTGGCGTCCCTGTCCTTTTAATCACCCGGGGCTGATCATTTTTTCCCCCACCCCTAAAACATTAAAAAAAAAAAGATGATCTGCAGAACCAAAGCTTCGCCAAACTGTGGATGTTACCAATAACAATGAGAAAGGCTTAAAGGGGCATAGAACCTGAGGCTTAAAGTGATATTAAAGTCTTGTTTTTTTGTTTAAAAATAACAAACATGTTATACTCGCCTGCTCTGTGCAATTGGTTTTGCACAGAGCAGCCCAGATCCTCCACTTCTCGGGTCCCTCTCCTGGCTCCTCACTTCTGCTGAGTGCCCACAGAGAAAGCAGCTTGTTATGGGGGCCGCGCCCCTCACTCCTCATTGGCTCACTGATTTTGATTGACAGCAGCAAGACCAATGGCACCTGCTGCTGTCTCAGCCAATGAGGGAGAGTCCTCGGACTTCATGGCTCTCATATAAAATTGGATTGAGATGGGCTCAGGTAAGTATTAGGGAGGCTGCTACACACAGAAGTTTTTTTTATCTTAATGCATAGAATGCATTAAGATAAAAAAAACCTTCTGCCTTTATAACCACTTTAAGCCTAATACACACTTTATATTTTTTCCATTCAACCCAGCGGGCTAAACAAACAAAAATGGAGAGGTTGCCAACTTGCTACACTTAAGCCTCGTACACACGTGGCGGTGATCGTACGACCGCACGTCCAACTTTTGTCCAAATTGTCTGTTGGTGGTTTTGTCTAGCGTACTGATGGTAGTCAAGAAATTGTCCAACCAAGGCGAACGTAGTAACGTGCTACGAGCGTATAAAGAGGAAGTTCAGGTGAATGTGAATTACGGACGCAGGTTTACATGACCGAAAATGTCCTGAATTCCAAGCGTGCGTGTTTCCCAAGACCGGGAAAAGATGGGAGCTGCCGGGGATAAGGGAGAGCAGTGAGAGCGCAGTGCTGGAGGGCTCCGTTTGTAGGTAAGTCTGTCATAATGTACTAGTATGCAGTGCATACTAATACAGTATGGCTTAAGGCTGCCGGGGGACCCATTTGTTAAAAAAGACTATAGACTTTACTACCACTTTAATGTAAAAGAAATCCTAGCAGCTAAATACCCACTTGATCGCTTTTACATGTAGTGGAAGGGGTTCCCCCTGCATGCCTGCCAGCTTCTGCTGCATTTCCAGGCTCTCTCATTCCTCCAGGGAGCATGGGACTGAGCCAGAGGTCCCGCTGGCTTACCATAGAGATGACCGAGGACCAGAAGTTCCCCGATCATGGTCTAAGAAACTGGAATGATGAGGGTTTTGTCACTACTGATTTTGCTCAGATGTAAACAAGCTGTTACTGGCTTGTCAAAGTATCTGATAAAAAATCTCAGTTTGAATCAGATGCTTTTAAGGGAAGAGGAGAGATCTGGGGTTTAATAGACCCCAGAAGTCTCAGTAAAGAGCACTGCGTATGCTATCACAAGGGATGTTGTTCATTCCTTGTGATAGGAATATAAGTGAACTAAAAATGTTAAAGAAACAGTGGTAAAAAAAAGTAATCAAAAAAAATTAAAGCTCCCCTGCCCCCCATGCTCGTGTGAAAAGGTGAACACGTGTGTCAATTTCACACGCATATGTACAGTGCCTCGAAAAAGTATTCATACCCTTTGAAATTTTCCACATTCTGTCATGTTACAACCAAAAACGTAAATGTATTTTATTGGGATTTTATGTGACAGACTAAGAAAATGATAAATGGTTTTCAACATTTTTTACAAATAAATATATGAAAAGTGTGGGTGCTTTTGTATTCAGCCCCCCTGAGTCAATACTTTTTAGAACCGCCTTTCACCGCAATTACAGCTGCAAGTCTTTTTGGGGAGGTCTCTACCAGCTTTGCACATCTAGAGAGGACATTTTTGCCTATTCTTCTTTGCAAAATAGCTCAAGCTCTGTCAGATTGGATGGAGAGCTCTGTGAACAGCAATTTTCAAGTCTTGCCACAGATTCTCAATTGGATTTAGGTCTGGACTTTGACTGGGCCATTCTAACACATGAATATGCTTTGATCTAAACCATTCCATTGTAGCTCTGGCTGTGTGTTTAGGGTCATTGTCCTATTGGAAGGTAAACCTCTGCCACAGTCTCAAGTCTTTTGCAGACTCTAACAGGTTTTCTGCTAAGATTGCCCTGTATTTGGCTCCATCCATCTTCCCATCAAATCTGACCAGCTTCCCTGTTCCTGGTGAAGAAAAGCATCTCACTGAGTTGGAAAACGGATCACCCCCTTATGTCAGTATTTTGTTGGACCACCTTTTGCTTTAATTACAGCCTTTAGTCTGCTGGGATATGTCTACTAACTTTACACTTCTAGACTTTGCAATATTTGCCCACTCTTCTTTGCAGAACTGCTCAAGTTTAGTTAAAGTTGATGGTGACCGTTTGTGGACTGCAGTCTTCAAGTCATTCCACAAATTTTCAATGGGGATTAAGTCTGGTCTCTGACTAGGCCATGCAAGGACATTCACCTTTTTTCTCCTTCAACCATTGCGTGGTAATTTTTGCTGTGTGCTTTGGGTCATTGTCATGTTGGAAGGTAAACCTTCTTCCCATTTACAACAGTCTAGCAGGAGGCAGCTGATTTTCCTCAAGAATTTGATGTTTTTTTGCCCCATCCATTTTTCCTTCTATCCTGACAAGTGCTCCAGTCCCTGCTGCAGAGAAACACCCCCATATTACCACCTCCATGCTTAACTGTAGGAATGGTATTATTTGGATGGTGAGCTGTATTGGATTTACGCCTGACATATCGTTTGGTGGCCAAATCATTCAATTTTAGTCTCATCTGACCATAACACCTTTTTTCATGTGGTCTCAGAATCTTTATGGTGTGTTTAAGGAGGTCAGATGAGAATAAAATTGAATTATTTGGGCTCAACACCAAACGATACGTCCGGTGGAAATCCAATACAGCTCACCATCCAAATAACACAATTCCTACAATAAAACATGAAGGTGGTAATATTGTGTTATGTGAAAGGAAGGGGGGAAGGAAAAGTGGGACTTTATATGAGATACACATATACCTCCATCCCTAATACTGTTAAAGACAAGGAGAAAAATTGTGACTTTATATGAAGCTAGCACCCGGGGAGATACTAAAAGTGTAGGCATGTCTGGTTGAGTTCATGATATATCAACCAGACATGCCTACACTATTAGTATCTCCCCGGGTGCTAGCTTCATATAAAGTCACAATTTTTCTCCTTGTCTTTAACAATATCGTGTTATGGGGGTGTTTCTCTGCAGCAGGGACTGGAGCACTTGTCAGGATAGAAGAAAAATGGATGGGGCAAAATACCATCAAATTCTTGAGGAAAATCTGCTGCCCTCTAGCAGAAAATTGTCAATGGGAAATGGGAAGAAGGTTTATCTTCCAACATGACAATGACCCATAGCACACAGCAAAAAACACAGCCATGTCCTTGGCGTAAACCCCATTGAAAATCTATGGAATGACTTGAAGACTGCAGTCCACAAACGGTCACCATCAAATTTTCTTAACTTGAGCAGTTCTGTAAAGAAGAATGGGCAAATATTGCAAAGTCTAAATGTGCCCAAAGTTAGTATCCCAACAGATTAAAGGCTGTAATTAAAGCAAAAGGTGGTCCAGCAAAATACTGACGGGGGGTGATCCTTTTTCCAACTCAGTGATTCTGTTTTCTAACTCATGGTGTTATATCTTTATTGTGGATGTTTTAAGTTGCACTAGTAAATACAGCTGGATAAAACAAAAAACGTGTCTGTCTTCATTCCAGGCTGAAAAGCAACAAAAGCTGTTATTTTAAAGGGGGGTGATTCTTTTTTATACCCACTGGACAGTATATTGCAATACATGTTCAAACTAGCCAACTGCATCAAAAGTGATTTCTGGTCAAGCCCTGGTCTATCTACAGATTGTCAAATGTTTATTTGCATACCCTTAAAAGCAAGGGCATATACACGAATCAGCCATAACTTTACAACCACCCATCTAATATTAAGTAGGTCCCCCTTTTGCTGCCAAAACAACCATAATCCATCAAGGCATGGGCACCACTAGATGTCCGAAGGCATGCTTTGGTATCTGGCACCAAGCCATCAGCAGCAGATACTTTAAAGTGGAAGTCCACCCTAAATCTAAAATCCCTGCATCTATAGAACCCCCATTCTAACACTAACCTCTCTAGCCCTGTAAAGAAAAACACACTATACATACCTTTTCTGAACCCGATCCGACCTGATCTCCAGCGACGGAAGCTCTGCACAGGACATGGCCGACAATGGCTGTGAAATGAATGTGATGTGATGGCACCCATAGAGTTACTATGGGGCTTCCATTGTCGATCGTGTCCTTTGCATCTGCCTACACAGCAAAGCCGTGGCTGACAGCTCAGCGTGGGATCGGGTCGGATCGGCTTCAGAAAAGGTATGTATAGCAAGTTTTTTTTTTACAGGGCTAGAGAGGTTAGTGTTATATCTATTCAATCTATTCAACGAGGACCCGAGCCAGTGGCTGGAGCTGCTGTGCTCGTCCCCGTTACTGGAATGATCGGTTCAGGTAAGTAAAAGGTGGGCTCTGGAGGGCTGGTGCACTACAGGAGGTTTTTCACCTTAATGCATAGAATGCATTAAGGTGAAAAACCTTGAGGGTTTACAACCCCTTTAAGTCCTGTAAGTTGTAAGGTTGGGCCTCCATGGATCAGACTTGTTTTTCCAGCCATTCCCACAGGTGCTCAAATGGATTTAGATCTAGAGAATTTGGTGGCCAAGTCAACACCTCAAGCTTGTTGTTGTTTTCCTCAAACCATTCTTGAACCATTTTCACAGTGTATTAGGGCACATTATGCTGCTAAAAGAGGCCCCTGGCATCAAGGAACACCGTTTCCATGAAGGGGTGTACTTGGTTAGCAACAATGTTTAGGTTGGTGGTACGTGTCATCCACATTATAACATCCACATGAATGGCAGGGCCCAATATGTCCCCCAGCAGAATTTTGTCCAAAGCATCACACCATCATACCGCCTCGAACAGCTTTCCTTCTTCCCATTGAGCACCCACGGCTGATCAGTGTGTATATACAGTATGTGTGTGTATATATGGTGTGTGTATACAGTTGTGCTCATAAGTTTACATACCCTGGCAGAATTTATGATTTCTTGCCCATTTTTCAGAGAATATGGATGATAGCACAAAAACATTTCTTTCACTCATGGTTAGTTTAGTGTTTGGCTGAAGCCATTTATTATCAATCAACTGTGTTTACGCTTTTTAAATCATAATGACAACAGAAACTATCCAAATGACCCGGATCAAAAGTTTACATAACCTGGTGATTTTGGCCTGATAACATGCACAAAAGTTGACACAAAGGGGTTTTAATGGCTATTAAAGGTAACCATCCTCACCTGTGATCTGTTTGCTTGTAATTAATGTGTGTGTATAAAAGGTCAATGAGTTTCTGTACTCCTGACAGACCCTTGCATCTTTCATCCAGTGCTGCACTGACGTTTCTGGATTCTGAGTCATAAGGAAAGGATCTGTGGGAAAAGGTAGTTGAACTGTATAAAACAGGAAAGGGGTATAAAAAGATATCCTAGGAATTTAGAATGCCAATCAGCAGTGTTCAAACTCTAATCAAGAAGTGGAAAATGAGGGGTTCTGTTGAAACCAAACCACGGTCAGGTAGACCAACTAATATTTCAGCCACAACTGCCAGGAAAATTGTTCAGGATGCAAAGAAAAACCCACAAATAACTTCAGGTGAAATACAGGACTCTTTAAAAACATGTTTCAAGATGCAGAATAGGGAGGCAGAAAGATGGGCTGCATGGTCGAGTCGCCAGAAGAAAGCCATTACTACGCAAATGCCACAAAGTATCCCGCTTACAATACGCCAAACAGCACAGAGGCAAGCCTCAAACCTTCTGGCACAAAGTAATTTGGAGTGATGAAACCAAAATTGAGCTTTTTGGTCACAACCAGAAACGCTTTATTTGGAGAGGAGTCAACAAGGCCTGTGAAACACAGAGGTGGATCGCTAATGTTTTGGAGATGTGTGAGCTACAAAGGCACAGGGAATTTTATCAAAATTGATGGCAAGATAAATGCAGTATGTTATCAAAAAATACTGGAGGAACATTTGCATTCATCAGCCAGGAAGCTGTGCATGGGATGAACTTGGACATTCCAACATGATAATGATCCAAAACACAAGGCCAAGTTGACCTGTCATTGGCTACAGCAGAATAAAGTGAAGGTTCTGGAGTGGCCATCTCAGTCTCCTGACCTCAATATCATTGAGCCACTCTGGGGAGATCTCAAACGTGCAGTTCATGCAAAGACAGCCCAAGAATTTCCAGGAACTGGAGGCTTTTTTGCCAAGAGGAACGGGCAGCTTTACCATCTGAGAAGATAAAGAGCCTCATCCACAAATACCATAAAAGACTTCAAGCTGTCATTGATGTTAAAGGGGGCAATACACAGTATTAAGAACTGGGGTATGTAAACTTTTGATCAGGGTCATTTGGGCAGTTTCTGTTGTCATTATGATTTAACCACCTCCCACCCGGCCACTGTATATATACGGCCGGGTGGGAGCTTCACCGTTCTGAAAGGGCGTGCATTTACGTCCTGCAGAATGGGTGCCCGCAGCACGGCCACGCGACGCGCTGCAGCTCGATCCTGTGATCATTATGATCACAGGATCCAGCCGAGCACAGATCGGGATATTATTATTATTATTATTATACAGGATTTATATAGCGCCAACAATTTACGCAGCGCTTTACAACTTGAGGGTAGACAGTACAGATACAATGCACTTAAATACAGTAGGAATCAGAGGGCCCTGCTCGTTAGAGCTTACAATCTAAAGGGGATATGGGCGCCGTGATTGGCCCTCCCGATCATGTGACGGCTGTGTCCAATCACAGCCGTCACATTGTAAACAGAGACGCACGTCTCTGTGTCAGTTCTCCCCCTGCCAAGCTCAGTGAGAGCTCAGTGCGGGGGGCAAGGGGGAAGCTGCAGCTATGTGACAGCTCTCTGCATGATGATGATTTCATACAGAGAGCTCTCACAAATCGCCCCCCACACAGTGCACCAAGCACCACTGATACCCCTGTCCACATACATGTCAGTGTCCCCATAAAACAGTCCCCAAAACATATGTATGTCCCCCATCACATCTGACACAGTCCCCAAAACATCTGTCTGTCCATCACATCTGTCACCATACACAAAACATCTGTCACAGTCCTCAAAACATCTGTACGTCCCCCATCACATCTGTCACAGTCCCCAAAACATCTGTCTGTCCCCGTCACATCTGTCTGTCCCCGTCACATCTTTCACCATACACAAAACATCTGTCACAGTCCCCAAAACATGTCTTTCCGCCAACACCAAATAAACCCCGATTTGGGTTATTTTTACCAAAGAAATGCAGCAGTATCATTTTTGGTCAAAATTTATGAAGAGAAATTACTTATTTGCAAAATTTTATAACAAAAACGAAGAAAAATGCATTGTTTTTGAAAATTTTCAGTCTTTTTTAATTTATAGCGCAAAAAATAAAAAACCCAGAGATGATTAAATACCACCAAAAGAAAGCTTTATTTGTGTGAAAAAAAAAATTATAAAAATGTCATATAGGTACAGCGCAGCATGACCGCGCAATTGTCATTCAGACTGCAACAGCGCTGAAAGCTGAAAATTGGTCCGGGAAGGAAGGGGGTTTAAGTGTCCAGTATTGAAGTGGTTAAAAAGAGTAAACACAGTTGATTGATAATAAATGGCTTCAGCCAAACACTAACCATAAGTGAAAGAAATGTTTTTGTGTTATCATTCATATTCTCTGAAAAATGGCCAAGAATTCAGAAATTCTGCCAGGGTATTTAAACTTATGAGCACAATTGTGTATATATATATATATATATATATATATATATGCTATATTGTCAAAAGTATTGGGATGCCTGCCTTTAAGCGCAAATTAATTTTAATGGCATCCCAGTCTTAGTCCATAGGGTTCAATATTGAGTTGGCCCACCCTTTGCAGCAAAACCAGCTTTAACTCTTCTGGGAAGGCTGTCCAGAAGGTTTAGGAGTGTCTATGGAAATATTTGACCATTCTTCCAGGAGCGCATTTGTGAGTTCAGGCACTGATGTTGGACAAGAAGGCCTGGCTTGCAGTCTCTGCTCTAATTCATCCTAAAGGTGTTCTATTGGGTTGGGGTCAGGACTCTGTGCAGGCCAGTTAAGTTCCTCCACCCCACACTCATTCATTCATGTCTTTATGGCTTTGTGCACTGGTCCAAATTATTTGGTGGAGGGGGGATTATGGTGTGGGGTTGTCTTTCAGGGGTTGGACTTGGACCCTTAGTGGCAGTGAAGGCAACTATTAAGGCATCAGCATACCAAGACATTTTGGACAATTTCCAAAGTGTGTACAAAGCAAGGTCCATAAAGACATGGATGAATGAGTTTGGGGTGGAGGAACTTAACTGTCCTGACCTCAACCCGACAGAACACCTTTGGGATGAATTAGAGCAGAGACTGCAAGCCAAGGCCTTCTCGTCCAACATCAGTGCCTGACCTCACAAATGCGCTTCTGGAAGAGTGATCAAACATTCTCAGGGATGTGGAGTCAGGTAAGGCAGGTGAGGCAGAGCCTCACCTGCCATGAACATAAAAAAAAAAACAAAAACAAATGATCAACTTTGAGGGTCGTAGCTCAGTGACCCCCAATTTGGTAGGCAGGTAGCTGAAGTCCTACCCCACCACTGGTAAAAATTCGGGGCTCCTATCATCTATGGTTCCAGAAATATGGGGCTACTTGTGCAGCCTGTCGGAAGCTACATACAGAGCAGCCAGTTTAAAAACAATCTGACACACACTGTTTGCAGCAGATGAGAGGATGAGCTCACAGTGCCTCTCCTCACTTCTTGTCAGAGGCACTGAGCTCAATAGGCAGCTTGGAGCCTTGGACCAATGGTAACACACCATTGGCCCAAGCTGTCCAATAAAAATGCTGCAGTGGAGGCACGCCTCACTGCAGTGTCATAGAAGGGGTCATGTGTCTAAAAGACAAATGATCCCTTCCAGTCCAGCCCTCTTAACCACAAGGAAATACATGGGTTTATGTGTATACGATTTACCCACAATCCCACACAGTTAAAAGGGAAAATGAGAATCTGCTGCTGCTGAAAAGGTACAAGCTAAATCATATATTAATTATGCTATATGTTATAAGATAATAATTACTTATTTAGTTTATAAAAACTTACAAATAAACACCTTTAAAAAAAAGTTAATGTATATAGATATATAGTATATTTTTTGTTTATTGCTAGTGACCATTTCTCACCCGAACCTTGTTAGTCATGCAGACCACAGGCTCTTAGGTTTTGCACTTTCAGTGTACTTCCCTTAGGTACTGTAACCAGAGTACTCCAGCTGTCAATAACATCCAGTTTAGGCTGAATTTACCCGCTTTAATCTCAGAGTGTGTTTCCACAGGGTAAATATAGCTAGGCAGACGGAGCCCTGCTTAACAAAACAAAGACTCTTTCGCAAGTGACTAGGATTTCACATACAAAGTCATGTGTGGCCAATGAAGGACAGACCCACAACATGCTGGTCGAAATATACTGTATGCCTTACTTGACTTGGGATAACCTTTATACCCTCTAGGCCAGTGGTTCTGAACTTCTGTCCTTGGGACCCACTAACAGGCCAGGTTTGCAGGATAACTGAAATACATCACAGGTGATATCATTTGCTGCTCAGTGATTGCAGTATTCTAGTTTGCATCTCCCCAAGGTAATACTGAAAATCTGGCCTGTTGGTGGGTCCTGAGGACCGGAGTTGAGAACCACTGCATGTGTGATGTCTGTGGCCAGCCAGAGACAGATTTTGTCTAGCCTGTGTTACAGTGACGGATAAAAGCATTTGATCCCTTGCTGATTTTGTACATTTGCCCACTGACTGAAAGAAATAATCAGTCTATAATTGTAATGGTTGGTTTATTTTAACAGTAAAAGACAAAATAACAACAAAAAATCCAAAAAAACGCATTTCAAAAAAGTTATAAATTGATTTGCAATTTAATGAGTGAATTAAGTATTTGACCCCTTTGGTGGCAAAACCCTTAATAGCAATCACAGAGGTCAGACGTTTCTTGTAGTTGGCCCCCAGGTTTGCACACATCTCCGGAGGGATTTTGACCCACTCCTCTTTGTCCTCTTTGCAGATCCTCTCCAAGTCATTAAGGTTTTGAGGCTGAAATTTGGTAAGTCATACAAAAAGGAAAAAAGCAGAAATAGGAAGACATAGCAGTGGATTTACATAAAATCAATGTTTATTACGAAGCATATTAAAAATCCATAACATATGCAATTATAGGAACATGTATACAGTACTGTGGTAATAACATAGATAGATAGGACCTTGGATCCCAATCATCGAGTCGAGGTCCCTTCGTGAGGCAGTGCACAAATAACACCAGGTTCGCTACGCGTTTCGCCAAATGCTTCTTCAGGCGATCCGTAAGTGTTGTGCACAGGCAGCCCTTCTATGCATACAGAAAGGAGGAGAAAGGGAATGCAATATAACCACTGACGGAGTGGACCTTACTTGAAGGAGTCACAATGCTTGTAAGGGGATATGTCAGTATGGGGGTATCCCCCGTATGTAGCCCTATGCGTCCTATTTGGGCTCCCCCAAAGATAATGGACCAGAAAACCGCAGTCTCAAAAACAAACCCCAGAAGGGGGAAAGAGGGATAAGAGCCAGTGGGTCCTCACATTGCCCCTTATACTCAAAAGAAAGAAAGCGTTTTTCCAGTTATGTATGATACGGTCCTTGTCTCAAAGTACGTCCAGTGCCTCTAGTCGTGGCTGAAATTTGGTAACTCGAACCTTCAGCTTCCTCCACATATTTTCTATCGAATTAAGGTCTGGAGACTGGCTAGGCCACTCTAGGACCTTAATGAGCTTCTTCTTAAGCCACTCCTTTGTTGCCTTGGCCATGTGTTTTGGGTCATTGTCATGCTGGAATATCCATCCACAACCCATTTTCAATGCTCTGGCTGAGGGAAGGAAGTTCTCACCACAGATTTGACGGTAAATGGCCCCGTCCACCGTTCCTTTGATGCGGTGAAGTTGTCCTGTCCCCTTAGCAGAAAAACACCCCCAAAGCATAATGTTTCCACCTCCATGTTTCACTGTGGGGATGCTGTTCTTGGGGTCATAGGCAGCTTTCCGCCTTCTCCAAACACGGTGAGTTGAGTTGATGCTAACCAGCTTGATTTTGGTCTCATCTGACTGTAACACTTTCACCCAGTTCTCAGTTAGCAAACCCCAGACAGGCCTGCACATGTGCTTTTTTGAGCAGGGGGACCTTGCGGGCGCTGCAGGATTTCAGTCCTTCACGGTGTAGTGTGTTACCAACTGTTTTCTTGGATGGTCCCAGCTGCCTTGATCATTGACAAGATTCTCCTGTGTAGTTCTGCGAAACTCAGTGAGGTGAAGTCCTGCATGGAGCCCCAGACCGAGGGAGATTGACAGTTATTTTGTATTTCTTCCATTTGCAAATAATGGCACCAACTGTTGTCCCCTCTCATCAAGTTGCTTGGTGATGGTCTTGTAGCCCATTCTAGCCTTGTGTAGGTCTACAATCTTGTCCCTGACATCTTTGCACAGCTCTTTGGTCTTGGCCATGGTGGAAAGATTAGAATCTGACTGATTGATTGCTTCTGTGGACATGTGTCTTTTATACAGGTGACAAGACAAGCTGAGAATAGGAGCACTCGCTTTAAGAGAATGCGCCTAATCTCAGCTTGTTACCTGTATAGAAGAAACCTTGGAGTCAGAAATCTTGCTGATTGATAGGGGATCAAATACTTATTTCACTCATTAAACTGCAAATCAATCTATAACTTTTTGAAATGCATTTTTGTGGATATTTTTGTTGTTATTCTGTATCTTACTGTTAAAATAAACCTACTTTTAAAATTATAGATTGATCATTTCTTTGTCAGTGGGCAAACATACAAAATCAGCAGGGGATCACATACTTTTTTCCCTCACTGTAAGACTACATTCACATGGCCTGAGAGCAGCAGCCAGGGGCAGCTGCTGGCAAGTACTGGTAGATTTTCGCCAGCGGTTCTGAACGTTGCCTGCACACACTGTGTGCAAAGAGCAGCAGCTGCCAGACTTGTACAAATCACTGTCCGATGCTACCGCTGTTCACATGTAACTGCTCTTCTGACAGGTAACAAGCAAACAGAGCCTCCGACTGACCCAGGACGCAGCACACTATCCACGACCATGTGTCTATATGAATGTAGCCTAAAGTTGGCCATACAGGGATAGATTTTCATTCATAAGGAAATTCTGAAAAATCATTCATCAGAAAATTTATTGTTGCTATTGTTGAGTTCAACTCACTTTGTTATAGACCTGTTATTTAAATGGAATCCTATATGTAATAAACAGATTTCATAATAATATATACAATTTTTTATGAATGAAAACCACATTCACCATTAGAATTTCATTAGTTCCAGAAAACATTTCCATCCTGCTTCTTTAAATTTTCTCATCAATATGGTTGAAAACCTGTGACCCAGCCAAACATCAGGGGGCGTGAATGGAGCGGCACTGGCTGAGGCCACGCTCATTCACATATTAACCACTTTCTTACTGGCCACTTACACCCCCTTCCTGCCGAGGCCAATTTTCAGTTTTCAGAGCTGTCACACTTTGAATGACAATTGCAACTCTAACCATATGACATATGTTTTTTGGTGGTATTTGATCACCACTGGGTTCTTTATTTTTTGCTAAACAAACAAAAAAGACCGAATTTTTATTTTTTTGCAAACAGGTAATTTTTCTCCTTTGCTGATGTGCACTGATGAGGCGGCACTGATGGGCACTGATAGGCTGCACTGATGAGGCGGCACTGGTGGGCACTGATCAGGAGGCACTGATGAGGTGGCACTGATGGGCACTGATAGGTGGCACTGAGGCCACTGATAGACGGCACCGAGAGGCAGCACTGATAGGTGGCACTGATAAGCACTAGTGGGCGGCACTGATAAGTGACACTAATGATGAGGCACTGATGGGCACTGAATGGCAGCACTGATGGGCACTGATAGATGGCACTGGTGGGCACTGATTAGCAGCACTGGTGGGTACTAAGGGGACTGATGTCCATCCAACAGAAGCCAGTTAACGGCTTTCTTGACGCTAACAGCGTGAGGGGGGGAAAAAAGCCGATAACCAGCTTTTCTTTACTCCCCTGATCAGCTGTCATTGGCTGATAGCTGATTACGTGGTAAAGGGTCCACTGTGATTGGCCCTTTACCCGATCTGTCATCAGCCGAGTCCCAAAGACTCAACAATCACAGAGCGCATTGGGGGGGGGGGCGCGAGAATGGGAGGACATCCATGTACGCTTTCCTGTGAGCCGACTACTGTCTAGCCCATTTCCCGGTTAGTGTCACCTGGGAAATGGTGCATTAGTCGATAGTCGGTTACTGTCGACTAGTCCCCTCATTTCTTTTCGACCAATAGCCGAAAAAAGGGGGGGAGTGCGACAATCGCAGTTCTTTCGGCAATTGACCGAAGACAACCTACCTGTAGTCAGGGGAATCATGGGTGGTCACGACGATTAGTCACGGGTGGTCACGGTAGATAGTCACGGGTAGTCACGACGGTAAGTCACGGGTAGTCACGGAGTAGTAATCACAGTGAATAGTCACGGCGGGTGATCACGAATAGTCACGGTGGATAGTCACGACGGAGAGCCACGGCAGATAGTCACCGGAG
>BLSH010080113.1:254347-274779 GCA_018402905.1 Glandirana rugosa | reverse complement strand
AGAGCAATAATTCTAGCTCTAGACCTCCTCTGTAATGCAAAACTGCTAACCTGTAGAATTTTTTAAATGTCGCCAATGGAGATTTTTAATTTGCGAAGTTTATCGCCGCTCGGCGAGCGGACGCAATTTTGAAGCATGACATGTTGGGTATCATTTTACTCGATGTAACATTATCTTTCACAATATGGAAAAAAATTGGCCTAACTTTACTGTTTTCTTATTTTTTAACTAAAAAAACTGAATTTATTCAAAAAAATGCACGCTTGTAAGACCGCTGCGCAAATACGGTGTGAGATAAATTTTTTCAATGACCGCCATTTTATTCTCTAGGGTGTTAGGAAAAAAAATATATAATGTTTGGGGGTTCTAAGTAATTTTATAGCAAAAAAAACTGTTTTTAACTGGTAAACACCGAACCCAAAAAACAGGCTCGGTATTGAAGTGGTTAAAAAAAAACATGCATTAAAGATATAAGCGTAATGTCAAAGATTTGTATGTGTATATGCCCAGGGTGAAGGGATGGAGCCCTCACGCTCTTCAATCCTCCCACTCTGCAAATGTGTAAACCAAAAATTATGTTAAAAGTGATACAAAATGATGTAAAATAGGGGTTGTCACTCCAGCAATATATGGATGTATGTGTGTCTATGAGGAGAAGACCCACCTCAAAATTCAATAATCCTTTCCTCCAGAACACACAACCATAATGTAAGAAATGATTACATAAATAAATTATATTATATGTGAACAGTGATTTTAAGTGAGAAGTGGCAACTTATGAGTTGTCACTCTAGACCAGTGGTTCTCAACTCCGGTCCTCGGGACCCACTAACAGGCCAGGTTTGCAGGATAACTGAAATGCATCACAGGTGATATAATGTGCTGCTCAGTGATTGCAGTATTCTAGTCTACATCTCCCCAAGGTAATACTTAAAATCTGGCCTGTTGGTGGGTCCCGAGGACCGGAGTTGAGAACCACTGCTCTAGACTACTCAGAACCATAAAAAGTTCATAATAAAAGTTCGAAGAGTTCATATAAATCCTCAAGGAGTGGGGAATCCTTAGTTAAGGAGATATGACTTCTGAGAATCCCTGAGGGGACTATGGGACGCCATCATCAAATAAATTAAAGGCTTACCAGACAGCCAGTAAAAACGTGCCTCAACAGAATCCACCGAAAAAAGGACGTCTCCAGGGAATTGGGCGCTCCACTATCTGGTGTGTCCTATTCAGGATGATGTAAAGTGGTGGTCTCCACCATCCTTTACCTCCAGGGACTCTCGTAATAAACCAGGTAAGAATGGAAAAAGACCTCACATAGTGTGAATCAGTAAAAACCAGGTTTATTAAAAAGAAAGTATTGCACTTACATCCAAATTGGAACAACGAGCTTGTCTCAAATATAGAGCAACAGCATAGGGTCGGTCAGCAGTCACCCGACATGTTTCATCCTCATGGACATGGACAAATCTTTGACATTACGCTTATATCTTTAATGCATGTTTTTTATATACATTTCTCATAAGGTACTCTACCTAGATAGCATATATACTGAATTTAAGTGCACGTCACTTTTTCACATTTTCTACTCACTTTTTTATCCACGACTCGTCATTGGGACTAGTGGTATCCCCAAGCCCTAACTAGCGCTACACAGTAATCCCCACTATATCCACACAATTGGTTAGCTGCTGTTGGGATTTATACTTAGTGCAGTATTTCTCCTAACAATAATATATTATATAAATGTTCTGTCCACACTCTCTGCTCTCTTCTGTATCAGCATTTTAATGCTGTTATCTGGAGGGTTGATCTGTGGCTGCTATTGGTTGGCAGCTTGTTGTAAAACTGGATGGACCGGTCTGGGTGCTGTACTGAAGGAGAGAGAGTCTGTAGAGCAGGCTAGTCTTATCACAGCCGGGACTACTGAGCAGAGCTTTAGAACTGCAGAGAATGCATGCTTTCCCAGGTAAGAAAGATTCACAGGATATTGCTATGCTTTCCTTTCACTTAAAGTGTTACTAAACCCACAACAGTAAAATCTGTCTTTATATGCAGTAAAGCATGCTTGTTATACTCACTGTGGAACCTAAGGGGTTAATCCTCTGCATTGTGTAAAAAGGCTGTTTGATCCTGCCTTCTCTGATCCTCTTCTTCTTCCACTGTCCCCAATATATTTCCTGATAATACAGAACCAGGAGACAGGCTGCACATGCTCAGTTTGGTGTGTATTTTTTTTTTTTGGAGGGTGCATTTGATCAGCTCAGGGCCAATCAGCACTGTCCAGACAGAGGGTCAGGGACCCTGCATCCTGATTGGACAGCCAGTGCAGAATGAAAACTCCTCCTACAAGCTTTAACCAGACACTGGTAGAAGACACAATACTGCTATGTACTGCTGATGAGAAAAGGCACTTAGCAGTTTATAATTAATAAAATGATTGCATTTCCATGTTCTGTGTACTGTGGGAGACCAGATATAGTTAATGCAGGGTACTGGGTTAAGTAACACTTTAACCCAACAGCTCCCAGTGGCTTTCAACAGACTTTTTTCTACAGATCTCCCCTTTGTGCAGATATTTCAGTGTTAGCGATGTGCTGCCCTCTGCGGGTCGGACAACATGCCCTGTAAGGCAACATGCACACTGAGCATTTAACAGCAGTGCATCAAGCTCCAGCGTTTAGGTGTAAGTCAGTGGTTCTCAACTCCAGTCCTCGGGACCCACTAACAGGTCAGGTATGCAGGATAACTGAAATGCATCACAGGTGATATCATTTGCTGCTCAGTGATTGCAGTATTCTAGTCTGCACCTCCACAAGGTAATACTTCAAATCTGGCCTGTTGGTGGGTCCCGCGGACTGGAGTTGAGAACCACTGGTGTAGGTGGAGGTCACAGGTGCACCATCAAGCCCCCCTGCTGGCTGAGACCTGCTGGACAGGACTGGACGGTGCACCTATGGGTATTTACAGTACATTTAGGGCAGTATGTGCTCAGGGAGGAATGCTTGGAATGCAAGCTGTCTGCTGCCAAGTGTTCATAGTGCCTTAGGGCTTATGGTAAACCTGTTGTGAGAGCAGTATGGGGAAAGCCACTGCTGACCCTTCCACGAAAAATGCTAGTTTCCCAGCTGTTATGATGACACATCCGGCTTCCATCTTCTGACATTGACCCAAACATGTATGCAGGGATCTGCATGACGGGCCATTAACAATTTCAAATGGAAAACTCAACCATTGCCTCTTGGTAGGTCTCTTTTAAAGCAAATGTATGCTTTAGAACAGGGGTTGCCTGGCAACCATACATGGACATACATGGATCGCAATTTGGCTGGTTCAGCAGGGTCTGGATGAATTTCGATCCATGTATGGGCAGGCTGATTGTGCTCAAGTCGTTTGATAGATCGACTCTGGTACAACCATCATGACTGATTTTTTCACATACAGTTACTGCCAGCAGCTGCCGCGGCCGCTGACGTCAGCAGCCCGGCTCCCTCCTCCCTGCTCGCTCTGCTACTGGCCACCTGGCCAATAGCAGAGCGTGGTGGAGCCTCGCGCATGCGCAGTAAGGTGCCTGGCGTGAAGCTGTAATGCTACACGTCCGGGTTCCCTTACCTGCAATGGAGGCGGCTACACCCGTCCCCCGGTCTGAAGATCAGCGGCGGGTGCCGACATCGCTGGACTCCAGGACAGGTAAGTGTCCTATTATTAAAAGTCAGCAGCTACTGTATGTGTAGCTGCTGACTTTTAATTTTTTTTTTCCCTGGAGGACCTCCGCTTTAAGTCCCTTATTCCTGCAGCACTGGGTTGCGGTCACGTGATCTTTCCCTGTTCTTTAGCAACTGCAAGAAAGATCTTTGGGAGGGGCTTCTATTACTACAGGATGAGTCTACTGCACAGACCTGATTTAAAGTGTTGCCAACCGCCAGTAAATTTACTGGCAGTTTGTAAAAATCAGTGATTTTTACAACTGTCTATAAATATCAGGGTCTGATAATTTGTCACGCTGTGCTGACTTTTTAAGTGTAAACCGGGCAAACTACTTGATATGGGTATTGTCAGTGTTTCCATGTTGTGTTTAAATATCAATTATCTTAGTTTTTAATAGGAGTTCAGTTATTTTTCAGGTTGCCAGTAAAAAATGTGTTCTGCCAGTAAATTTCCCATGTTTTGCCAGTAAAAAACACTGCGGGAGGTTGGCAACACTGCTGATTACAAGAAAAAACTGTTTCAGAAGACCAATTCAGATTAAATTATGAATATCAAAAAACTGTTTTATAGCGCCCTATAAATCTTTATTAAACATTAAATGTGTAAAGTTAAAGATGATTGACACTTGCTTTCATTTTGTTCAGACGGCATCTGCATCCAAGGTCCTTTTTTATTTTACAGGTATTAGCAATTACATTTAATGTATTTAATACTGATTTATATTAAAACAAAGCTTTTTTTTTGAGTTGCTTACCAAATGTAATTAATCAGCATACTATATCCCGCCCCCATAGTGTTTAGCAATAGGAGGACATGGAGGAGGAGGGAGGGAGGGGAGTGTTATTTACCACTATGTATACACCCACATGTGTGGCTCTAAAGTCACATGGGCTGCACAAATAATAAAAAAGGAGGAAATGAAGAGTTTAGAATTAGAACTAAACATGCTCTGTAGAGGACACCAGATGGTCTACACAATCTCAGCCTGCAGTAGGGACACAGAGAAGGTGGACGGGACAGCTGAAGGCAAGATCAACCAGGTCATAGGTGTGCGCAGCCTATTGCATTAGGGTGTGCACCCCAAAGCCCAAACACACTGAAGCATAGTAAACCGTGTTTACTATGCTTCACTTTGTGAATAAACACAGTGAGTGAGTATGTTAACTAATACTGTTCATTAAATAAAGGAAGGGACCAGAAAATGAAATATTGAATCCACTCTCCATCCTGAAAAATCCCCCATAGCAGCCGAGGGGAGAGGAGAGAATAGGAAGGAAGCCAACAGCGCTGCATGGGGCTGACACAGGGAGAGGCCCATATAGTAGGGAAAGTCGGCACTACACAGGGTGATTAGGGTGGCACACTTGGCACACCCCCTGCGCAGGCCTATGAACCAGGTATATTTCGCTCTACACAAAACAAATGCTTTAGTGGCTTTGTGGGTATGAACACTCTATTATATAGCATGTAATGAGAGTTTTTTATAGTCTGGGTTTAATGATACTCTAAGCTGGCCATAGATGGATCGAAATTGAACCAGTTCAGTAGGAATTTCAATCCATCTATTGCCGGTCCTGTTCATGTGCAGCTAATCTACTCCTCAACAACTCACGAAAAGGCCTGCTGGAAAATTTTAGTTTGATCAGCGCTGCAGTCTATTGTTGTGTTCTGACAGTGAAGGAGTCCGGCTGTACACTCTACCTCTAAAGTTAGTCCTAACCTTAACTCTAACAGGTAAAGATTTTTAAACATATTACCTGGTGATCCTGCTGTGAAGGTCCTTGTTCAGGCACCTACTGTGATGGCATGACAACTAAGCTCTTGTGTTGTCACTTTGCCATATGCCCCACTGACAGTAAAACTCTAACCCCAAACCAGCTAAGCTATACAGTCAGTTTAAATCTCTTCACATTGAAAGATGTAACCTCTTGGAGGCTAGAGATACACAGTAGACACTTTAGCTGGTCATACATGGATCAATATTCGGCCAGTTCAGCAGGGACCGACTGAATTTTGACACATGAATGGGCAGGGTGGTTGTACAGAAGTCGATCTACTGTTTGACTTCTATACAAATACCCTGTCAGATTTTTGTTCATTGATTGCTATAGCTGGTAGAGTTGATCGGTGTATTCTGAAGTCAGAGTACAATAGCTTAGCAGGGAGGATCTGCCATCCACATTGAATGTGCGATGGGGGAATCAAGTCCATATTTTTTCATTCAGTTGAGCAAAAAAAAAAAAACTGTTTAATCTATGGGATGTATGGGCTGCTTAAGTAGTACTACTACTAATGTTCTACTAAAACATTAGTGATAAATTCTTTGGACTAGCACTTGATTGCTAAACAAATGGAAGAAATAGCTCTCTACAGAGTAAAGCCTCGTACACATGGGGTGCCACATCATCCCTTTAATCCAGGACATACAGTAATTACACAGGTTCTGTGGCTGATTAAGGTGGTAATTAAACTCACTCAGTGCCTTATTTGCATTAAATTAGCCTCAGAACCTGTGTAATTCATGTGTCCTGGATTAAAGGGATGATGTGGCAACCCTAGGTGCAACTGTCGTACGACCGTACGTTGAACTTTTTCCAAAATCTGCTGTTGGCTGTTGTGTCTAGCGTACTGACATGAGTCAAGCAATCAGCCAACAAAGCCAAACGTAGTGATATGTTACGAGCGTATAACGAGGAAGTTCAGGTGAATGTGAATTGTGAATTAGGAACATAGGTTTGCACAACTGAGCACTTCCTGGATTCCGAGCATGCGTCTTTTGCACTTACAACTTTTGTTGGGCCAACTTCTGTACACACAAGTCAACAGTCGTACGCCGCCTTGTTGACCAACAAAAGTTTTCTACTTTTCTCAGCCAACTTCTGTTGTACGATTGTCAAACGTCGGTAGGGTTGCCACATCATCCCTTTAATCCAGGACACATATTAATTACACAGGTTCTGTGGCTGATTAAGGTGGTAATTAAACTCACTTGGTGCCTTATGTGCATTAAATTAGCCTCAGAACCTGTGTAATTCATATGGGTCCTGGATTAAAGGGATGATGTGGCAACCCTAAACGTCGGCTGTTGTAATCGTGTGTACGGTCGGATTATTGTACAACAAGCTGTTGTACGACCGTTGTTGTACGACAATCATACAGTGTGTACGGGGCATTAGCCACACATATAATGCAGTATTGACAACCTTGCATGATCATGATTTATTGATACAAAATGCTACATCATGCTAGGTATGTGGCTTAATCCATAAGCAGTGTTGTCCCATCTGTTTAGCAATTGCTTGTTACTTCTAGTGACATTTCTTTGGCCCATGTTAGTCAACGTAAGGACTAACATTTTTTTGAAGTGTTTGTGCAAAAACCAAAAAAAAAAAATATTACCTACTTGTATGTATCTAATTCTAAACAGAAGATTTTTTAAATAACAAACTTGTCTTTTAGAGAATGGAGCACCCAGTGATTCCGTGTGAAGATCAGGATCATGATGACTCTTCTGAATCTGGTGAAATACGTGGACCCACCACAAACTCTGGAGAGAAAAATAAAGCAGGAGGAGAACAGGATGTGTACCTCATAAAGGTCATAACTGTAGGGAACAAAGACAATGTAAGCAACCTGGAAACTCTACCAATTGTTATTCCTGTTGAAGAACAACTTGCGAATAGTCCTGACAGCAAAACTCTCTCAAACACTAGTAAAATAAATGTAATTAATAGTGCAAATAGGGATTTTTATGTCACATTACCATTCCTCAGTATGGACAGTTCTGTAACCATACCTAAGAACTCGGAGATTAAGTTCAAAGGTCTCAGTCCTCACCTAGATCTAGATCCCGAAGATTTAACTTCAGAAGATGTTGATCTTCATGTTAAAGATGAATACTCAGTGGGTGAAGTAGGAGTTTGTGATTTGCCAGGAACTTCTGGTGCTAGCAGTTCTCAAGGTGATGTTCCGGAAAACCTTGCCGAAAGTAATAAAGGCCAAGAGGTTGAGGAACCCCAAGAATCCTCCAGGTTTCTAATCGATGAGGATCATTTTGAGCAGGAATGCCCAATCTGCACTGAGCTCTATGATGCCAGCAGCCATAAACAGTCATTGCTCAATTGCAATCACGTCTTTTGTGATAACTGTATAAAAACCATGGTCAGCAAAGCCAACGAGCCCAACCTTGGCAAGGTGACATGCCCACTTTGCCGACAGACGTCCCCCATGATGAAGTGGGAGATCCATAAGATGCAGGAGCAGATGATGGACAGTGGTGGCATCTACATCCAGCAGGGCTATGTGGCACCAGAGCCAATTGTGCGAAGACCTGGGCTATGTGGGGCTCTGGAGTACAGGTTCCAGAAACGCTTCCGAAATGGGCGTCTGATAGGTTTCCCACCCTGTGTACGTCATCCGCAGAGATTGGTAGACCAGCTGAATGGGCTGCAACATCGCTGTCGCTGCTTGTACCTTTGTGCATTGGCACTTTTACTTTTTGCTGAGTTCTTTTGCTTTTTCTTCCTCTTTGTGCCCATTGCTATTTTTATACTGTTGATTGTTTTTGGAAAATAGAAAAGTCGACTTTGAAGAAAGTCTGAATACTGGGCATAAAGCAAGTTACATAACAACCTGGTTAAAAAGTTAAGAGTTTTTTCCCATTATATACAGTACCTACAGTACCTATTGTTTTCCTGAGTATATTATCTCCAGAATGTACTGCTAAAGTGTAGCAATAACTGAACCAAAAACAAAAGTTTTGGCTTTGGATATACCCTAAAGCCTACATACGCTATAGCCAAACCCATTTTTAGCTTTGAATAGAGTAGGTGAGAATTAGAACTCATTTCAGGTGTGTATTGCTGTCTGCATCCCCACTGGAGAGATGTATCAACTTTATTTGTTCTAATGACCATGGTCATCAGGCAAAAAGTTTAAGAAATTGCAAAATGTTAAAGTTGTGACTAGGCCAGAGAGATAGAGGATACCATCTTACAATGGGGACACCTGTTCTGGTGAAAACGTAGGTGGAAAGTTCCCGCAATGAAAACATTTCTTCTAATTTCCTTCAGGACAGGAAGTGAAAGGAAAAGGAAATTTCAATGGGACACAAACAATATAACGTAAACTTTACAGGAGTTTAAACCTTTCCCTGCTCTATTCACAATCAAATAAAAATGTTTGGACTATAAATACACTTCAATGTCCTGCAATTGTCCTGCTGTTATCCAGGAGCCGTGTTTTTGTCCTGGGCTGTCCTTGGATGCAAAAGAATGATGTACAATGAGGACAGCAGGCATCCTATGGTCATCAGCTCTACCTGATGTATAAAAAGTGCTAAAAGAACAGGGGGCGTTTATAAGAGGGGCCATAATAGTCAGGAAACCATAGAGCCTATGGGTAGACAGTTTGTTCAGAAGAGACTTGCAAGTACGGTATGTAGGAGCAGAGCTGGATATACATCACAGAAATCTGTAGGGGCTGGATATTCATCACAGCAGTCTACGGGGCTGATAATCCCTCAAACTAGTCTATAGGGGCTGGATATCCATCACAGGAATCTCTAGAGGCTGCTTATCCATCACAGGGCAGTGGTTCTCAACTCCGGTCCTCGGGACCCACCAACAGGCCAGATTTTAAGTATTACCTTGGGGAAATGCAGACTAGAATACTGCAATCACTGAGCAGCAAATGACATCACCTGTGATGTATTTCAGTTAAAACCTGGCCTGTTGGGGGGTCCCGAGGACCGGAGTTGAGAACCACTGATGTAGGGGCTTGTTATCCAACACAGTAGTCTGTAGGGGCTTCTTATCTATCATAGTAGTCTGTAGGGGCTTGTTATCCACCACAATAGTCTGTAGGGGCTTGTTATCCTTTAAAGGAGTCTGTAGGGACTTTTTATCCATCACAGTAGTCTGTGGGGGTTGGTCATCCATCACAGTAGTCTATAGGGGCTGGTCATCCATCACAGTAGGCACACAACCTTTGGCCCCCAAGGCAGCTCCTCTCTGTTTGGACCCTCATTGATGTTACATAGAACATACTGTGTGCTTCTTTTTCTGATTCTGATCTGGATTTCAATATTGTAACAATGTATAAATAAGCTTATATTGGATAACCATATTCCTACTGATGATGGAAAAAAAATGTGTGTGGCTGATTACTATACAGAGAAAAGCCATCTCTTTGTCTCGGCTGCCTATAGGCCATAATTCTACTGTGCCTGATGGTAAATCCAGCCCTATGAATAAGAGCTTTGCTTTTTTTAGAGTTCACTGGCTGCAAAGTTCTTCCATATTGGCCTTGTAATCCACATCTAAAAAACAACTCAATAATGGCAAATCCAATTTTTCTAGTTAGGCAAGCCCTCTTCTTGTCTTAATGTTTTTCACATTTTGCCTGTGTTCTGGTTTGAAAAAATAGATATGGTCAATTCTGACCTTGGAAGACAAACTATGTGACTGTGCATGTGTCGCAATAATCAGATCAGAGAATGTAAAAGGGACAAAAGAAAGATATGTTTGCACTGTGTGTGTTTTAGAAAGCAGGTTACTAATATGAATAATATTAAAAAATGCTGCTGCTTGCATTGTTAAAGTGGAGCTCCAGTCTGAAATCTCTCTTCTAGTGTTAAGCTGGTGTAGCCAATGTCCCCTTGAGGGTGGCTGGAAGTTGTGGTTCACCTGCTCACACTGCCCTCAATCACACTACTCTCTTGCTCCCGGAGTCAGAAAACAGGCTGTCTCTGTTTTTTGTTTTTATAAGGGAATTTGAACTTGGATAGGGTAAGGCCCCTTTTACACGGGTGGATCGTTTGGGTCTGCCTGTCAGTTTTTCAGGCGGACCCGAATGGACACTCCATTGCTCTCTATGGAGCGACAGATGTCAGCGGTGACATGTCCGCTGACACCCGATCTGCTCCGATCCGCCAAAAACAGACGGATGGAAACCCTATTTTCCATCCGTCTGGCGGATCGGATTGGATAAACACGGACAGACGGTCCGTGTTCATCCGATCCTCCATAGAGGAGAATGGAGCTGTGACAGGTCAGTTTCTGCACAGAGTGCAGAGACTGTCCTGTTATCCGCCGGCTCAGCGAGGATCAACGGATGGATCCCTGCTGAGCAGCGGAGCCTGTCAAAATGGGCTCCGCTAGTGTGAAAGAGTCCTTAGGGATGATGATGGGATGCCCAGAGATCAACAGTTCTTTACACAGGACCTCTATATACACTCAGTATATACACTCTCCTTCTTCCTCCAGCACAACACTTGCTTCTCCTTGTTCCTCTCTCCTGCACAACACTTGCTTCTCCTTATATACGCAGATATTATAGCGCCTGCAATATATGCTAAATATAAAAGTGCAAAACTAAAGTGCTAGTGATGAATTGATGCTGCTGACCACAATACAATCAAACCAGTAATAATAATAATATTGAATATTAAATGACAATGTCCTTGATGACGTTCTGGGGGAGGAGCGAAACGCGTTGATGTATTTCCGGTTTTTACAAACAACTGCGTAATTTCCGGTCCCGGTGGAACGCACGCTGAGTGCGGTGGTCACGGAAGTATTTCTCAGCATTTGTATATGTCTACACCTGATCTTATCTGCAACCTTTTAAGTTATTTCACGCTATGCGCAATCAAAGCTACTTTTTACAGTGCTTCACTATGTACGGCTATCTTTTTATCAAGTATGGTGGATCGTGAATTGCCATTGGGAACTGTGAGAGAAAATTACAGGAACTCCATCGGATTGACCCACACCATAAATTAGCGTGTTTGACCCCCAGACTGCAAAGCTGAGGGTCCATTTCTCTGGTGAGTGGGGACACAAGAGGAGAGTGTGGCACTCTGCACGACATGCTTTATGAAGCACTTCAACACCTTATTTACAATTTTGCTGGAGCACGGATCACTTTTAAAGAGGACTGTCACCTATTTATAGATTGTTGTTGTCACAATTGTCTTGGATATATATTGCGTGAAATCCTATCACCTTGTAGATAGAAATATTCATTTGGCACCAGCACTTTATTTAATATTATTATTACTGGTTTGATTGTATTGTGATCAGCAGCATCAATTCATTTAGTTTTGCACTTTTATATTTAGCATATATTGCAAGCGTGTAATATCTGAGTATATATTTAGTGAGGCTATAGCACCTTATGGACAGCAGCTGCAATATCATTTTGTAGTCATTAGCACTTTATCTTACATAGCGCGAGTATTAATTGGTGTTTAAACTTGCTTATCCTTGTTCCTCTCTCCTGCACAACACTTACTTCCAGCCTAGTAGCACATGGTGAGGCCTGATCAGACTTTGACCAGGGCCTAGTAACAGCCTTTTGCAGGCAAGGGACCGCGGGCCCCTATAGTGTAGAGAAAGCTTATAGAATGTGCTACTTGGTATGATGTACTACTGCTCCCAGCCCATTCTCCTCTAGGTCTCAACAGTCCTCCTGACTGCGAGCAACTGTACACTGCCCACTGACACCAAAGCCCCAGTCTCTTCCTGCACCTCTTCCAGACTGTTTCTCTCCCAATCTGCTGCAGAGTGCATCTCCACTTTCCTGGGCTGTGTCTCTCACCGACGCCCGGTGAACTCCTCCTGGAGACCTTGCTGTAGTACTCTCCTCCTGCTGCCCTCTCCTGATCCACTTTGTGCCTGTCCTCCAGGATCTCACTCCTCCTGGATGCACCTGAGACCCAAGCTGAGGTCACCCCCCAGCCTGGGGACTCCCTCCAGGCCCGCCTTACAGCCTCAGCACTATGCCTCCATTCCCCAACTTCCACCTAAACTCTCCTACACCCATTGGGCAGACCACAGTATTTAAGGAGGCCTGCCCCCTGCCAATCCAGGTTGGGGATTGGTCAGGGATCCTTAACATACTTCAGAAAGCCTGACTTCCTCTTCCCACCCCTTTTTCCAGAACTTTCTGAAGAAAATGGGAGGAGTAACCGAGGGGTGTTTCTTCCTGCAGTCTCCAGCTCTCTCTGGGCCACTCCCCTGCCCAGAATCAAAACAATCAGGCCTGACAGCAGCCAAGCCTGCCTAAATTTACCTAACCTGACACAAAAATCCTCAACCAGCACCTACCTAACGTAGAGGGTGCTACACTGGACATACACTATACAATTCTCTTTAGATTTTTTTCTTTAGATTTACCAAAACCTTATAACACTTTCAATTTGTATGCAGTCAGGCGGGCCATTGCACTACATGGTTGAAGGTAAATCTAAAGGAAATTGTGCAACAAAAGTTATATAGTGTGTATCCAGCTTTAGATATAGTAGGTAGGGTTTAGCTCCCCTTCAGATTTTTTTTGCCATCTGTGCCAAATTAAAGTGGTATTAAACCGCTAAAACAAAAATTTAATATATGTACTAGCATTATTATTTGTCTTATTTTTGGCTGTAATCCTTTACTTTCACATGGTCATCCAGCCAGTAACAAACTTCCTGTCTTAAGGCGACTCTGCAGTCTATGGAAGAGCAACTGAGTCACTTTTGGACAGCTGCATTGTTTGGATAGGGTAGTGTTATATGGACTAGTGGATTTAGATCAACTTTTCAAGCAGCTAACACATTCGAGTCTAACTTTAGCTAACATTTTTAAGCAGTTAAAATTTGAAACGGTTATTTATTATCTTTTAGGCTACTTTCACACTGCACGGGTAGCCGCGGTAAAACCCCGCTAGTTTTAGCAGAGTTTTACCAGCGATAGGGCTCCGCTATGCAGGTGGGAGCACCGCACTTTTAACCCCCCACAAGGGGTTAAAAGTGCCGGCGCTCAGCGCTACCGAGGCGTTGTGCAGCCGCTTCGGGAGCGCTTGCCATTCATTTCAATGGCAGGGGCGGTAGAGGAGCGGTATATTATCGCTCCCCTGAACGCCCCAAAGATGCTGCTTGCAGGACTTTTTGTAACGTCCTGCTAGCGCACCACCCCAGTGTGAAAGCACTCAGGGCTTTCACATTGGGGTGGATTGGGGGGGACTTTTGAGGCGCTTTACAGACGCTATTTTTAGCTAAATAGTGTCTGTAAAACGATTCAGTGTGAAAGTAGCTTTAGTATTATATTTTTAACTAAATGACTAAAAGCTGACCATTGTATGAACCCCTGTCAGTGTTAAATGTGTTGTCTCAACCTTGTAAGTGCCACTTTGTCTGCACAGCTTGGACTGTTGGAAGTTGAAAAATAGAACAAGTAAAAAATAATTTACAGTAGGACTTTGAAAAACAAAGACCTATTTTGAATACAGTACCAGCTTAAGAACATTTCACTTCCTGTCTTGTAGACACAAAAGGAAATCCCTCTAAGGACCATTGTCACTGAAATAAGTGCACCCCTTCAAAGACTTCCCCTCACCTCCTGTTTCTGTGACCACCGTAACATTTTGGATGCCCTATCAGTTTGATTAGGACCCAAACAGCAATATAAATCTGACAGTGGTTTTAACTCCTCCCTATTCTGCCCAAAAGTGAAAACTTTGACTTGACATGCACTTTAATTACATCTTTATTTGCTACTGATTCAGCACTTGTTGGGAAAAACGACTTGTTTCACAATTAAACATGCATATGTGCCCAGCAAAAATACTTGTCTAACACAAGCCCCCAGATCAGCCACTTTCCACCAGTATTCTGTGGAGCCCTAGGGTTCCTATTGAGCAGCCTTTCTCAACCTTGTTTCCCCCAAGGAACCCTGGAAATATCTTCCAAGTAAAGGGGAACCTCTGCCAAAACCAATTCATAAAAGGTCAGTGGGGAAAATGCACCTTACATTGGTGGTCAGCAAAAAGAACGCCCCTTTACAGTGGTGATACAAATTCCACCATTACAGACAGCTAAACAGATCATTGGTGTCATACCGCTGGCTCTTTCAAGAGGAGTTGGCCCTGGAAATATGCAGGCACCCTCATATTAGGAGGTCAATCAGTTACTGCTCAAGGAACCTTGGTTGAGAATGGCTGCTCTAGAGATTCCTTGACTGATTGACCTCCCATCTGATGGTGCCTAAATTGTTCTTTGGCCAACACCACTCGGCAGAACTAAGGGAATGGCGTCAAATATCTACTTGGCTCTCTGTAAGGGGAACATGCTGACTACCACTGTAAGTACGACAATCTACTCACTGAGGCTGCATTCACACCTAGGCGGCACGTTTTTGGAGCTTTTTGTCACGTGTATTTTAGCGCGACATCGGGCATTTGCAAATGCCAATGTCGCGCTAATACGCTCGTTTGACGCATATCCATTGATACTATGTCGATAGAAAAGTGTCAGAAACCCGATTCACGCGACAAAAACACCACCAGGAGTAGTTTGAGCGTGGGGCATTTGGCTTCAGGCGTTTTTGAGTAGAGATGTGAACCATCTCCATAGAGAATCATTGATTTTTTCCCCTCCAGTGTTTTGCAGCTTCATGCTTCAGGCATATTTGAGCTACAAAACGCTCAGGCGTGAATGCCCTGACTACCAATGCAAATGGCATTTTTCTCACTGACTCCTGGTTCTTCTGGAGTTAGAAGGTTGAGAAATCTTCACCAGACTATGATTTCCACTGTTGTACTTAGTAAGCCTAAATATTGTTTTTTTTTTTTTTTTTTTGTTATATTCAGCCATATGCACAACTGCAGGCAGAATGGTGGCTAAATGCTTAGCAAGGTTTGTTAGTTTAGTTGGATTATTGTCAAAGCTGAACCCTGCTTGGAGGTCCGTGCAATCCTGACAGGGTAGAGTGTAAGATCTTTGGTTTACTGTTAAAGCCAGGGCTGGTGCAAGGATTTTTGACACCCTAGGTGAAACCTCATTTTGCAGCCATCCCTTGGCTCCACCCCCTTTCCCCTGCCCAGCCTGATCAGCACCAATCAAATGCAGACTGATTAGCACCAATCAAATGCAGCCTCACCAACGCTCATCAAATACAGCTTCACCAACGCCAATCAATACAGCCTCATCTGTGCCCATCAAATACAGCTTCAACAGCACTAAGCAATACAGACTCACCTGTGCCCATCAAATACAGCTTCACCTGTGCCCATACAATACAGCTTCACCAGCGCCCATCAGATACAGCTTCACCAACGCCAATCAATGCAGCCTCACCTGTGCCCATCAAATACAGCCTCAACAGCGCTAAGCAATACAGCTTCACCTGTGCCCATACAATACAGCTTCACCTGTGCCCATACAATACAGCTTCACCTGTGCCCATCAAATACAGCTTCACCTGTGCCCATCAAATACAGCTTCGGCAGTGCCAATCAATACAGACTCACCTGTGCCTATCAAATACAGCTGCAGCTGTGCCCATACAATACAGCTTCACCTGTGCCTTCACACGGGGTGGGGGCGGAGGGGGGGGGGGTATTTGGCAGATCAGTCACTATTTTTATACATATATTTGCAAATGGCATGTGATAATACAATCTCATTATCTCAGTCAGTGTCAGTTTTTACATGAATCAATGCAGAGCAGCCAGTGACAGATCAACAGTGGCCAGGCGCCCTAGGCGGCAGTGCGCCCTAGGCAGCCGCCTACTCCGCCTAGTGGTAGAGCCGGCCCTGGTTAAAGCAGACCCCTGTTTTCCAAGCTGGTGGAAGGAGTTCTGGGTATCCATGCTGAGTTCACAGGAATTGAACAGGGATCCCACATGGGGCAGCAGGGACTCCACTCAGTCTGAATACTTTCTGATACATCAAGCTACGTCTATTTTACAAGATGGACTGAATCATTTCTGAGATACAAACAATTTGACATTGGTGCATAATGCTTTATGATGGATAAAGTTATTTGAGCTGGCGGCCCTTAGACAACATTGAAGGATGTTTTTATATACCACTGTAAGGACTACAAATACTGCTATACAGTATCTCACAAAAGTGAGTATTTTATTATATCTTTTCATGTGACAACACTGAAGAAATGACACTTTGCTACAATGTAAAGTTTACAGTGTAAATTTGTTGTCCCCTCAAAATAACTCAACACACAGCCATTAATGTCTAAACTGCTGGCAACAAAAGTGAGTACACCCCTACGTGAAAATGTCCAAATTGGGCTTAATTAGCCATTTTCCTCGGTGTCATGTGACTTGTTAGTGTTACAAGGTCTCAGGTGTGAATGGGGAGCAGGTGTGTTAAATTTGGTGTTATTGCTCTCACTCTCTCATACTGGTCACTGGAAGTTCAGCATGGCATCTCATGGTAAATAACTCTCTGAGGATCTGAAAAAAAGAATTGTTGCTCTATATAAAAGATGGCCTAGGCTATAAGAAGATTGCCAAGACCCTGAAACTGAGCTGCAGCATGGTGGCCATGACCATACAGTGGTTTAACTGGACAGGTTCCACTCAGAACAGGCCTCGCCATGGTTGACCAAAGAAGTTGAGTGCACATGCTCAGCGTCATATCCAGAGGTTGTCTTTGGGAAATAGACGTATGAGTACTGCCAGCATTGCTGCAGAGGTTGAAGGGGTGCGGGGTGAGCCTGGCAGGGCTCAGACCATACGCCACGCACTGCATTAAATCGGTCTGCATGGCTGTTGTCCCAGAAGGAAGCCTCTTAAAGATGATGCACAAGAATGTCTGCAAACAGTTTGCTGAAGACAAGCAGACTAAGGAGATGGATTACTGGAACCATGTCCTATGGTCTGATGAGACCAAGATAAACTTATTTGGTTCAGATGGTGTCAGGCGTGTGTGGCGACAACCAGGTGAGGAGTAGAAAGACAAGTGTGTCTTGCCTACAGTCAAGCATGGTGGCGGGAGTGTCATGGTCTGGGGTTGCATGAGTGCTGCTGGCACTGGGGAGCTACAGTTCATTGAAGGAACCAGGGCCGTAGATAATTTTTTGTCTTGGGGGGGTTCAGCAGCAGGTACCAAGTGGTGAAGAGGGGGGGGGGGACCAAGCAACACTGAGCGGGTCGATGGAGCGTTGCTCCATCGACCTACACAGCACAGGAGTGAGCACGCACTGTGTGCCCCGTAGCATGCAGGGTTGTCGTTAAGATTTCACTGACACCCACTGTAGATTGCAAGGGCAGTGTAATTTGAATGTGGTGCAGGATCAGGGCCACCTTTCATATTGATTGGACCCTGAGCAAACATTTTATTTGCTCCCCCCCATTCACATCATGACTGCTCACTGATTGGTTGCTGATTGGTTGCTGGAGGTTAAAGCACATCATTACCACTCACTGATTGGTTGCTGGAGGTTACAGCACATCATCTCACTGCCTGCACACCATGGACTGGGGAGGTGGGGGACTCACCAATTATTAGCAATGAGCAGAGCACAAACACCTATGAAAGTAGGAACTGCAGTGTGTGTGAAAGAGGCCTTCATGGTGAAAGGTCTACTTTAAACCAGAACAGCTTGTTCTGACTCTCATACACTCCATTTGTTGTGTGGATGTATAGCTTGGTTTGAGACTGCATCCCAGTGATGGCCAACTGATGAGGTTTTCAGTGCCTCAACTGCAGCCCCTGACACACCAAAGGGTTGTGCATATCATTTACTGCCAGACATACTATGTGAGATAGTCAGAGACTGCAGGCGTACAAGAGATGGTCAGAAACTGCAGGCGTACTACAGGAGATGGTCAGATTGCCGACATACTTCAGGAGATGGTCAGAGATTGCAGACATAGTACAGGTGATGGCCAGAGACTGCAGACATAGTACAGGAGAGGGTCAGAGACTGTAGGTGTATTGCAGGAGATGATCAGAGATTGCACGCATACAAGATATAGTCTGGGACTGCAAATGTACAAGAGAATGTCAGAGACTGCAGACGTACTATAAGAGATGGTCAGAAAGCACAGACGTACTACAGGAGATGGTCAGAGACTGCAGACATAGTACAGGAGATGGTCAGAGACTGTACACATTGTTCAGGAGATGATCAGAGACTGCAGACATAGTACAGGAGAGGGTCAGAGATTGTAGGTGTACTACAGGAGATGGTCAGAGACTGCAGGCGTACAAGAGAGGGTCAGAGACTGCAGGTGTACTACAACAGATGGTCAGAGACTGCAGACATACTACAGGAGATGGTCATGGACTGCAGGCATACAAGAGATGGTCAGAGACTACAGATGTACTACAGGAGATGGTCAGAGACTGCAGACATACTGGAGGAGATGGTCAGAGACTGCAGTTGTACTACAGGAGATGGTCAGAGACCATCCATGTACTGTCTTATCCACTCACAATGGTCCTTCCTGATCACCATAACAGGTGCTGTCAGTGTCACCCCACACCACACATGTCATTTATTTACTGTGTGACAGGTTCCAGACTTTCAGCATTGACTGAACCTCTCCTCCCCACTGATCACAGGTCTGGTATTTAGAGGGTGGAGCCGCCATCTTATTTACGGGCAGCACAGGTGCAAGGCGCAGCTGCTTTGTGCCCCACAACAATGACTGGGGCTGGGCCCAGGGCAGCTGCTTCTTTTACCCCACGTTAAAGACAGCCTTGTGAGGGAGATGCGTTGCAGGTTTTCTGCACCACATCCTAGTGTGAACCAGGGCTTATTATTTCCTTTTCAACACAATTAAAAAAGGGCCAGGGCACTAAGGGCAGCAAACAGTCCAGCCTGGCTCTGGCAGCAATGCTGTTGTGCCTGGCAAACCCTCAGCCCTTTGGCTCTGCAGTCAGCACAACAACATAGCTGACAGAGCCAGGCTGGACTGTCAGTACCAACCAAGCTGTCACGTACCTGACGGTGGAGTCTGTCTTGTGCAGGGAACAACCGCTCTTGCGCACCCGATTCAAGGACCCCTGGTAGTGGAGACAGAGGCCCAAGAGTGCGGGATGGCACGAGGGCTGGAGGGTCACCGATGCTCCAGGAGAAGTGCAGGTAGAAGTATGGTCGTTCAGGCTGGGTCGGCAACAGGCAGGCAGGAAGGTACAAAGGATCAGGCAAAAGAGTAGTCAGAGTCCAAGCAAGGTTCGTTAACGGGCGGGCAGCAGAGGTACAAGGGAGCAGACAATCGGATGGTCGTGGGTAGCCAGGGTCGGTGCAGGTAGCAGACAGCAGGTCAGGACAAGCCGGGTCAACAGGAGGCAGAACAACACGGGAACAGGTATCAGGAGCCGAGGCTTACAGGTCGGGAACGCTGTAGAACGAGCAGCACTTGTTCTCAGAAGTCTCCAGCTTTAAATAGGCACCACCGCGGAAATGCCAGGATTTGGCCAGAAATTGTTTCTTTTCCTAACGCAAGCAGTGGAAAATGGTAACCCACGACTTGGGTGATTAGTGAATAATTTTGCCAGTTGCCACAGACTCATTTACCTCAATGGCAGCACAGCAGTGGTGGTAAGTGGTCTGTGATGACCGTCTCTCAGGCAGCAAGCTAGCCAAAAAGGAAAGATGGAGGCTCAGCTCCTTAGCAGCAGTACTGCCTCCTTGCATGTTCTCTGCTCCATTCTCCTCCGAAGTGCAAGGCAGGAAGTACAGAGTGTAGAGCCGCCTGCTCCACTGTGTCTATGATCTGTCCGCCGGGAACCCAGCACAGCCTGGTCATAAGAGTGTAACGTAAAGTGCCTGTGACAGTGTGCCTTACACCCAACCTGCTGCATCCACTTCGTCCGCAATACTGACTACTGTGCTCTGCTGTTTGTTGTTGCGGTGCTGGCTCCATGAGAGACGACAGGGCAGAGACACTTTTTATTTTTGGCAGGATGCTCTGGGGGGGGGGGGTAA
>BLSH010080113.1:221221-235559 GCA_018402905.1 Glandirana rugosa | reverse complement strand
GTATAGATGGGGACAGCTGAGCCCTGCATTGATGGGCACTGGTGAGGGTGCATTGCTGGGCACTGGTCAGGATGCATTGGATGGGCACTGGTGAGGCTGCATAGATGGGCACTGGTGAGGCTGCCTTGATGGGTACTGGTGAGGCTGCCTTGATGGGCATTGGTCAGGTTGCATAGATGGGCACTGGTCAGGCTGCATTGATGGACACTGGTCAGGCTGCATGTCCGGGCACTGGTCAGGCTGCATGTCTGGGCACTGGTGAGGCCGCATAGATGGGCACTGGTGAGGCTACATTGGATGGGCACTAGTGAGGCTGCATAGATGGGCACTGGTGAGGCTGCATTGGATGGGCACTGGTGAGGCTGCATAGATGGGCACTGGTGAGGCTGCATTGATGGGCACTGGTCAGGCTGCATAGATGGGCACAGCTGAACCCTGCATTCTTTATTTAGCACACTGCTGAGCCCTGTATTCTTTATGTAGCACACTCCTGAGCCCTGCATTCTTTATACAGTGCACTCCTGAACCCTGCATTCTTAATGTTGCACACTCCTGAGCCCTGCATTCTTTATGTGGTGCACTCCCGAGCCCTGCATTCTTTATGTTGCACCCTCCTGAGCCCTGCATACTTTATGTAGTGCACGCTTGAGCCCTGCATTCTTTATGTAGTTCACTCCTGAGCCATGCATTCTTTATGTAGTGCACTCCTGAGCCCTACATTCTTTATGTAGTGCGGTCATTAGCCCTGCATTCTTTATGTAACACGCTCCTGCACTCTGCATTCTGTTTTTTCTCTATCTTATCTTCATAACATTTGGTACTCATATCTCAAAAAAGAAGTATTTTTTTTATCTCATGGATAAAATGTGAGAAATAATGTATATATCATACAATCATTCCATAAACACATACCACATATACTGCATATATAATTTGAGGAAAATATGCTTATAAAATAGTTTATCATTTGCCAATAAAAAAAAATATGTCCACGGATTACATCTTAAAAATCTGGGCACCTTACCCAGTGTAGCACACACCCCGAGGGGCTGCTGGTAATAACCCAGGTCTCCCTTAACTGTTCAGAGGCTGCTAGGCCCAGATACCAGTTCCAGAGCACACCCACCAACAGTCTCAGTCTAGGAGTGTCTTTTTGAAAATGTATTGCAGTATTTGAACACAGGCGGGTAGAGGGATGAAGGTGCAGAATATAAACGGAGGTTTCTTGGCGTGGGCACTGCGGCTTACGCATATATTTGCAAATGTGTAACACCCTCCTAGGTAGGTGCTAGAGAGTGTATATAGTTTTTGGCTTTTTCTGTGTAACAGAGAAGTAGACAGGCAAATTTAGATGATGTCTGCTTAACAGAGAATAGTGATTGATTAGTGAGGTCTGCTCACTGTGCTCTGGGTGCAGCTCATGCTGTCTTGATGTTTCACACTGATCCAATAGCAAGAAGGCATATTGGACAGTGGTAAGAAACCTGGCAGTTGGAGTATGGATGCAGATACAGCCCTGGCCAATTAGAAGGGGATGTGCCCCAAGGAATGCTGGGTGCCTTGTATGTCTGAGGAGCACATAGGCTCGGGGTTCCAGTCCAGCCCACCTCTAAGGAGAGAGGTTCAGGTGGGGAGGAGGTGGCTGCCTCTCCCCAGCAAAGGTGGCCATGTGGCCTCAGATGCCAGATCTGAGGGCCTGAAGCCTGAATGCTATAACCCAGGGTTCCTGTGCAAGCTGACTGAGGGAGGAAGTCCATGGATCTGGTTTTATGTCACTGGTATAGAGTGTCACTTGGAAGTTGGAAGGAGGCTACCAGCTGTCCCTGGACATTTTGACCATGAAGGGATCCTTGACATTGAGCGTGTGTTGCTGCAATTCCCCCTCTGGTCCTAGAAGTCAGCATACTAGGTGTGTGAGCTAAAGGAGACACTGGCTAGAGTCTTGAAGACTTAAAGTGGTAGTAAATCCTCCTATCATTTTCAGCCAAGGAAGCTGCCATCTTGGCCTTTGTTTAATTTACAACTGCCATGATGCTGCACATGTGATCAGCTATGACACCAGCCATTGGATGATTTGACAGTTTGGTTTAGAGCACAACCAATGGGACTGTTACATTTCCGGCCTGTGCCGGAAATGTAACTTTTTTTTTAAACTGTTAAATGGATGGGTTTACTACCACTTTAAGTCAGGGGTAGGCAACCTGCGGCCCTCCAGCTGTTGTAGAACTAAATTTCCCATGAGACATTGCAAGGCTGAGGGGCACAATTACTCCCAGAGGCATGATGGGACTTGTAGTTTTGCAACAGCTGGAGGGCTGCAGGTTGCCAACCCCTGACTTAAATCCACTGACAAAGTCCAAGGACGTACCAGGTGAACTTAATAAAGGAATTGAGTGGAGTGCTCGCCCTGTCATTGCAGCAGCATAGTTCATGTAGAAAAAGGAGGAACGGCTGCACACCCAAACTCAATGCAATGAAAATGTATCAAAAAGGTCAAAAAAACAACTTGCAAAGGCACAGGCACAGGAAAGGTGACCCGTTTCACACGATAAACATGCTTTATCACAACCACTGACAAAGTCCACAGGGTCTCTTCTGCTACAGAGGGACTTGTTCTTCTATACAAGTGGCAGTATGGACGGTAAAAGCAGTGTGTCTGCTTCCTCAGCTCTACAGAGATAGAGTTGTCCTCACCTGTGAATGGTTAACCCCTTCACACCTACGCCTTTTTCTGACATTTGTTGCTTACAAGTTAAAATCCGCATTTTTTGCTAGAAAATTACTTAGAACCTCCAAACATTATATATATATATATATATATATATATATATATATATATATTTAGCAGAGACCCTAGAGAATAAAATGGCAATTGTTGCAAAATTTTATATCACATGGTATTTGCACAGTGGTCTTTCAAACGCATTTTTTTTTTGGAGAAAAGACACTTTCACGAATTAAAAAAAAAAAACAGTAAAGTTAGCACAATTTTGTTTTGTATAATGTGAAAGATGATGTTCTGCCGAGTACAGATACCTAACATGTCACGCTTTGAAATTGTGCACACTCGTGGAATGGTGACCTACGGTACTTAAAAATCTCCATAGGTGATGCTTTAAAAATTTCTACTGGTTACCAGTTTAGAGTTACAGAGGAGGTCTTGTACTAGAATTATTACGCTCACTCTAACGATTGCGGCGATACCTCTCATGTGTGGTTTGAACACTGTTTACATTTGTGGGCGCAACCTACATATGCGTTCGCTTCTGCATGCAAGCACGGAGGGACGGGGCGCTTTAATTTTTTATTTTATTTTAGTTTTACACTGCAACTTTAAAAAACAAAAAATTCTGATCATTTTTATGACAGGTACTATTTATGGAGGGATCTGGGGACTAAAAGACCCCCAAACCCCTCCTTTGCTCTTAAAAGCATTCAAAGCGCCAAGTTTGGCTGTTTTGAACACTGACATTTTTTTAAATTTGGGCCTTTAAGGCTCCAGTAAACCCGGTAGTGATGTCACAACATTGCTTCCGGGTTACTAGTTCCGAGACCCAATCGAAGCCAATTGCAGCTTCATTCGAGTCTTCGGCCATGCGTGTCAGCTGGTCGCCCGAGCCTCCTGGTGAGAAGGGAGAGCCGCAGAAAGTGGCGGGTGGGGGGCGCGTCCCCTCCCACTCCTTGGGATAACAGTCGAGCGTTTTTTAGCTGCATTGGTTGTTATCCAAAGAAAGCCGACCATCCGCTTTAAGCCTAAGTTCACATTGCAGCGATTTGGCGTGCGATTTGACATGTCAAATCTCGTGCCAAATCGGCGGCTATTGCCGGCAATGGCACCATCCGCACCGATTCCCAAAAGTCTTTTCTGTACTACTTTTGGTGACTTCAGCAGTGCGATTTCAATAGACGTCTGCGCAGAAACCCACACAGATGTCTCTGAAGTCGCCCTCATAGTCGGGACTGACATGATTTCATTCCCGCTGTCAGTGTGAAACCTTTTTTGTATAGTAACAGAACTGTATTTTAACCACTTCAGCCCCGGAAGGATTTCCAGCTTTAGGACCGGAGCCCTTTTTGCGATTCGGCGCTGCGTCGCTTTAAGTGAAAATTGCGCGGGCGTGCGACGTTGTACCCAAACTAAATTTGCGTCCTTTTTTTCCCACAAATAGAGCGTTCTTTTGGTGATATTTGGTGATCCCCTCTGCGTCATTTCTGATCGCCGCTATAAACAAAAGAAGAGCGTCAATTTTGCAAAAAAAAACAAATTTCTTACTTTTTGCTAAAATACAAATCCAAAAAAAAAATATAAAAAATTTTTTTCACCGTTTTTGGCCGATTTATATTCTTCCTCATATTTGCGATAAAAAAAATCGCAATCAGCGTTTATTGATTGATTTGCCAAAAGTGGTCGCGTTTACGGATGATGAGAATTCATTTTTGGGGTTTTTTTTTTTTTACTAGTAATGGCAGCGATCTGCGATTTTTAGCGGTACTGCGATATTTCAGCGGGCATGTCGGAACATTTTGACACTTTTTTGGGACCATTGGCATTTATACAGCGATCAGTGCTATAAAAATGCACTGATTACTGTGTAAATGCCGTTGGCAGTGAAGGGGTTAACCTGCAGGGGGCGCTCTAAGGGTTAACTGTGTTCCCTGGGCGTGTTCTAACTGTGGGGGGACTGCCCTAACAGGAGAAGGGAAGTGGTCACAGCCTTCATGTACAGGAAGGCTGTGATCACAGCCCTTTCCCCTTCACAGAACGGAGGTCCGTGTTTACATACACGGACCTCCGTTCCTTCGCTCCGGGGGGGGCCATCGCGGGTAGCCGGCGGCAATCGAAGCCGCCGCACCCGCTCCCTGGCCCTCCCCGAACACAGTGAGCGCGCGTTATCGCAGCCGCCATCGTATGACGGCAATTTGCGATAATGAACCACCTTGTCGCCGTCAACCTGCGGTTGGCGGTCGGCAAGTGGTTAAATAAAGTCCATACAATGACAACTACCTGGCGAGAAGACAACCCGACTGAGTGCACTCACAGGATGTTGCAGAGAAGAGCGTAACAGCAGGCCTCAGATGCACAAAAAAAAAAAGTATCAGTCTGGAGGGAGAGAATATGGCTTGGCAGGTCTGTGCCCAAGTGGGGAGACTTCCAGGAAAGATGGAATGTCCCTGCTCTTTCCCTATTCACCTGGAACCTCTCCTTACCACTAATACTGTCCCTGACAGACAGGTGACCTATCCCTACACTACCCACACGGGAAATGGACACAAAACCTGGGAGCCAGCCTGACCCAAAATGGCCACCATGAGTCACATGGAGCCGCAGCTTCCAACCGGATAGCTCCCCCAGTGACCCAGGAAACCATAGAGGAACCATTTTCCACTTAACTTCCTCTCCATCTGCAATGCCGCTGCATTCAAGCCCCACCTGCAGTGGAAAATGTAGACTGCACACCTGCCTACAAGCCTGATTATTGTTTTCTTTTTGTTATATTCATTCAAACACCCAACTGAATGCAGCATGTTGGCTTAGTGCTCAGCATGGCTCTAGCATTGGGTTCCAGCATCAGTGGCGGTTGGTGGGTTTTTTGTTCCGGAGGGCCCCCCCAGCAGCATGGCACTATCAACACCACTCACCCCCCCGGTGGCTGGCAGCGCGGCAACACCACCCCCACTACCGCCACCCCCCCTTGTCTGCCGGTTGGTCTGTCACTTACCTCATCAAGGTGACGGCCAGCTGCTCCTCGGCTCCTGCTCTGTCCTCTCCTCCATCATCAGTGTGTCTCCTCCTAGGCCATAGGCATCCAATACGATTGCCTGTCCTTTCAGCCAATCCGGTGACAGGTCTCAGACCCACTTCCTGATTGGCTGGGAGGAGGATCAGTGTTAGAATAGGGAATATTCATTCAATATTCTAACACACCTGGGTGGGCTGAGAGTGCACTCTTTGTGCCCCGAACCCACCCTATTTTGAAGCCTATGTAGCTCCCCCTGGTAAGTGGGAGCTAGTGTGATTCGATTTTTGGTAGGTGAGGAAAATGTAGTCAGGCCTGACTGATGTGCAGACCTGATTGTTTTTGTATTCTGGGCTGGGAGTGGCTCAGGGAGGATTGAGTGATTCACAGATGAGGTCACCAGGACTTCCCACTTCTTACTAGAAACTGGAGGAAGGTTTCGGGACAGAGAGCTGGGAAGGAGGTTTAGCCATCTGGAGTATTCTAAGTATCCCTGACCAATCCCCAATCTGGATTGGCAGGGGGCAGGCCTCCTTAAACACTCAAGGGTCAGCCCAATCTGAGAGGAGTTCGGGTGAAAGAACTGGAGATGAGATGTTGCTGAGGTTGCTGAGGACTCACCCGGGAAGGAAACCCGCTGTCTGGGGGGGGTGACCTTGAGGTCTGGGCTCGGTGCAACTAGGAAAAGAGGAGAGAGGTCCTGGACCAGCACAAGGGAGCAGGAGAGCAACAGACAGCGCTACTGGGGAGGCTCAGTCAGGAGTCCACCGGGTGGTCGGTGAGTGGCACACACCCTGGGAAGCTGTAGAGGCATGCCAAAGCTGATTGGGGTGAGAGACGATCTGGGAAGGATGCAGAAGTCAGTAAGGGACTGTGGTGTCACGGTGTCAGTGAAGAAGGCCAACGCAGCTGGAGTGGCTGACAGGGCCTGGAGTAAGATGGACTGGGAGTAGTAGTCCATCAGGCCGGCTAGCACAGTAGTGTACCTACACACTAGGGGACCGACTGTCCCTACCTGTAACGGGTGGTTCTGAGGCTCTGTGCGCAGCATGGCAAGCCTTGCCATGTGCTAGTCAGGCTGGAGAAATGGAGAAGGCCTAGTAAATTACCTTCTGGGCCTGGAACAAGTAATGTGCTAGAGGAAGAAGTGTAACTGAAGCAAGTAGTGTGCTGGAGGACAAGAGGAGATGTATATACGGAGCTGTATATAGTGGTCCTGTGCAAGTTTGCAACCTATCCTATGGGCATCCCATAACACCCCTAATCCCCATCCAAGTTCAATCCCCTAATAAAACAAACAAAACCAAGGTACCAACCTGTTCGGTATCAGCTTGTTCTGTGCGGTATGGATGTGATTGAGGGCAGTGTGAGCAGATGAACCACAACACTCAGCCACCCCTAAGGGGGGCCATTGGCTACACCTATTAGAGCCTTAGGCTCTAATCAGGTGCTTCAAAAAAACACCCACGACATTGTAATTCATGCGACTGGCATCCTGAAAGGGGCCAGGCGCAGGGATAGGGGAGGCGGCGGTGGCAGGGATAGGGGAGGTCGTGTGCCCTCAATGAATGGAGCCGCCACTGTCCAGCATTCAGCTACCATCAGGGATATTTATGTACTTTAGCCCTGTGTTTACAATGGAATCATAAGCTTCTAAGTGCTCCAGTTCCCTCTCGCATTCCCAATACAGATTGCTAGTTTAGTGGGTTTATTGCCAAAGCTGACCCCTGCATGGAGCTGTGTGGCAGGGTAGAGTGTAAGCTCTTTGGGGCCAGATTGTGTATGGTTCATTCAAAGGATTTCAGCTCTTCTAAACATTGAAGCTTCTCATCACATGTGGGCATTACCTATGGCGGTCTATATGCAATGCACTCTACTAAGGACTCCTCCAGCATGACACCCAATTCATGAAATCATTTTGCATAACTCCATCCAAGAAGCAGCTCATTGCTTGTATTAGGACTGAGGGCACTTGAGGAGAGTAATGAGGCAGAGTGCTGTGATGGTTTTAGGAAGCCATGTACAGCATCCTGCCAGCCCCTCCCACTAATCCCAATCTGTACTGCATAGACAGAAATCCAGTGATGTCATTGTGTCTTAACCACTTTAAGACTGCCCGCCCGCCCCAGTAATACTGTGGCAAAGCGGCGCTATTACGCAAATCGCTGTACTGGTATGGCGCTTCGGGTAATAGATACATTGGGCGCGCGCACGGTGCGGGCCCAGACCCATGCTTGCGGCCGAGATCACGGTACAGAGAGGCAGAACAGGGATCTGCCTATGTAAACAAAGTGGATCCCTGTTCTGACCACGGAGTAGAGAGAGATTGTCTATTCCTAGCGATCAAGAACAGCGATCTCTCTGTATTCACAGTCAGTCTACTCACCCTACAGTTAGAAAGCACCTACCTAGGACACACTTAACCCATTGATCGCCCCTGGTGTTAACCCCTTCACTGCCAGTGTCATTCATACAGTGATCAGTGCATTTTTTTAGCACTGATTACTGTATTGGGGTCACTGGTCCCCAAAAAGAGTCACTTAGGGTCAGATTTGTCCACCGCAATGTTGCAGTCCCGCTAAAAATGCAGATCGCCGCCATTACCAGTAAAAACAATAAAAATAAATAAAACGTCTATAAATCTATCCCCTATTTTATAGACGCTATAACTTTTGTGCAAACCAATCAATATACGCTTATTGGGATTTAAAAAAAAAAAAAAATATGTAGAGGAATACATATTGGCATAAACTGATGAATAGTTTTGTTTTTTTATACATTTTTTTTTCTGAATATGTATTATAGCAGATAGTAAAAAATATTGATTTTTTTTTTCAAAATTGTGAGTCTTTATTTGTTTATAGCGCAAAAAATAAAAAACCATAGAGGTGATCAAATATCACCAAAAGAAAGCTCTATTTTTGGGAAAAAAAGGACGTAAATTTTACTTGGGTACAGCATCGCACGACCGCACAATTGTCAGTTAAAATAACGCAGTGCCATATTGCAAAAAATGGCCTGGTCAGGAAGGGGGTAAATCCTTCCAGGTCTGTAGTGGTTAAACAAGCTGAACTCTAGTATAAGCTGGTGGGCTTTGTGCATTTCTTCCAGATCTGTGCAGTCATCCAGTGCAAAACTTTTCCTCTGTGCAGGAGCTTCCTGTAATAAAGACTGGTCACTGACGCTCTCTCTCCTTGTGCTAGATGACTGGTCTTGTCTCCGCCCCTCCTGTAGTTTTGTAGTAGGTGGGGCCTGCTGGGCTCCTCCCACAGCTCTGCTCTTTGCAGAGACTATTGACAGCCTAGTGATGATATCACGGCTACATTTAGAAGGCTTTGCAAAGGCTTTTTCTGCACACAAAGTTGACTTATATCATATGAATCATAGAAGACAAAATACTGTATAAGCAGAAAAATTTTGACTTTAAATAAAGTTACAAAGAACTTGTAATACACAATACTCTGCACCACCTGCCTTTGTGTGCCTAGTCCAACAATGATCTCATTCCCTTTCCAGCCGAGGTGACACCACAAACAGATTATCTTTCAGAAAACGTGTGAGACTTGCTGATATGTTAGCACAATAATGTCACTGCTGACTCACAAGGTTACTTTGTCCTTTACCAGAGCTAACAAACAAAAATGCAATGGTCATTGGGCTTTAACCACTTGCCGACCGCCTCGCGTAGATAGCGGCAAAGTGGCTCCGCTGCGTAAATCGTCATCTATAAACTGCGATTCACGCAGTTGCAGACGGGCGCTGCGTGAGTGTGGCTGTGGGTCGGGCAGACTCGATGTCCACCGGCGACCCATGAACGCCTTCTACAGAGGAAGAACGAGGGATCCCCGTTCTGACAGGCGGCATGACAATGATCTACTGATCCCTGTAATTGGGATCAGTTAAGCCTCGTACACACGGTTCGACGGTCGTACGACCGAACGGCTCAAATCGTATGTTGGCTGTTGTATCTAGCATACTGACTGCACTACATGATCGTACGACCAAAGAAAGAACGTTCAGGTGCATGTAATTAGCATCTGGCCATTCCTGACTTCTGAGCATGCGTGTTTTGCACAATACAACTTGTTGGACCAACTTCTCTGTACACACGATACAACGGTCGTATGATCGCTTGTTGGTACTACCAAGTTTTCTAGTTTGCTCATACAACTCCCGTTGTACGACCGTCGTACGTCGGCTGTTCTAATCGCGCATACTAACGATCGATTTCGCATACAACGGTCGTTCGTACGACCTGTTGTATACGATCATGTACGAGGTTTTAGATCTGTCATGCCCTTGCCAGCCCAGCCCCCACACAGAACACATTTAACCCCTTGATCGCCCCTACAGGTTAACCCCTTCCCTGCCAATGACATTTGCACAGTAAACAGACAGATCCCCATTCTGTCAGGGAAGTAGAGAGAGATCTGCTGTTCCTAGTACTCAGGAACAGCGATCTCCCTCTACCCCCAGTCAGTACACTCCCCCCCACAGTTAGAATCACTTACCTAGGGAACATATAACCCCTTGATCGGCTCCTAGTGTTAACCCCTTCCCTGCCAATGACATTTATATAGTAATCAGTAGCTATTTTTAGCTCTGATCGCTGTATAAATGTCAGTGGTCCCAAAAAAAAGTGTTAAAAATGTCCGATCAATATCGCAGTCCAGATAAAAATCGCAGATCGCCGCCATTACCAGCAAAAAAAAAAAATAAATACATGAAAACTCCATAGATCAATTCTCCTAGTTTGCAGATGCGATAATTTTTGCGCAAACCAATCAATAAACGCTTTTTGCGATTTTATTTACCGAAAATATGTAGAAGAATACATTTTGGCCAAAACCGATAAATACATACTTTTTTTATATTTTTTTGTATATGTATTATAGCAAAAAGTAAAAAAATGTTTGTTTTTTTTTCAAAATTGTTGCTCTTTTTTTGTTTTTAAGCGCAAAAAATAAAAAACGCAAAGGTGATCAAATACCACCAAAAGAAAGCTCTATTTGTGGGAAAAAAAGGACGTCAATTTTGTTCGGGTACAACGTTGCACGACTGCGCAATTGTCAGTTAAAGCAACGCAGTGCTCTGGTCAGGAAGGGGGTAAATCCTTCCGGGGCTGAAGGGGTTAAATGAGGCAAGTTACTTAAGGGGAGCTGTCACCTCCAGGTGAAATGTAGCTTGAGCATTGTACATGTGTGTTTGTTTCTGCGGTGGAAACATGTTTCCCACCTCTTTGCAGAGAACATTTGTGTTCTTTTCATTAGTACTTGCTGCACAGGAGCTGACAGTCTAATATCCCCACCATAATCAGACACACCAAACACTGCGTACTTGAAGGCCAGTTATTCTAGCAGTGTGTTTTGGGATGGTGTGGAAGATATTCAAGCATCAAAACCGACATACAGATACCGGGAGAACATTCAAATGTTATGCAGATAAGGCTGATGGTGGGAACTGAACTCAGAGCCCCAGCACTTCAAGTAACCTTTGCTAATTAATACCATCTCATTGCTGCAGTGATGAAATTATTAATCTTCGCAGTTGACTGGGTTGTTGAAGGGCTCACTGAGCATCCCTATGTGCAAATGATTAGGAAAATCAAACTGGGGACAAAAAAAGAAACATTTTATTTTAGATTGCAAGCAAGTTTGTATCTGATACACACATGAGACAGACCATCTTGTCAGGGATAAATTGCACGTCTTCATCCGATATCTGCGTCAGTGTCGCGAGAGGCGTTTCCTGTTCAATGATAATATTTTCAAGACCTTATTTAATGTTAATGCAACACTCTGCAACCCCCCCCCCCCCCCCCCCACACACACACTGCCATACCTCCCAAGCAGCAGGCACAAACCAGCCATAAACCATATTTGAAAAAAAAGCAAGTGCAACAAGGTTCAATGCTGATTGGTTGTCATGGCACATTGCTTTTTATATCCCAACTTCAGCCAAAATGTTCTTTTTTTGTGTTGGACAGAGTGACAAAGGGTTGGAGCCTGTTTGTTTTTTAGTGTATCTGTATCCTCAGAGCGGGTGCTACCACTAGGCAAACTAGGCAGTTGCCTAGGGCGCACTGCTGCCAAGGGCGCAGCCATGGTCAGTTATTGCTACATTTCTAGCCTTTATTTTTTGGGGGGTTGCAAGTAGCTGGTCTTGCCTAGGGTGAAAAATAGGCTAGCACTGGCCTTGTGTATCTTTATTAAATAGATTTCCTTGCACTTATTCTAAGGACAGGAAATGATGGGGACATATCTCCAATGGGACAAAGACAATCATAAACACATTTTTAGTCAGTAGGAAAGGGTTAGAAGTTCTGTGTTTATTACTGTCTGTGCTTTCCTGTCCCTGCGGCATTTGCTACCCTTATTATTTGTATGGGTGTCATAGGACAGGAAGTGAGGGGAAATCTCCCCATTGGTGTCATAGACAGAAACCTGGCAGAAATGTTACCTCTCCTCTTCTATATCCAAGGCTAATACAGCTTTTCTTAGACTGGAGTCGATTTTAAAGCTCTAGAAGTTTATTAAAACTGACTCTCTCTGTCACTATCTCTTTCCCTCACACTCTCTATCTGGTGTCTATCCAGCCAGTCTGTATTTATAGTCCTTTCTTCCCTCTCTCTCTGTTGCTATCTATCTGTTTCTATTGGCTGTCTATACAGAAAGTATGTCTTTATATCCTTCTCACTGTTGCAGTGTTCTCTCTGTCTGTCACTATCTAATGCTATCTCTATCTGGTGTCCATCCTGCCAGTCTGTACCTCTGTCTCTCTTTCTTGCTGTCACCATCTCTTTCTTCCTCTCTCTCTCTTTGCAGCAGTGACGGCCTGTCCATTAGGGCGGCGCCTCCCCTATCCATGTGTCCGACCCCCTGATCTACATAGCAGGGCGCCGGACTATGGATTCCAATGGGGGGAGTGGATTTTTGAAGCATGTGATTAGTGCCAGATGCTCTAATAGGCTTAAAAAAAGGATGGGCTCTGGGCGCAGATCCCACCCATTTGTGTGCCAATATTAAATGAATATTCATTGTTGCCACACTGATCCTCCTCCCGGTAAATCAGGAAGCGGGTCTGAGACCTGTCACCCGAATAGCTGAAAGGACAGGAGATCCTATTCAATGCCTGGGAGAAGGAGGGAGGAGCCACAGGGCGGGAGCCACCATGTTACATAGAAGACACAGGAGCCCGTCTGCTGCCCACTGGAGTCCACAACCTGCCCGCCAAAGCCCGCAACCCGCAAGCTGCCTGTCAGAACCCACAACCCGTCCACTGGAGCCTGCAACCCGCCAGGAACCCAGCAGCCTCCTGCCCGCAACCGATGGGATAAGTGCCGGGGGGGTAGAGAGGGGGGTGCCGCCGACTGACCAAAGGGGGGAGGTTGTCTATCCAGCAAGCATGTATATACTGTTTAGTCCCTTCCTCATCTCAGTCTCTGTCACTAACTCTCTTTCTCTCTGTCGCTATTTCCCTCTTCCTCCTCTTGCTCGTCCTCATTCTCTCTGTTGCCATCTCTCTCTTTGTCTCCTTCCTCTCTCTGTCTCTTCTCGTCTCTCTCTTCCTCCCTCTCCTTCCTTTCTCTATCTCCTATCTTCCGCTTCCTCTCTTGCTCTTCCTCAATCTTTCTATTTTTCTTTGTTGCTATCTCTCTTCCTCCAGCTCCTTCCTTTCTCTGCCTCTTTTCATCTCTCTCTCTTCTTCTCTCTCTCTCTCTCTCTCTCTCTCTCTCTCACTCTCACTCTTTCTCTCTCTTTCCTTCTGAGTCCTAATACTATTGCTCTTTCTTTCTCTGTCACTGTCTCTCTCATCCTCTCTCTCTTGCTTTTTTTCCCTGTGGTTTATCCAGCAAATATGCATGGTATGCATTTATAGTCCACCTCTCCCTGTTGCTATTTCTCTCTTTATGTCACTATCTCTCGCTATCTATTTGCTGTCTATCCAGTCAGTCTATATTTATAGTTTCTTCCCTCTCTCTTCCTCCCTCTCCTTCCTTCCCCCCTCTCTCTCTTCATTTCTCTCTTTTTCTCTGGTACTGTCTTTCCCTATTTTCCTCTCTTTCTCTTTTATTGTTGTCTCTCTCTCTCTCTCTCTCCCCTCTCTCTCTCCAGCTCTCTCTTTCACTATCTCTCTCTCTCTTCTCTCACACACTCTTCCTCTCTCTTTCCTTCTGTTGCTATCTCTCTCTTCCTCTTGCTCTTTTGCTCATCCTCTGTCCCTTCCTCTCTCTCTCTCTCTCTCTCTCTCTCTCTCTCCTACTCTCTCCCCATTCTCTCTCTATCAGTCTCTCTCTCTCTGCTTCTCTCCCCCCCCTATGGTTTTCTCACTTTCTCTCTCTCTCTGTCAGTCTTCCTTTCTCCCTCTCACTCTCTCTCTCCCCCTTCTCTGTTTCCTTCTCGTTTTTTCTCACTTCTTCTCTCTTTCACTGACTTTCTTCCTCTCTCTCTTTCTATCTATCTCCCCATTCTCTCTCTATCACTGTCTCTCTCTACCTCTCCCCCCTATGGTTCTCTCACTTTCTCTCTCCCTCTCCCTCTCTTTCTCTCTCTCTCTCTCTCTCTCTCTCTCTCTCCTTCCCTGTCTCCTACTCGTTTTCT
>BLSH010080113.1:209507-220624 GCA_018402905.1 Glandirana rugosa | reverse complement strand
CTCTCTCTCTTTTGCTCTTCCTCTCTCTCGTTTGCTCTTCCTCTCTCTCTTTTGCTCTTCCTCTCTCTCTTTTGCTCTTCCTCTCTCTCTTTTGCTCTTCCTCTCTCTTGTTTGCTCTTCCTCTCTCTCTTTTGCTCTTCCTCTCTCTCGTTTGCTCTTCCTCTCTCTCGTTTGCTCTTCCTCTCTCTCTTTTGCTCTTCCTCTGTCTCTTCCCCTCTCTCTCTTTTGCTCTTCCTCTCTCTCTTTTGCTCTTCCTCGCTCTCGTTTGCTCTTCCTCTCTCTCTTTTGCTCTTCCTCTGTCTCTTCCCCTCTCTCTCTTTTGCTCTTCCTCTGTCTCTTCCCCTCTCTCTCTTTTGCTCTTCCCCTGTCTCTTCCTTTCTTTCTCTTTTGCTCACCCTCTCTCTCTTTTGCTCCTCGGTCTCTTCCTCTCTTGTTATCTCTCTCTTCCTCTTTCTTTTCTGAGGTCTATCCAACAAATACACATGCTATGCATTTATAGACCCTCTCTCCCTCTCCCCCTCTACCTGCTATGTCTCTTTCTATCACTGTCTCTCTCTATCTGCTGGTTACCCACCAGTCTATATTTAGTTCCTTCCCCTCTCTTTTGCTATCTGTCTTTCTATCTGCTGTCTAGCCATCCAGTCTGTATTTGTATTCTCTCCCATCTCAACAATAGACATAACTCACCTGAGATAGCTCAGTGCTCTTCTCAGCCATGTTTTCCTCCTAGTAGGGCGAGATGCAGGGACTAGGGACGATCCCCTCTTCTCCTTATTACCTTCTATTACAGTCCTGTCACTGTTTACTTCCACAGGAGCCTGAGTGAGCATCTCCACCTGTTCCACCTCCATCACTTCCACACTCACCCACTGACAGGTGTGGCATTGGGTGATATCAGCCTCCGGACCAAAGGGAGCATAGAGGGTGATGCTGTCACACATTGGGCAGGATGGGGTGGCGGGGTCGATAAAACCTAGCACATCTGTTTCCACCATCTCCTCTTCTATAGATTCGAAGTAACTCACCCTCGTGTTGATGGGTAGCGCTTGTATGCCATCCTTGCCAAAGACATCATTAAAAACGCGGCAAATGGGGCATGGCACACTGTAGCCGTTATCGGCCCCAAGTCTCTCCAGGCAACTTTCGCAAAATGTGTGCATACAGACAGGCAAGATTCGAGGCTTAAGAGGTCCATAAGGCCTGTAGTCCTCCAGGCATACTGTACAGCGCAAGACATCTTCCTCAACGGCTTCATTTGACATGATTCTACCAAACCTAATCGGAAACCTTAGATGAAAATTTTTTTCACACTTTCCCTTGGTTTGTTTTTTTATTATTTTTATTCAATGTTGTGTACTTCATCTGTTTCTTTCTTTCATTTTTGCCTTGAGCCAACTCTCCACAGTAATTATCTTGAAACAAGCAGCGACATGATCAAAAATGATTTAAATACTTTAAACTTTATAATTAAGTTGTCATCTAGTCAACAAAATATACCAAACTAGTTGCACGATTGCCTGGTTTGCTTCTTCCTGATGTCGTTTACAGGTATCTTGGCGTCCGGCGGTGACAGTCGATCAGGGAACCATGTACTAAGTTAACCACAACTTTTAACAAGTAAAAGTTTGTGCAATTTTGTAAAATGTGTCAAGTTTTCCAAGAAAATGCATCATTGTCCGAGGTACGTTGCCCCTGGTAATATGTAACGCTTCAAAGGACTGCAATCAGTCACCCATCCATCCATCCTAAAACAGGTTGAAACGGAAAAATTTGACCATCTTTCAGACCATTCATCTTACTTAAAATTCACCATCGCTTGCTGTAGCTCCAGAGCTGTCTGATAGTTTTCCTTTATGTCACTGTTGTGTAATATGTAGCTGTGTTCATTAACAATACAAGAGGGGGGATCACATAGCATTGTATTGGTTTCAAAAGAAACTGACTCCCTGATGAGCTGGGAGTTGTGCACAGGTGTTATTAAAAACCGTTCTGTATACATGTAGCTATAATTATAAGATTAGATTGTGCTTTCTGTCTACAGAGCTGACACTCCATCTGTCACTGGTCTGCCTGCAAGAGTAATGCTATTATAAAATGCACATTTTGAGCAGCTATTTTAGTTTGTCTGAAAGGTACTGCGGAGGTGTGTTCCATCATTACATCCTTGCTGTCCCATATTTTCATTACATTGTTGTATCTTATAGATTTGGAGATCTGTGCTTATTTTTCTTTGTATACTAGGCATTAAAAATATAAAAGTGTGTCTGAGCTAGGTCAAAAAAATTATAATAATAAAACAAGCAGCCACTCAACAGACTATGATACCAGCCATGTAAAATCATAAAAAGTGGCGCTAAAAAAATCAATATGTGCATTTTGAGAGGTAGGAAAATATAAAAGTGCAAATCTTAAATCACCTGTGTATTTGACACAAATAATTGTGCTATACCTTAAGGGTCCTTTCACACACACGGACCGTTTGTCCGTTTTTCATCCATCCGTTGATGGATGAAAAACGGACATTAATGCAACTCTATGGAAAAACTGATGACAACTGATGATCAGCTATTTTCATCAGTTTTCATCCGCTTCTGTCAGCATCCATTTTTTTGAACGGATGAAAGTCCTATTTTTCATCCGTCAAAAAAACGGATCGGACGAAAAACGGATGTAAACTGACGAACGGTCAGTTTTTCATCCGTTTTTGCATTGGTAGTGAATGTAAAGAAAAACTGATGACCACTGATGAAAAACTGATGAAAAAAAACAGATGAAAAATGGATGAAAAACTGATGAACTGATAAACTGATGAACTGATGAACGGTCCGTGTGTGTGAAAGGACCCTTAGGCCCCTTTCACACACACGGATCGTTTGTCCGTTTTTCATCCATCCGTTGACGGATGAAAAACGGACATTAATGCAACTCTATGGAAAAACTGATGACAACTGATGATCAGCTATTTTCATCAGTTTTCATCCGCTTCCGTCAGCATCCGTTTTTTTGAACGGCAGAAAGTCCTATTTTTCATCCGTCAAAAAAACGGATCGGACGAAAAACGGATGTAAACTGACGAACGGTCAGTTTTTCATCCGTTTTTGCATTGGTAGTGAATGTAAAAAAAAACTGATGAAAAACTGATGACCACAGATGAAAAAACTGATGAAAAAAAACGGATGAAAAAACGGATGAACTGATAAACTGATGAACTGATGAACGGTCCGTGTGTGTGAAAGGACCCTATGTATACAAAACAACTTATCACCAGAAAACCTCACAAATAATAAACAATCAGTTGTATAATAAATGTGCAAAATATCTTATATCAAAGCCTTTTTAAAAAATGAATCCAAATATCCATAAAGTGCAAAAGTGTAGACAAAGTCGTTTGATCAACTCCGCCATCAAACACTGACAATTAGCATACGCCTCTTACCAGATAGCGTGGATCACAAATTATAATGGTCATACAGGCATGTGTTAACCCGGCATCTATAATGGATGATGGCAGATAGGGTGGACCACAGGTTGTAATGGTCATACTAGCATGTATCAACCAGTGGTGGCTGGTACTCAATATTTTTTGAGGGGGGGTGGCTTCAACCCCCCCCCCCTCACACCGCTGCTGCCACCCCCTTCTCACTCGCACCACTACTACCATCCCCCACAGACAGGAATGCGGCCTTACCTTAGGAGATGAGGAGGAGGGGTAGGGCTGCTGCTCCTCCCTCCAGCCGAGGGTTTGAACAGACAGGCTTCTCCTCCTGGCTAAACAGGAAGTGGGTCATGTCACTGCCTGGCCAATTGGGTCTCAGGACCCATTTTGTGACTGGCTGGGAGGAGAATCAGGAAGACATTAGCGAATATGAATTCACTAATGTCACACAAGGGGGTGGGCTTGGGGCTCAGTGCTCTGCACCCATGAGCCCACCCTTTTTGAAGCCAATTAGAGACTCCGGCTCTGATCACGTGCTAAAAAACCCACACAGAAATCCATGCGTCCAATGCCCTGCATGTAGATTAGTGGCTGGGCATGGATTAGGGGGGCGGCGCCCATGTGCCCCTAATGGACTGGCCGCCACTGGTATTAACCCGGCATCTGTAATGGGCAATGACTGCTCGGCTGCAGCTTCAGTTTATATTTAAATCCCTTTATTAAAATTCATAAGAAGTACCTTAAGGTGCTTGTATAAAAGCAAGATCATATCAAATCCCGGCAGACTGTTGGCTCAGGCAAAAGGAAAGCCGTGAGTTCCAGGAAAGCATACGTGATGTCGTCAGAACAGGCCATTCCTAAGGCGGGCCAAACCCTTGGTTGGCGGAGTTCATCGAATGACTTTGTCTACACTTTTGCACTTTATGGACATTTGTATTCACTTTCAAAAAAGTTTTTTATTATAAGATATTTTGCACATTTATTACACAACTGATTGTTTATTATTTGTGAGGTTTCTGGTGATAAATTGTTTTGTATATTTTATTTACTGTATGACACAATTATCTGTGTCAAATACACAGATGATTTGAGATTTGCACATTTATATTTTCTACCTCTCCAAAATGCACATATTGATTTTTTAGTGCCACTTTTTTTGATTTTATACTGAGTATTGTTTGTTGTATTTGAGTGTCAGGGTTCGGAGTACAGAGGGTGCAAGGACAAGGGAGGCTGAGCGATGTGCAAGGTATTTCCATCTGTTGTGCGCCCTTGGAAATCTACGCTGGCAAGTTATCGTGGGAAACCAAAGTTCCCCAATCTGGACACAAGATGCAAACAAAAACAGCATATACACGCTAGACACAATTGATACGGTAGAATGCCATCATTGGCAGTTCATCAGCTGATTGGTCTGCTGGGCAAATACACACACACACACACACACACACAGATCCCTGTTGCTGGCAATGAGATCCATCCATGTTCATAACAGATATCATAGCTTTCAAACACTGACACTAATCTGCATGCAATCAGATTGGTTGTCTCCATCTCTGCCAACTGCTGCAATTACAGAGAACATGAGGGCACAGCCACACGATGCACGCTTACACAAATTAAGAATGACTTTACAACTGAGCAAGTAGTGCTTACCCCCGAAGGAGAGGCTTGATGTGTTGGTTCCCCCGTTCCTGTGTCCACAACTCTGTGAACAGCACCACACATTCTGACAAAAAATAATTGCAGTTAGCTGTATATACACCTCAAAAACACGTGGTGCATAGACACCAGGGACGTCAAAGCAACTGGTTAAGTAATAACAAATAGTATACAGTGTATATCAACAGAGTATATAGTTACATAGTTTGTGAGGTTGAAAAAAGACACAAGTCCATCAAGTCCAACCTGTATGTGCTTTCCACAATGTGTATCCCTCAATGTTATGGTCCCTTAGGTGCCCATCTAATAGTTTTTTGAAATTATCTATGCTCCCAGCTGAAACCACTGTTTGTGGAAGAGAATTCCACATCCCCACTGCTCTTACCATAAAGAACCCTGTACACAGTTTAACCACTTCCTTACTGGGCACTTAAACCCCCCTCCTGCCCAGACCAATTTTCAGTTTTCAGCGCTGTCGCTCTTTGAATGACAATTGCGCGGTCGTGCGACGTTGTACCCAAACAAAATTGGCGTCCTTTTTTCCCACAAATAGAGCTTTTTTTTTTTGGTGGTATTTGATCCCCTCTGCGTCATTTCTGATCGCCGCTATAAACAAAAAAAGAGCGACAATTTTGAAAAAAAAACAATATTTTTTACTTTTTGCTATAATAAATATCCAAAAATAAAAAAACAAATTTATTCATCAGTTTTGGCCGATATATATTCTTGTACATATTTTTGGTTAAAAAAATCGCAATCTGCGTTTATTGATTGGGTTGCGCAAAAGTTATAGCGCCCACAAACTATGGACATTGATTTATGGCGTTTTTATTATTATTTTTTTTTTACTGGTAATGGCGGTGATCTGCGATTTTTATCGGTACTGCGATATCGGGGCGGACATGTCGGACGTTTTTGACACTTTTTTGGGACCAATGACATTTATACAGCGATCAGAAATGTAAATATCCACTGATTACTATATAAATGTCATTGGCAGTGAAGGGGTTAACCTGCAGGGGGCAGTGAAGGGGTTAACTATGTTCCCTGGGTGTGTTCTAACTGTGGGGGAGCGGGGTTGAGAGGGGCATGACAGATCTAACTGATCCCAGTGACAGGGATCAGTAGATCTGGCATGCCCCACCTAACAGAACGGGGAACCGCCGTGTTTACTTCAGCGGTTCCCCGTTCCTCCTCTCTGTAAGGAGATTGCGGGTCTCCGGCGGACATCGGGTCCGCCCGACCCGCGGGCACGCTCCCGCAGCGTGCGGCGGCACGTGCACGCGCCGCTCGCGCCCGCGGGAGCGCGCCCAGCACGAGCCAAATGGGAGGACGTCTATTGACGTCCTCCCGGCATTTTAGAGCCGCGCTGTAGCCGTCATTCGGCTATAGCGCGGATGGGAGGTGGTTAAGGTTAAACCTCCTTTCTTCTAATTTTAGTGACTGGCCGCGTGTCTTTGTGTGTTCTCTTGCGCGGAAGAGTTTTGTCCCTATTGTGGGGTCGCCAGTACAGTATTTGTACATTGAAATAATATTCTCTCTCAAATGTCTCTTCTCCAGAGAGAATAAGTTCAGTGCTTGTAATCTTTCTTCATAACTAAGGTCCTCCAGTCCCTTAATTAGCTTTGTTGCCCTTCTCAGAACCCTTTCCAGTCCAGGACATCCTTTCTGAGGACTGGTGCCCAGAACTGGACGGCATACCCCAGGTGTGGCCTCACCAGAGATTTGTATAGTGGGAGAATTATAGATTTATCCCTGGAATTAATGCCCTTCTTGATGCATGCCAATATTTTGTTAGCTTTGATTGCAGCAGCTTTGCATTGCATGTCATTGCTGAGCCTGTCCTCTACTAGGAACCCTAGGTCCTATTCTTGGTACCCAAATGCATTATTTTACATTTTTCTACATTAAACCCTTATTTGACACTTATTTGCCAACCCCATTAACTTGTTCATATCTTCTTGCATGGTTTCCACATCCTGTGGAGAAATTATTGCCCTATTTGGCTTGGTATCATCCGCAAATATTGAGATTGAGCTGTTACTCCAATTCTCCAGATCGTTTATGAATAAATTAAATAGGATTGGTCCCAGGACAGATCCCTGGAGAACCCCATTTATCCCCACCTTGTGTAACCAGTTTTCAATCCATGTACTCACCCTTTGATCCATGCCGACAGACTTTGGTTTGTACATTTAAGCCTCGTGCACACGCGCCGATTGTTGGCCAACCGAATGTCCAACTTTTGTCCAAATTGGCTGTTGGCGGTTGTGTCTAGCGTACTAACGTGAGTCAAGCAATCGTCCGACCAAGGCGAACATAGTGACGTGTTACGAGCGTATAAAGAGGAAGTTCAGGTGAATGTGATTTCTGAATTACAAACACAGGTTTACACGACTGAACACTTCCTGGATTTCGAGCCTTGCCAGCCAACTTCTGTTGGACGATAATTGGAAATCGGCTGTAGCATCATGCATACTAACGGTCGGATAATCGGGCAACAGGCTCTTGGACGACCGTTGTTGGCCGATAATCGCACTGTGTGTATGGGCCTTAAAGTGGTAGTAAACCCTCCTATCATTTTCAGCCAAGGAAGCTGCCATCTTGGCCTCTGTTTAATCTACAACTGCCATGATGCTGCACATGTGATCAGCTATGACACCAGCCATTGGATGGTTTGACAGTTTGGTTTAGCGCACAACCAATGGGAGTGTTACATTTCTGGCACTTGCCGGAAATGTGACCGGTTTTTAACCTGTTAAATGCATGGGTTTACTACCGCTTTAAGTGTTTATGGGGAACTGTATCAAATGCTTTTGCAAAATCTAGATACGCCACATCTATAGGCCTTCCTTTTTCTAGATGGCAGCTCACCTCCTCATAGAAGGTTAATAGATTGGTTTTGGTAAGAACGATTCTTCGTGCTGATTACCACTAATTATACCGTTTTCATTACAATAATCTTGTATATAATCCCTTATCCCTATCAGCTTGCATATTATTGATGTTAAGCTAACTGGCCTGTAGTTCCCAGGGATATATCTTGGTCCTTTTTTATACATTGGTGCTACATTGGCTTTTCTCCAATCAGTCAGTAGACTGTTATTAAAAATTAGGTACAATGGGCTGGCAATTTCTTGACTGAGTTCCTTAAGGACCCTCAGATGCAAGCCACCTGGTCCCAGTGACTTAACATTAAGTTTTTCAAGTCTATTCCTAATTTTGTTCACAGTTAGCCATGAGGGTGCTTCCTGTGACGTGTCATGAGGACCAACATTGTAGTTTTGGATACCCCAGCCCCCTGTTTCCCTCGTGAATACTGAGGAGAAGAATACGTTTAAAACCTTTGCCATCTCTCCATCCTTTGTAACCAGATTACTTTCATCATTCTTTATGGGGCCAAAGTAGGCCAAAGAAGAAATATACTGTTATGAACCAGGATTATACTACAATGGGCAGAGGTGGCTCTTTAACTAGGCAAATTAGGCGGTCGCCTAAGGCCTCACACTCACAGGGGCCTTGCGGCTGCCTAATTTGAGAGGATTTGGGACCATGGCTGACAACAACAGTGCTGCCGTGCTCTGGCCTGCAGAGGGTTAATGCTGCGAGCCCCATGACCAGGCAGTGGAGAAAGAGGACGGGGCCATGGCTATATGTCTTGGGGAGGAGGCAGGGCCAGCGCTGTGTGACCGAGCTTTCTTATGGTGGATTTGGGTTCTCTTTACCTACTTTCATTCCTCGCTTTATGGCAAGAATTTTCCTGCTCACCATATCCACTCATGCATCATTACTGCATGTTCCTACTGGGTACCCACCTCTTACCTATTGCCATATTCCCCTTGCTATAGTCCAGGAGGCTCTGGATCCCCCTTTTTATTTTATCCACATATCTTTCCACCACAGATCCAATTGGTATACTTTCCCCTTTGGTCAATTTCAATGGAGACATTTGACCTGGGCTGGTGGAGTGATGCCTGTCTGTCCTTTTGTTGCGGGTCATTGGCCATCTCAGCTCCCATGCCGGACGACATCCCTCGCCCTGGCTTCATGCACACCACACATCAATTTGTTCCATCTTTTGCGAGTATTTTTCAAATTGACTTTTTGCCTTTTTCCCACAATGCGCTGCCCAACATTAAACTTATTCATCCCTTATATGTGTTTTTTGAGATATCCGTCCCTGAAGAAGTGTTGTATGTACGAAACGCGCCAGACATTCAGGATGTGGCAATATACCTTATGGGATTTTATTCAATGACTCACTTACATCAATTATTTTATTAATCATGTTCTAATCAATTTTTCCTATGTGCCGTACAGTACTGTTACATATGTGTGTGTGTATATATATGAATTTATACAATCTATTCGATTAATTTTAATTTATCATTTCTTGATGTTGCCAACGTTTTAGATCTATGTATAGATATGAACTTTGGCATTTATGCCATGCCCTTGAGCATGTATATCCTTGGTTTTTCATTTGAATAATGATTCTCGACATGTACTGTATATTCATTCTTGTCAATAAAATATGTTCATACTTTATACCTCATGGGTTAACTGCCTCATCCAAAGTCCCAACGCCCTTCATTTTTTGCATCTGGGGAGAAGGGGAGGAGACTCCTTCCAGCAGCCAAATAATAATATAATTTAATATCATCACTGTACCAGAGCTGCAGATCGCCCATCGCCTCCCACTGGAGTGCTCCGTGGAGTGGTCCCAGCACACCTGGAGGAGGCATCCCGTCTGGTAAGCCGTGACAAGGAGGGGAAGAGGAGGATCCCGTGGAGAAGGCCTCGCCAGGCGGGATGGAGCCAATGGATCTTGTAGGGGGATGGAAGGGGGAAGTGGGAGAGAAGGAGTGTATGGGCCTGTCAATCAGGGTGGGGGATCCAGGGCCTTGGCTGCAGGGAGAGACAGAGCTACTACACCACAAGCCCCTTCTGTAGCCAGCTACCACCACCATGAGAGAGAGCCAGGCCCCCCAACTATCTTCCTCCAGCATCCAGCCTCCCTCAGCCACAGAAACTGCCCTTTATTTCCACCCCCTGTCCCACCCTCTCTCCACTCCCTTTCTCCTGATTATCAGTGCCACAGTCAGGACAGCTCAGTCCTCTACCAGGGTCCCAGTGTGCCCACCTGTGATTGAGAACCCTTGACCTCTCCCTCATCCCCACCCACCCAGAGTTTCACTGCTGGGTCGGGAGATCCCAGCCCAGTCCAGTGCTGATCCTGAACCATTGTGGAGTGGACGTTCTGCATTCTGTGCTGGCATTGCCTGCTGATCAGCTTCTCTATTGCTATCTCCCGCCAGGAGTTCTTCCCCTATGGGGAGTCCAGGGGGGACCTACTGCTGCCCGACAGGGATGATGAGACCTCTGAGGTGGTGAAACTCGCACAGCCCCTTCTCTTCTACAAGGCTGAGTTTAAGAAGCTCTATGAGATTGGGTACAGTACTGATAGAGACAGAGCACAGACACCAGTGTTAAGATAAAGGGCATGGGCACCAGCACTGAGAGAGAGCACAGACACTAGCACTGAGATAGACAACATTGACACCAGCACCGAGATAAAAAGCACTGACACCAACACCGAGATAGAGAGCACTGACTCCAGCACTGAGATAGAGAGCACTAACACCAGCACTGAGATAGAGAGCACTGACACCAGCACGGAGATAGAGAGCGCTGACCCCAGCACAGAGATAGAGAGCATTGACACCAGCACCGAGATAAAGAGCACTGACACCAGCACTGAGATAGAGAGCACTGACACTAGCACCGAGATAGAGAGCACTGACACCAACACCGAGATAGAGAGCACTGACTCCAGCACGGAGATAGAGAGCGCTGACCCCAGCACAGAGATAGAGAGCACTGACACCAGCACCGAGATAAAAAGCACTGACACCAGCACTGAGATAGAGAGCACTGACACCAGCACTGAGATAGAGAGCACTGACACTAGCACCGAGAGATAGAGCCACAACCACAGTCACGAAAAATAGAGCCACGA
>BLSH010080113.1:174439-205839 GCA_018402905.1 Glandirana rugosa | reverse complement strand
TATATATATACAGCCTGGTATATATACCAAGGCCTCTAACATCCAACAGCTCCATGATGTCGTTATGGAGGAGTGGAAGAGGACTCCAGTGGCAACCTGTGAAGCTTTGGTGAACTCCATGCCCAAGAGGACAAGGCAGTGCTGGAAAATAATGGTGGCCACACAAAATATTGACACTTTGGGCCCAATTTGGACATTTTCCCTTAGGGGTGTACTCACTTTTGTTGCCAGCGGTTTAGACATTAATGGCTGTGTGTTGAGTTATTTTGAGGGGACAGAAAATTTACACTGTTATACAAGCTGTACACTCACTACTTTACATTGTAGCAAAGTGTAATTTCTTCAGTGTTGTCACATGGAAAGATAGAATAAAATATTTACAAAAATGTGAGGGGTGTACTCACTTTTGTGAGATACTGTATATGTAATACACTGAATTCAGTGTAGACCATATACAGCTCATTCAGGGTATAGTATGTAGAGTCAATTCAGGCAGTGTAAGAATATATACGTACCTTCCTAGTGTATATGTGTATATATATATATATATATACAGGGTGGGCCGTTTATATGGATACACCTTAATAAAATGGGAATGGTTGGTGATATTAACTTCCTGTTTGTGGCACATTAGTATATGTGAGGGGGGAAACTTTTCAAGATGGGTGGTGACCATGGCGGCCATTTTGAAGTCGGCCATTTTGAATCCAACTTTTGTTTTTTCAATAGGAAGAGGGTCATGTGACACATCAAACCTATTGGGAATTTCACAATAAAAACAATGGTGTGCTTGGTTTTAACGTAACTTTATTCTTTCGTGAGTTATTTACACGTTTCTGACCACTTATAAAATGTGTTCAATGTGCTGCCCATTGTGTTGGATTGTCAATGCAACCCTCTTCTCCCGCTCTTCATACACTGATAGCAACACCGCAGGAGAAATGCTAGCACAGGCTTCCAGTATCCGTAGTTTCAGGTGCTGCACATCTCGTATCTTCATCTCGTTTGATGTGTCACATGACCCTCTTCCTATTGAAAAAACAAAAGTTGGATTCAAAATAGCTGACTTCAAAATGGCCGCCATGGTCACCACCCATCTTGAAAAGTTTCCCCCTCACATATACTAAACATAGAAAAATGACGGCAGAAAAAGACTGAGTAGTCCATCGAGTCTGCCCCTTTTTTATTTTTTTATTTTTTTGTTTTCACATTAACCTTGTGGTCTGACCATAGATTTATGTTTATCCCAAGCATGTTTGAAGCCATTTACTGTTGACTGTCTCACAACCTCTGTTGGTAGTTTATTCCAATCATCAACCTCACTTTCAGTAAAATAATACTTTCTAAGATTAGTTAGAGGTCATGTCCCCGTGTTCTTGATTTTGGTTTCATATTGAAAAGACTGCCCTCCTGAACCTTATTCACCCCCTTGATGTATTTAAAGGTTTCAATCATGTCTCCCCTCTCCCTTCTTTCCTCCAGACTGTACATATTAAGTTCCTGAAGTCGCTCTTGATGTGTTTTATCCCCAGATCTTTCACCATTTTTGTTACCCGTCTCTGAACTCGTTCTATCTTATCAATATCTTTTTGTAAGTGTGGTCTCCAGAACTGGACACAGTATTCTAATTGAGGTCTCACTAAAGATCTATATAGAGGAATCAGAGCCTCCTTCCTCCTGCTGGTGATCCCTCTACTGATACATCCCAGAATTCTATTTGCTTTTCCCACTGCCTGGTCACACTGTTTGCTCATTTTGCAATCATCTGAAATATTCACCCCCAAATCTTTTTCCTCTGAAGTGATGGCTAACACTGTGCCCCCAATGCTGTACTCTCTAAGGGGATTCTTCTTCCCTGGATTCATTAGTTTACATTAAGAAATATTGAACTGCAGTCTCCACTGCTTTGACCAATCTTCCAGCAATGCCAAATCATGTTCCATGTTACAGACACCTCCAGGGATATCAACCCTATTACACACCTTTGTATCATCAGCAAAGAGACATACCTTGCCCAACAAACCTTTAGTTATATCACTTACATATAGGTTGAATAGAACAGGACCCTGTACAGAGCCTTGTGGTACCCCACTAGTGACTGGTCTCTGTTCTGAGTGAACCCCATTGACAACCACACTCTGGGATCTATGCTTTAGCCAACTGCATATCCACTGAACCACCCAAGGGTTAAGTCCCAGCTTGTACAACTTTTGTATCAGATCATTATGTGGAACTGTATCAAACGCCTTGCTGAAATCAAGATACGCTATGTCCACAGCACCACCCTGGTCCAAAACACTGGTAATATAGTCAAAGAATTCAATCAGATTTGTCTGGCACGATCTGCCCTCAGTAAAGCCATGCTGCTTTGGGTCCAGCAAGCTGTGTATTTTTAGGTGATCAATGATCCTTCTTTTCAGAAGTGATTCCATTACCTTGACTACAATTAATGTTAAACTCACTGGCCTGTAATTGCCAGCTTCTACCTGGCTGCCAATCATGGGGAACTTCTCCTGTTAGAAGAGATTTATTTAAAAGATTTGTTAATGGTCCAACAACTACATCGCGAAGTTCTCTTAGAACTCTGGGATGAATACCATCAGGGCCTCATTGCTTTATTAACCACTTCAGCCCCGGAAGAATTTTGCACTTTAGGACCATTGCACTTTTTGCGATTCGGCGCTGCGTCGCTTTAACTGACAATTGCGCAGTCGTGCGACGTTGTACCCAAACAAAATTCCTTTTTTTCCCACAAATAGAGCTTTCTTTTGGTGGTATTTGATCGCCTCTGCGTCATTTCTTATCGCCGCTATAAACAAAAGAAGAGCGACCATTTTGCAAAAAAAAACCAAATTTCTTACTTCATGCTAAAATTCAAATCCAAAAAAAATATATAAAAAAACATTTTTTTTCATCGTTTTTGGCCGATTTATATTCTTCCTCATATTTGCGATAAAAAAAATCGCAATTGGTGTTTATTGATTGGTTTGCGCAAAAGTGGCCGCGTTTACGGATGTTGAGAATTCATTTCTGGGTTTTTTTTTGTTTTTTTTTACTAGTAATGGCGGCAATCTGCGATTTTTAGCGGTAATGCGATATTGGGGGGGACATGTCGGAACATTTTGACACTTTTTTAGGACCAATGACATTTATTCAGCGATCAGAAATTTAAATGTCCACTGATTACTGTATAAATGTCATTGGCAGTGAAGGGGTTAACCTGCAGGGGGAGAGCTAGGGGTTAACTGTGTTCCCTGGGTGTGTTCTTACTGTGGGGGGGGGGGTTGGGCTAACATGGGCATGAGAGATCTAACTGATCCCAGTGACAGCCGCGGGCCGCGGGCACACTCCCCAGGAGTGCGGCGGGTGTGCGCGCGCCCCCTGGTGGCCAAATGCGAATCGCCGCTTATTTACGGCGATTCGCGCAGGGCTCCCCGACTGCCGCCGTGAAAACACGGCGCGCGGTCGGGAACCAGTTAAGCTTTAACCGAGCCAGTTCCTCAGCTACCTCTGTCTCCAGAAATCCTAAAAATGAACCATGATTACTAGAACCAATATGATTCCCTAACGTGTTATCATTAGTGTAGTCTGTTTCTGAGAAGACTGAACAAAAGTAATTGTTTAAATGGTTTGCTACATCCTGGTCTCTCTCAACATATATGTTGTGCCCAATTTTCATTTTAGTGAGCCCATTGTATTTTTTCCTTCTATCACTAATGTACCTAAAAAAGGTTTTATCTCCTTTCTTAATAGACTTCACAATTTCCTCCTCTTTCTGTGCTTTTGCAGCACAGATAATGTGTTTGGCATCCTTTTGTCTATTTTTATACTCCTCTCTGTCAGCTGCACCTCCTGTTTCCTTGAATCTTCTATATCCAATTTTTTTCCCTTTACTATCCTACTTACCTCTTTGGTGAACCATATTGTTTTTTTCTTCCGTTTATTCTTACTAACTTGCCTGACATATAATCTAGTTGCTTCCACGATGGTAGACTTTAATAGTGCCCACTGATTTCTTACTCCTGTCATTTTACTCCAACTTCAGTTCATTTTTTAGAAATTTCCCCATTTCAGCAAAATTTGTCCTTTTAAAATCTAAAACTTTTGTTTTTGTATATGATTTTTCAGTTTTTGTTTTAATTTCAAACCAAAGACATTGGTGATCACTAGAACCCAAATTCTCCCCCACCTCAACATCAGACAGTTGATCCCCATTTGTCAGTACTAGGTCAAGAATATGATCACCTCGGGTTGGGCTTTTTACTAACTGTTTTAGTGAAACCCCATTCAGTACTTCCATTACATCCCTGCTCCTGCTTGTAATAGCAGTTTGAGAATTCCAGTTAACATCAGGCATGTTGAAGTCACCCATAATCAAAGCCTCTCCCTTCATTGCCATTTGAGTTATCTCATCAATAAACAAGTTATCATAATCTTCACTCTGTCCTGGGGGTCTGTATACTATTCCAATTCTAAGGGAAGATCCCTCCCTGGTTGGAAGGCAGACCCAGAGGGTTTCAAGTATTTCATTTGTTTTTTGAATTAATGTTAGTTTTATGCCATTTTTTACATATATGGCAACTCCACCTCCCCTCTTCCCTACTTTGTCATTCCTGTATAGTGTGTACCCTGGTATAGTTATTTCCCAGTCTTTTGAATCCTTGAACCATGTCTCTGTAATCGCAACATGGTCCAAGTTGTCCCTAGACATAAGAGCTGTCAGTTCACAAAGCTTGTTGCCTAAACTACGGGCATTAGTGCACATGACATGACAAACACTACTTTCAACTGCTTTCTTTTAACCACCAGAAACTTCAGCTGAAGTGACCACCCCATCAGCCCAGTCATTACCAACACAAACCCTTGCATTTATTTCAACCTGCTGGGGACAGAATCTTTCCTCAACATATATATATATATATATACACAATACCTTTAGTGTAGACTATATACAACTCGTTCAGTGTATAATAGATAGAGTTTGTTCAGGCAGTGTAAGAATATATATATCTTCCATAGTGTATATATATATATATATATATATATATATATATATATATATATATATATATTAAATGCCTTTAGTGTAGACTATATACAGCTCATTCAGTGTATAGTATATAGAGTAAGTTCAGGCAGTGTAAGAATATACCGTTGTGCTCATAAGTTTACATACCTGGCAGAATTTATGATTTCTTGGCCATTTTTCAGAGAATATGAATGATCTGTCTTGCATGAACTGCACGTTTGAGATCTCCCCAGAGAACCTCAATGAAATTGAGGTCAAGAGACTGAGATGGCCACTCCAGAACCTTCACTTTATTCTGCTGTAGCCAATGACAGATCGACTTGGCCTTGTGTTTTGGATAATTGTCATGTTAGAATATCCAAGTACGTCCCATGCGCAGCTTCCTGGCTGATGAATGCAAATGTTCCTCCAGTATTTTTTGATAACATCCTGCATTCATCTTGCCATCAATTTTGATCAAATTTCCTGTGCCTTTGTAGCTCAGACATCCCCAAAACCTCAGTGTTCCACCTCTGTGTTTCACAGTAGGAATGGTGCACCTTTCATCATAGGCCTTGTTGACTTCTCTCCAAATGTAGCATTTATAGTTGTGGCCAAAAAGTTAAATTTTGGTCTCATCACTCCAAATGACTTTGTGCCAGCAGGTTTGAGGCTTGTCTCTGTGCTGTTTGGCGCATTGTAAGCGGGATACTTAGTGGCATTTGCCTAGTAATGGCTTTCATCTGCCTCCTTATTGTGCATCTTGAAACAGCCACACCACATGTTTTCAGAGTCCTGTATTTCACCTGAAGTTATTGGTTGGTTTTTCTTTGCATTCCAAACAATTTTCCTGGCAGTTGTGGCTGAAATTTGAGTTGGTCTACCTGACCGTGGTTTGGTTTCAACAGAACCCCTCATTTTCCACTTCTTGATTAGAGTTTGAACACTGCTGGTTGACATTCTCAATTCCCTGGATATTGTTTTATATCCCTTTCCTGTTTTATACAGGTCAACTACCTTTTCCCGCAGATCCTTTGACAATTCTTTTGCATTACCCATGACTGAGAATCCAGAAACGTCAGTGCAGCACTGGATGAAAGATGCAAGGGTCTGTCAGGAGTCCCGAAACTCATAGACCTTTTATACACACACACACACACACTAATTACAAGCAAACATATCACAGGTGAGGATGGTTACCTTTAATAGCCATTCAAACCCCTTTGTGTCAACTTTTTTGCATGTTATCAGGCCAAAATCACCAGAGGGTGTAAACTTTTGATCAGGGTCATTTGGGTAGTTTCTGTTGTCATTATGATTTAAAAAGAGTAAACGGGGGTGTAGTCTCGGAATGGACGTGTGAGGACATGTTCACACTGAGCTCCCGGTCCGCGGCTCTCCAGTAGCCATACCCGGCAGACATACCCAGCATTTTGCTTCTCCCTCATCCTCCCCTACGAGTGCCGGAGGAGACCGCCTGGCGGGGGCGAGGATCGGTGCCACTATGGATATATTCCTCATTCCTATGCAGGGGAGAGACGGCCGGCTCAGAATATGACATGCCGCCGTTCTCTCCACCCAGTGACCTATCTCCCTGTCTGCCTCGCTCCTTGTCCCTCTCACCGGATCCCAGCACAGAGTCGGATGACCACGGCTCCCTGCAGGGAGTACCAGCTCCAACGGCGGTGTTCAGGAGAAACAGATCCACTCATCTGCAAAGTGCTACAAGGGGTTCCATCCGGATGGTAACAGCTACAGCCTCAACCACAGTGAATAACCCCTTCTCCATGTCACCACTGCAGGGGTCCCCTGACAGACCGCTCTCTTACTATAACATTTGGGCATTCTTGCAAAACCTACCGACCAGTGAGGACTTTGAATCCCTGGCCACCCGTGTGGAGACGGCCCTTAGCGGTGAGCTGACAGAGCTTAAACAAGAGATGACTGTCATTACTGAGCGGGTTTCCACACTGGAAACAGCTTCAACTGATATTAATTCCACTGTTTCCAGTATGCAGATGGCACAGACGGAAGTTGCAGACCAAGTTACACAACTAATGTTACTTTTAGACGACCTTGAGAATCGCAATTGCAGACGCAATATCAGAATCAGGGGACTTCCAGAGGCCACTCCGCAGGCGGACCTTAAAGCCACGGTATTTGCCATTTTTAACACTCTTCTGGAGCAACCCCATGACACCAGGTACAGGGTACATAGAACTCTGGGTCCCTGAAGTGACTCAGAGGATAGACCTGGAAATGTCCTTTGCTGCCTACACAACTACTCTCTCAAGGAAGATATACTACAACGGGCCTGGCGTAAGGGTCCCGTGGAATTCAATGGAGCCCAGATCTTCCTGTTGCCAGATGTGTCACGGAGGACCCTTCAGATGCGTCGGTGCTTGAAACCCCTGTTGGAGAAGTTTGGCGAACTGGGTATCACCTAGAAATGGGGACACCTATTTCACATTATTGCACCTAAAAATCATCGATTCTACCCACTGCGACACCCATCAGAGCTTCCAGCTTTTTTCTCCGCTCTAGAGATGACACCGATACCATTTCCCAATTGGTTGGCATTTACCCTTCCAGCGGCTACTATCCCAGGGACTTCAGCAATTAGCAGACCCCTCAGGACCATGAACCATAACAGTCATCTTACAGAAACACTTTCTGCTAAACATGTTTCTATGGAATTTGGAGTTCTGTTTAATACTCATACTCTTTAAAAATTGCACCCTGTGCTGGCGGCGGCCTGGCAGGGTTCCTGACTATCATGACCGCCCACTTTAGCGGCAGCAATACGCTGAACGGCATCCTGTTAACACCCTAAATGCCGCCAATTCATGCCTTGTCACCTGACGGGCCAGGAGGTGACCAGCCTGGACACTAGCTATGGCTGGCTTTTCTGCCCAACTAGCACAGACACTGGTGAGGACTGCAGGGGCCATTCTGGTTCTAGCTTGTCAACTGGTCCCTGCACTCATTGTTTCCTTTCGGTTAATAATTAGTTATTGTGCAACTCTGTTCATCATGGAATGAGAGGGTTCCCGAGCAGGGGGGCATGGGAAAAGGGTGGGGGGGGTAGGGATGGTTGAGTTTTTTTTTTGCCTCCCCTCTCCTTGAGACTCAGAGGTAAGAGTGTTATTTTTTTTTTTTTTACGTTTCTCGCCTCAGAGGTTTCCCTGCTATTGGACCTTTCTCAAGCAAGATTTAAGTATTAACTTGGTTGCATATATGACAACGGTGAGACATTAGCCCACAGCCTTGGAGACGCCCTGGTGCCGGTCCATGTGTCAGGGGAGTGGCCACCCATGAATCCCAGCCTGGCCATGCCTACTGAGCACCGAAGTGTTAGGGTTTGGGGTCCTTGTTGGGTCGGGTGCATAACACACCAGCTGCAACCCTGGCCATCCCTCTTTAGCTGCCATTAATGGCCGGCACCGGGGGGTCTCTCCTTGTTGGTAACCCCAGTCGGGTTGGTATAGTCTACCGTAAAGTTAAATGAATTCGGTGGAAGCTGTTAGACTGTTTGACATTTCATATATGAGTGGATCCTCTGCTAGTAATCCCTCTTACAAAGTGAACTTTACCTGTTTGATACATAATACTTTGTCCCCATCACGTAGGTTTATGGAGAAGAACACTATTCAAAGGCTATTTAGCTCTTGGGGGAAGGCTTTGCGGGAGCTGCCCACGGTCGGGGGCTCCCCTCCCTGAAGTGCCTTACCTCTTCCCCCACTAGGCCCTAGCTGCCCGTGACGGCAGTTAACCTCTGATATGAGTAATAGTAGTTACCCCCCTCCTCCACCTCCTACTCGTTCCTCCTCTGTATACCCTTCTAAGCCAGTTCTTTCACCCCCCCCCCCCCTTCTGCCTTTTTTTTCCCCCTACATTTCAACACATTGGTGAGAGTTGTCAGAAGGGACCTCAAGATGGCACTGAAACTCCTGCCCTGGAATGTTAAAGGCATTAATACCCCAGAAAAATGGTCCAGTTGCCTCTCAGAGCCGTGGAGACAGCGCCCCCAAGTGGTGTTTCTTCAGGAGACCCATTTCCGGGCAGATAGAATTCCGAAACTGTACAACAAGCATTTCCTGTTGGCCTATCATAATGTGTCCCCCTCGTCCAAATCTAAAGGCACTAGCATCCTCTTGGCTAGCAACCTCCCTTGGCAAACCTTCACACAGACCAAGAGGGCAGATATATCTTCTTAAAAGGCAAAATCCAGTCGCAAATTTTCACTCTGGCAAATGTTTATCTACCGAATACAGGCCACATCTCAGTGCTGGAAATGTGTCTCTCTGCTTTAGATTCCTTTATAGGTGGAGATTTTAACTTTACACTTGACCCTCACAAGGATTCAACGACAGGCATCTCTGCCTTACCCCGGAAAACCCAATCTAACCTTAAAGAACTTCTCCATCATATCAATTGGTGGATATCTGGCGTATTCTCCACCCGCAGGAAAGGGATTATACCTTTTACTCACCGCCCCATGGGTCATACCAGATCACCTTGTCAGATCATGCCCTGATCTCTTTGGACCTGGCATTACAACATAGGATGCCCAGGGCCTCTTCATGGCGATTAAACAAATCCCTCTTTCAAGACCCAGAAATTAAAGCCAATGTTTTGAGAGAGCTGAACCTCTTCTTCGAGTCCAATGAAGAGGGTCATAAAGGATAAAGAGAAACTTCTAGCTGGTTTACTGGCCAAACTACACAACCTGGAACAACGTCAAAAATCTTTCCCTGACCAGCTCACGGAAGCTGAACTTAAGGGGATTAGGGAGCAAATTAGGGATTACTCACTATTTCAGGCAAAAAGTAAACTCATGAAGGCTCGTAGAGCATTCTATGAATTTGGCGATACGTGTAGTAGTAGATCTCTGGCAAACGCTATTCGAATCCGACGTAGCTCATCCTGTATAGCAGGCCTATCTACCCCCCTCAGGCACAAAAATCCATTCATCCCCGGAAATGGCTGAGACATTTTGGGAATTTTATTCATCACTGTACAACCTACACCCATCTCCTGCTGCCGAAGGTGTCCTAGACAAATCGAAGGCTATTGAGGACTACCTCAGGCGGCGCAGCTTCCCTCACTTACGGATGAGGAAATCAAGATGCTATCAGAACTTATTTCTAAGGAAAAGTTTGCAGAAGCTCTAGCTGGAGCCCCAGCGGGTAAGGCGCCGGGGCCGGATGGCTTCACAACTCCATACTACAAAACCTTCCATGATCAGTTAGCATCCCACTTCACTACTGCTTTCAGTGCCGTCTTGGATGGTCACGGAATACCTCCAGACCTCCTAAGTGCAAGTATTTCAGTCATCCCAAAGCCAGGCAAGGACCCGTCTCAATGTACCAACTACAAACCCATATCTTTGCTTAACTACGATTTAAAATTGTTTACTAAAATCTTAGCTGAGAGACTGGGCAGTGCCTTCCAATGCATTATACCCCTTGATCAAGTAGGGTTCATTCAGAATAGGGAAGCATGAGATAACACAATTCAAACTATTAATGTCATCGCGAGAGCCAAATATCTCAACACACCTCTCATCTTGCTGTCAACAGATGCAGAAAAACAGTTTGACAGAGTGAATTGGTAATTTCTGCATGCCACGCTTCGATACATAGGAATGCCGGACACGGTCCTAACCTGCATTTCCGCCCTATACCCGACACCAACGGCAACAGTTAAAGTAAATGGAGCTTCCTCCAAATCCTTTGAGATTGGGAATGGTACGAGACAGGGGTGCCCCCTCTCTCCGCTCCTCTTTGTGCTTTCTTTAGAACCTCTGTTTCAACATATACGGAATATCCCAGATATTACTGGATTGGAAACTAGTTTGTATAATCACAAAGTTGCCGCCTATGCGGATGACTTGTTCTATTTAACAAACCCTCTTGTCTCCTTGCCAGTCATTCCTTGCTCAGCTATCCCCAACCATGCTCAGTCATCCCCATCCATGCTCAGCCATCCTATCACTGCTCAGCCATCCCCATATGTGCTCAGCCATCCCCATATGTGCTCAGTCATCCCCATCCGTGCTCAGCCATCCCCATCTGTGCTCAGTCATCCCCATCCATGTTCAGTCATCCTATCCGTGCTCAGTCATCCCCATCCGTGCTCAGTCACCCCAATCCTGCTCAGTCATCTCCATCCGTGCTCAGCCATCCCCATCCGTGCTCAGCCATCCCCATCCATGCTCAGCCATCCCATCTGTGCTCAGCCATCCCCACCCTTGGCTCATTTATGCCTCATTCATGCTCATCCATGCCACATCAGTTCTCATCCATGCCACATTCATGCCACTACAATTCCCATCAGTGCCACTACAGTGCCCATCCATGTCACTACAATGTCTCACAATAGTTTAATAGATAGTCAAATTAGATTTGAAATGTGTGTCCCTAGAACACCTGACGGTGCTCCCTGCATGTTGGGCCCCTGTATGTGGCCAGGCTGTGGAAAAGTCTCAAACATGTGGTATCGTTATTCTTGGGACGAGTAGCAGAATATATTTTGGGGTGTAATTTTTGCTATGTACATGTTATGTGTTAGAAATATTGTATAAATGGACAACTTTGTGTAAAAAAAAATGCGTTTTCATTTTCTTTCCACATTTTACAAAAACTTGTGGAAAAAACTGACAAGTTCAAAAGATCCATCATGCCAACTAGAATATACGTTGGGGTGTTTACTTTACAAAATGGGGTCTTTTTTTGGGCGTTTCCATTGTCCTGGTGCACCAGGACCTTCAAAAATGCAAGAGGTAGTCAGGAAATTATATGTGTAATTTATGTCCCTATAACGCCTGATGGTGCTCCTTGCATGTTGGGCCTCTGTATGTGGCCAAGCTGTGTAAGAGTCTCACACATGTGGTATTGCCATACTCAGGAGGAGGAGTAGAATGTGCTTTGGGGTGTAATTTGTGGTATGCATATGCTGTGTGTGAGAAATAACCTGTTAATATGACAATTGTGTGAAAAAAAAAATCTTAATTTTGCAAAGAACTTCAAAAAACTCACCATGTCTCTTACTGAATACTTTGGAATGTCTACTTTCCAAAAAGGTAATTTGGGGGGTATTTGTACTTTCCTGGCTTGTTAGAGCCCATTCACACTTGCACCGTTGCAACTTGCGCTCCGACTTGAGTCGCTTGACATCTGAAATCCTATTGAAGTGAATGGGAGCCGTCTTAATGTACACTACTGAGTCGCTCCGACTTCAGAAAAGGTTCCTGTACTACTTCAAGATGACTTCTATCCGACTTGTGCCCATAGAATTCAATGGAAGTCGCCTTCAAGTCGGATCCCCCATCTATATTGAAGCGACTTTACAGTTTAAAAGAAAATAATTTTTGAAGGCAACCCCCTCCCTTCTCTGATTGGCCACAGGCAAAGTTGCCTGGCATGGAGTTGCGTTGTAAGTAGTCCGAAGTCACGCTGAAGTAGCGCTGAAGTCGCCTTCAAATCACCTAGCAAAGTCGCACTCGAAATCGGATCGCCTAGGTGTGAACTGAGCCTTACAGGAAAAATAAAGGAATTTACCAAGGCAACCCCCCTCCCTCTCTGATTAGCCACAGGCAAAGTTGCCTGGCATGGAGTCCCATTGTAAGTTGCCCAAAGTCACGCTGAAGTCACGCTTAAGTCACCTTGAAGTTGAGGTGTAAGTCGCCTAGCAAAGTTGCGCCAAAGTCTCAATGCCCCTGTGTGAATGCGGGCTTAGTGTCTCAAGAAATGAGATAGGCCATCAGTACATCAGGTACGATCAATTTTCAGTGACTGGCACCATAGCTTGTAGACTCTATAGCTTTCACAAAGACCAAATAATACACACTAATTTGGGTTGTTTTTACAAAAGATATGTAGCAGTATACATTTTGAACAAAATTGAAGGAAAAATTACTAATTTGCTAAATTTTATAACAGAAACAAGAAAAATGCATTTTTTTTTTTTTTTACAGAATTGTTGGTCTTTTTTCATTTATAGCACACAAAACAAAAAACCCAGTGGTGATTAAATACCACCAAAAGAAATCTCTATTTGTGTGAAAAAAGGACTAAAATTTAATTTGGGTACAGTGTTGCATGACTGAGTAAATATCATTCAAAATGTGAGAGCACTGAAAGTGGAAAATTGGTCTGGTTGTTAAGGGGGTTTAATTGCCCAGTGGTCAAGTGGTTAAAGGAGACATTTTTTTATTTTTTTGCAACTGTCATTTTTTTTTTTTTTTTTTTTTTGCATTTTAGTGTAAATATGAGATCTGAGGTCTTTTTGATCCCAGATCTCATATTTAAGAGGCCCTGTCTTGCTTTTTTCTATTACAAGGAATGGTGAGCCTCAAAAGAAGGAAGGCCAGATTAGAGTTTGGCAAACATCATCTAAAAAAGCCTTCACAGTTCTGGAACAACATCCTATGGACAGATGAGACCAAGATCAACTTGTACCAGAAGGAAAGGAACTGCTCATGATCCAAAGCATACCACCTCATCAGTGAAGAATGGTGGTGGTAGTGTCATGGCGTGGGCATGTATGGCTGCCAATGGAACTGGTTCTCTTGTATTTATTGATGATGTGACTGCTGACAAAAGCAGCAGGATGAATTCTGAAGTGTTTTGGGCAATATTATCTGCTCATATTCAGCCAAATGCTTCAGAACTCATTGGACGGCGCTTCACAGTGCAGGTGGACAATGACCCGAAGCATACTGCGAAAGCAACCAAGGGAAAGAAGTGGAATGTTATGCAATGGCCAAGTCAATCACCTGACCTGAATCCGATTGAGCATGCATTTCACTTGCTGAAGACAAAACTGAAGGGAAAATGCCCCAAGAACAAGCAGGAACTGAAGACAGTTGCAGTAGAGGCCGATGAAACCCAGCGTCTGGTGATGTCTATGCGTTCCAGACTTCAGGCTGTAATTGACTGCAAAGGATTTGCAACCAAGTATTAAAAAGTGAAAGTTTAATTTATGATTGTGAATCTGTCCCATTACTTTTGGTCCCTTAAAAAGTGGGAGGCATATATACAAACTGTTCACCTGATTTGGATGTAAATACCCTCAAATTAAAGCTGAAAGTCTGCAGTTAAAGCTCATCTTGTTCATTTCATTTCAAATCCATTGTGGTGGTGTATAAAGCCAAAAAGATTAGAATTGTGTCGATGTCCCAATATTTATGGACCTGACTGTACTGTATATACTGTTTTTGAATAATATTGTATTACCATATGAAAGGCGCTTCACATTGCCAACCAGTTTTTTTATATAAGGTTTTTATGAATTTTGCCTGTTTAGTGTCAAGCTGCCTTCCTATGTTTTAAGCGTTAACCCGATCAGCCCTGAATGTTAATTTGTGATTATATGATAGTGATCTACTGTTCCCTGTCTTCAGGATCAGTTAGATCTGTCATGCCCCTGCCAGCCCATTCCCCACACAGTTAGAACACAGTGAGGGAACACATTTAACCCCTTGAGTGCCCCTACAGCTTAACCCTTTCCCTGCCAATGACATTTACACAGTAATCAGTGGCTATTTTTAGATTTGATCACTGTATAAATGTCAATGGTCCCAAAAAAGTGGCAAAAATGTCCGATATGTCTGCCACAATATCACAGTCCCGATTGCCGCCATTACTAGTAAAGAAAAAAGTAAAAACGTCATAAATTAATTCTCATTGTTTGCAAAAGCAGCAACTTATGCACAAACCAATCAATATACGCCGATTGTGAAACTGATAAATACATTTTGTGTTTTTATATATTTTTTTTTCATATGTATTATAGCAAAAAGTAAAATAATATAGTTTTTTTTCAAAACAGTCGCTCTTTTTCTGTTTATAGCGCAAAAAATAAAACTGCAGAGGTGATCAAATACCACCAAAAGAAAGCTTTATTTGTGGGGGAAAAGGGACGTCAATTTTGTTTGGGTACAACGTTGCACGACCGCGCAATTGTCAGTTAATGCAACGCAGTGCAGAATCGCAAAAAGTGCTCTGGTCAGGAAGGGTTAAATCCTTCCAGGCTGAAGAAGTTAAGTTTGAGACATTGCAGGCCTAAAGCTCTAAAAATGTTTTTATCATGTCAAGCACTACACTGTTTTAGCCCTAGAAATTGGATTGGCAGCCTGTCTGTCAGATGACTCTGTAGCCTAAGAAGTGCCTTAGCTAGGAAAAAGGTTGGTAGGAAGAGTTATGGGGTTGGCCAGATTCATAGTCCAGAATCAAATCAGACTGTGTTTGTAGAAATAAATGGCTTTGAAAATAACTATTTTATGTACATAAGGGTAGCCATATTTACTTAAAGCATTTGTTAACCAATCCCAGACTGAGCCTCTTTTTGAGAGTCGTGTTTACAAATTAATTTCAGTTTCTTTTGCTATAAAATCACTTAGAACCCCCAAACGTTATATATTTTTTTCTAAAATGGCGATTGTTGCAATACTTTATGTCACACCGTATTTGCGCAGCGGACTTATAAGCGCGATTGTTTTGGAAAAAATTCACTTTTTTGAGTTAAAAAATAAGACAACAGTAAAGTTAGCCCAATTTTTTTCCATGTTGTGAAAGATAATGTTACGCTGAGTAAATTGATACCCAAAATGTCATGCTTCAAAATTGCGCCCGCTCGTGGAATGGTGACAAACTTTGGCACTTAAAAGTCTCCATCAGCGACGGTTAAAAATTCCTACAGGTTACCAGTTTTGAGTTACAGAGTAGGTCTAGAGCTAAAATTATTGCTTTCGCTCTAACGATCGTGGCGATACCTCACATGTGTGGTTTGAACACCGTTTTCATATGCGGCTTCTGCGCGCAAGCTCGGCGGAACAGGGAGCTGCAAATTTTTTTCCCTATTTATTTTACTTTTTATTTTTACACTGTCCTTTTAAAAAATACATTTTGTTCACTTGTATTCCTATTACAAGAAATGTAAACATTCCTTATAATAGAAAAAAGCATGCCCGGACCTCTTAAATATGAGATCTGGGGTCAAAAAGATCTCAAATCTCATATTTACACTAAAGTGCAATAAAAAGAAAATAATGACACTTAAAAAAAATGTCCCCTTTAAGAGCTATGGGCGGAAGTGACGTTTGACGTCACTTCCGCCAGTCAATGCTGTGGCGCCAGTGGGCGGCATCTTCCGCTCACTCTGCATCCAGTGCAGGGGGGGAACGGACGCGATCGGGCGGGTCCGGTGGGCAGCGGAGAGGATGGGAAAATGGCGGGAGGGGGGTGGGCACCTCTCCCGCCGTCAATAAAAGTGATCTCCCAGCAATGCAGGCTTACCAGTGTCCCCAGAAATGCAGCCTTACCAGTGCCAAAGGGGGTAAGTCCACCCTGGGTGCCACACATTGGGGAGGGGGGTGTTATCGCTGCGCACCCGTCCTCCCCTCCCTCGGTCCTCCTCCTTCTCCTCCAGCGGACGCTGTAACAAGGTCCCGTCTCCTATAATACACATCAGCATTGTTCCACCTATCACTGGAGTCTAGGAGGTGGGACCTTGTTACAGCGGCCGCTGGAAGAGGAGGGAGGGGAGGATGGGCAAGCTGGGATGACACCCCACCAATGTGTGGCACTCGGGTGGACTGACCCCCATTGGCATGAACGCCCTGCCCTTGCCGCACACCCACAGTGGCTGCCAAAGCTCACAGTCCTGCAGGACATGGCTGCTAACGGGAACTGCGCTCCTGCGGTGAAAAAAGTAAAGGAACGGCATTCCCATGCATTCCCGCAGAACTCGAGCCCTGGACTCTTACAACTCTACTTACAACAGGAAGTGAGAGAAAATCTATCCTTAGGAAGGGAAATTCACTCCTGTAAGAGTTTTTTTATGAGAAAAGGGTGTCTCCACTGAAGCTTTATCACCAATCGTTGTATCGGGGACAGAAAGTGAGATGAAATTGTCTGAACGGGGCACAAACAGCAAAACAAACATTACAGAGGTGTTAAAGAGGTTGTAAAACATGGTGAAAAAAAACAACAAACTTGTAAGATAAAGGCATAATGAGCTAGTATGCATTGTATTAGATACATACATGGGAAGATACATACACCTAGTTGTCACTGGATGCGACATCACTGTATACTTCTATACCGCGTGAGGTAGGCCTTATGGCGCTTAACATATTCTTATCCAGGGAATCCAACTTACATCCTGCACAAGCCCAGTTCCTGTCGGACATTACCAAATATTGTCTTGAGCACAACTACTTTAAAGACCTTGACACTTTTTTCCTCCAAGTGCGTGGCACTGCCATGGGGACCTCTTTGCCCCGTGCTATGCTAACCTGACAACTGGGTTGTGAGAGGAAACATCCATCTGGAGGAATACCCCTTTGCTGCCCAAATAGTTTACTTTGGCAGGTACATTGATGATATCATCGTCATATGGGATGGACCTCCGTCATCAGTAGCTCCATTTGTAGAATTTTGCAATGCCAACACCATGGGTATTTCCTTTACTTATGTGGATGATTCCACTTTCCTAGTATTTTTAGATCTAGTACTTTCCCATTCGGAATGCAATATAACTTCCAAGACCCACTTTAGACCTACAGCTGGGAATTCCTATTTACATTTTGGTAGCTGCCATCATCCAAAATGGAAACACAATGTCCCTAAAGGCCAATTTAGTAGACTTAGAAGCACCTTGCCCTGCAAGGTCATTACTCTGACTATCTCTCGCAGGGCAAGGTGCTTGTCGAAAGATTTTGGACAAAGGGTATGATCCTGAGTTGGTCCATGACACCTTTTTAGCGTGTGGATCCCTCGAGGAGAACCACAAAGTAGGCCCCAGCTTTCACCAGTCCTCATTGGACACAGGTCAAATTTATTACCCAATACCATTTTGCCCACAGGGAAATGGAAGAAATCGTTAGATGCCACTGGGGCATTCTTCAGCTTGACCCCAAATTGGCCCCAATTCTGACAGACCGTCCTCGTACCATATATCGTAAGACCAAGAGCGTCAAAAATATTGTAGCCCCCAGTAAAATCCCTTCTTCCCGCATTGTTACATCCCATCCTATGGCCTTGTTTTGTGGCATGATAGAGATGTACCAGTGTAAAAAGCTCAAGTGCAAAATGTGTCCATTTGTTCAGCACCGTCAAATCTCCTTTCAGGATAGTTCAGGCAAAACTTTCCATCTCAAACAATTTTACACCTGCTCGACTGAATTTGTGGTATACTGCCTTTCTTGCCCCTGTGGTCTCCTTTATGTGGACCGCACTATCCGTGCGGCGCATGCACGTTTGGAACCATAGGAGACTCATTACCAAAGAATCTGTGGACCACAGTGTCCCCAGACACTTCTTGCTGCACCACAACTGGTCGACCAAGGGCCTAAGGGTATGGGTTTTGGAATCCATACCTCCCTGCGACTCTCTGGCCGAGCAGTTCCAGAAACTTTGCCGAAGGGAAACTTTTTGGATTTTTACCCTGGGGTCTTTGTCGCCTGGTGGGCTCAATGAGGAGCTTCAGGTCAGCACTATCCTAAACGAATCAACTTTATATGTAGGCCCGGAAATATATTTGTACTTTTCATAACTTACCCTTTATAAAGTAATCTTAGATTTTATTACACGTGAATCAATTTGTATGTATTGATTTATTGTTAACATTAATATTTACATCTATGTATTGTATAATTTCCCCCTTCATTATGTACAGGAGTGGACTGGAGGATTCATAGTATTTTTCAAAACCTTTAAAAATCATTTTTAATTTTTTCATTGTACCATTGGTTTTATTACTTTTTTGCGTGTGCCGGTTTTTAGTGTGCATCTCCCCCCCCCCCCCTTTCCCCCTTCCCTTTTATACATACTCCCTTAGTTTTTAATACAATTTCCAACTCATGTTTTATTTCATTTTTATTCCATTGATTATCATGATTGATGAATTAATGATTAATTTACTTGAACACACATGCATATTACATGTATGTAGATTCACTATCACTTATTTAGTACTATTCATTATCCCCACATTATATACACATTCATAGATTTTCCTTGTATGTGCATAGGGTACAATTATGTTACACATTCTGTATGAGTTCCTTTAATATATCATATATTTAATTTTATTTACCTTTTCTAATTCATTAATTACCTATTACCATTTATATATTTTTCATGCCATTCCCTTTATTATTATAATTTTTTCGGTACACCATTACAGTTGTTTCCGTTCCATCCCCTTTTCTTATAAGATATATATATATATATATATATATATATATATATATATATATATATACAATACACAGTATCTCACAAAAGTGAGTACACCCTCACATTTTTGTAAATATTTTATTATATCTTTTCATGTGATAACACTGAAGAAATGACACTTTGCTACAATGTAAAGTAGTGAGTGTACAGCGTGTATAACAGTGTAAATTTGCTGTCCCCTCAAAATAACTCAGCAGACAGTCATTAATGTCTAAACCACTGGCAACAAAAGTGAGTACACCCCTAAGTGAAAATGTTTTAATTGGGCCCAAAGTGTCACAATTTTGTGTGGCCACCATTATTTTCCAGCACTGCCTTAACCATCCTGGGCATGGAGTTCACCAGAGCTTCACAGGTTGCCACGAGTCCTCTTCCACTCCTCCATGACAACATCACGGAGCTGGTGGATGTTAGAGACCTGTCGCTCCCTTACCTTCCGTTTGAGGATGCCCCACAGATGCTCAATAGGGTTTAGGTCTGGTAACATGCTTGCCCAGTCCATCACCTTTACCCTCAGCTTCTTTAGCAAGGCAGTGGTCATCTTGAAGGTGTGTTTGGAGTTGTTATCATGTTGGAATACTGCCCTGCGGCCCAGTCTCCGAAGGGAGGGGATCATGCTCTACTTCAGTATTTCGCAGTACATGTTGGCATTTATGGTTCCCTCAATGAACTGTAGCTCCCCAGCGCTGGCAGCACTCATGCAGCCCCAGACCATGACACTTCCACCACCATGCTTGACTGTAGGCAAGACACACTTGTCTTTGTACTCCTCACCTGGTTGCTGCCACACATGCTTGACACCATCTAAACCAAATACGTTTATCTTGGTCTCATCAGACCACAGGACATGGTTCCGGTAATCTATGTCCTTAGTCTACTTGCCTTCAGCAAACTGTTTGTGGACTTTCTTGTGCATAATCTTAAGAAGAGGCTTCCTTCTAAGATGACAGCCATGCAGACCAATTTGATGTGGTGTGCGGCGTATGGTCTGAGCATTGACAGGCTGACCCCCCACCCCTTCAACCTCTGCAGCAATGCTGGCAGCACTCATACGTCTATTTCCCAAAGACAACCTCTGAATATGACGCTGAGCACGTGCACTCAACTTCTTTGGTCGACCATGGCGAGGCCTGTTCTGAGTGGAACCTGTCCTGTTAAACCACTGTATGGTTTTGACCACCGTGCTGCAGCTCAGTTTCAGGGTCTTGGCAATCTTCTTATAGCCTAGGCCATCTTTATGTAGAGCAACAATTCTTTTTTTCAGATCCTCAGAGAGTTTTTGCCATGAGGTGCCATGTTGAACACCCAGTGACCATTATGAGAGAGTGAAAGCGATAAAACCAAATTTAACACACCTGCTCCCCATTCCCATCTGAAACCTTGTAACACTAATGAGTCACATGACACCGGGGAGGGAAAATGGCTAAATTGGGCCACTTAGGGTTGTACTCACTTTTGTTGACAGCGGTTTAGACATTAATGGCTGTGTGTTGCGTTATTATGAGGGGACAGCAAATTTACACTGTTATACAAGCTGCACACTCACTACTTTACATTGTAGCAAAGTGTCATTTCTTCAGTGTTGTCACATGAAAGATAGAATAAAATATTTACAAAAATGTGAGGGGTGTACGCACTGCTGCTCATCTCCCGGGAATGGCTTCCCCCCTTCCACCTTCCATCCATAGGAGAACCTCTGCACATCGGTCCAGCGAACCCTGCGGTCCACACCACCCAGGTTCCTTTACTCTGCGGGTCCCGCTTAAGTCCTCCAGACCTACTCCTATTCAAAGGGTTTTTGCTGTGATCCGGATTCGCTGCCCACCTGCAGTTTTAATGTAAGTTGCTACAATAAATGTATTTGGTGTTTTTACTCTCACGTTCCTGGCGCCCTTCTTCCTATTTCCATGCATCGCATACTAGCTCATAATGAAATACTTACCTTAGAATGAAGCCCTCCAGTGGCGCCCGCACACCGCCGAGAGGGCTGACATCTTCCCTGGTATTTCTTCTGGGTTCGCGGGCTCTGACGCTGTGAGTGGCCAAAGCCGCGGTGACGTCAGTCCCGCGCATGTGCAGGAGATGCCATTTACGGCTTGGGTTCTGAAGGTCCAGCACGGTAAGCCGGACCTTCAGAGCAAATATGCCAAAGACATCATCAGCTGGATGCACTCTGAATATCTTCTAAACAGTGCAAGTTTAGGAGATATTCACAGTACCTACAGGTAACCCTTACTATAGGCTTACCTGTAGGTACAAGTAAAAAGTTTGAGTTTACTTCCTCTTTAACCCTTCCCTATGCTATCCAAAACATATAAACCATTTTTTGGTTGGAGTTACACTTAAAAAATATACCTGTTCCAACTTACATACAAATTCAACTTAAGAATAAACCTACAGAACCTTGTTTATAACACAGATGTTAATTTTTGTACAAATTAACACAAAAGCAGCACACATGAATGGTGTATTTGTTATAATATATAATAACATGGGGTGCAAAGTGGGTGGAGTTTGATCAAATAAACACAAACTGTTACAATTAAAAAATCAAAGCAGCACATATAATCATTTTAACAGCACAAACCGGCACAAACGCAGCAGGAAAAAAACAATAAAAGATGAATGGAGATTTACACGGCACAAACGCAGCACTAACCAACCAGCCCAGTTTCGTGTTTTTTGGCTGTTGTAGGGGGGCTGAGTGACCTTTGGAGACCTTTAATAAATCATTAATAACACAAAAACGATAAAGGATAGAATGGAAATTTAAACGGCACAAACATAGCACTAACCAACCATCCCAGATTTGTGTCCTTTGGCTGTTGTAGGGGGGCTGGGTGAAGTCTGGAAAAAAGAATTGCTAATATCTTAAAAATAAAAGCAGCACAAATGTAAGTGTTTGCAGCACAAACGTAGCGCTAAAGAAAGACACTTGAGTTATTATTTGTGCTGATTGTAGGGGGACCAGCTTCGCTGAGCTTAAAAAAAGTCTTGATAAATTTGTGCCAATACGTATTCTGCTACATAATTTTGGTATAAAAAAAAATACCAAGCGTTTATTGATTGGTTTGCGCAAAAGTTATAGCGTCTACAAACTATGTGATACATACTGGAATTTTTATTTATATTTTAAACCAGTGGTTCTCAACCCTGTCCTCAAGTACCCCCAACAGGCCATGTTTTGGGAATTTCTCTTAGATAAAATCGCTGTCTAAAATACTAAGCCATTGACTCCAATTTAAAGCACCTGTGCAAGATAAAGGAAAACCTGCAAACATTGCCTGCTAGGGGTACTTGAGGACAGGGTTGAGAACCACTGTTTTAAACTAGTAATGGCAACGATCAGCGACTTATAGTGAGACTGCAATATTGCGGCGGACATTCAGATACTAGCTGACACTTCTGACACATTTTGAGAACCAGTGACACTGATACAGCGATCAATGCTAAAAATATGCACTGTCACTGTACTATTGACACTGGCTGGGAAGGGGTTAAACATCTAGGGTGATCAAAGGGTTAAATGTTTGCTTAGCCAGTGTTTTAGTGTCTGTGGGAGCTGCTTTTACTAGGGGAAGTAATAGCTTTTATTCCCTGCTTTGTGGGAAAGGAAATCAATTCCCCGCTGACAGGACAGAACTCTGCCTTGTTTACATAGTCAGGGCTCTGTCCTGTGTAAAATTATGACAGCCGGGTGCCTGTGGTAATTCATTGATCGGCATCTGCTGATTGACATCTGCTTTGTTTAACCCCTTGCCGACCGCCGATCGGCAATTGACGGCGGCAAGGTGGCTCGTGAGCACAAATCGCCGTCATATGACGGCGGCCGCGCTCACGAGCCTAGTGAGCGCGCGCGTGCCGCCGGAGGCACGCGCTCACTGTGTTCGGGGAGGGCCAGGGAGCGGGTGCGGCGGCTTCGATTGCCGCCAGCTACCCGCGATGGCCCCCCTGGAGTGAAGGAGCGGAGGTCCGTGTAAGTAAACACGGACCTCCGCTCTGTGTGAGGGGGAAGGGCTGTGATCACAGCCTTCCTGTACGTGAAGGCTGTGACCACTTCCCTTCCCCAGCTAGGGCAGTCCCCCTACAGTTAGAACACGCCCAGGGAACATACTTAACCCTTAGAGCGCCCCCTGCAGGTTAACCCCTTCACTGTCAATGGCATTTACACAGAAATCAGTGCATTTTTATAGCACTGATCGCTGTATAAATGCCAATGGTCCCAAAAAAGTGTCAAAATAGTCCGACATGTCCGCTGAAATATCGCAGTACCGCAAAAAATCGCAGATCGCCGCCATTACTAGTAACAAAAAAAAAAAAAAAACCCAAAAATGAATTCTCATCATCTGTAAACGCGACCACTTTTGCGCAAACCAATCAATAAACGCCGATTGCAATTTTTTTTATCGCAAATATGAGGAAGAATATTAATCGGCCAAAAACGGTGAAAAAAAAAGTTTTTTTATATTTTTTTTTTTTGGATTTGTATTCTAGCAAAAAGTAAGAAATTTGGGTTTTTTTGCAAAATTGTCGCTCTTCTTTTGTTTATAGCGGCGATCAGAAATGACGCAGAGGGGATCAAATACCACCAAAAGAAAGCTCTGTTTGTGGGAAAAAAGGACGCAAATTTCGTTTGGGTACAACGTCGCACGACCGCGCAATTGTCAGTTAAAGCGACGCAGTGCCGAATCGCAAAAAGGGCTCCGGTCCTAAAGCAGGAAATCCTTCCGGGGCTGAAGTGGTTAATCACAGCATGGCCAGGTCACCCCTACCCGGAAGTGTCAGATCACATACCTAGTATGTGATCTGGCGCAGCCGAGTCCCCTTGCCACAGTGTATCTATGTTATACGGTCAGAAAGTGGTTAAAGCACAATACTGTGCAAAAGTTTTAGGCAGGTGTGAAAAAAATGCTGTAAAGCACAGGTGTCAAACACAAGGCCCGCGGGCCAAATCCGGCCCTCCAGGCCATTTCATGTGGCCCTCGCATGTGTCGCTCCAGCCCACCTCTGGTCCTCCTCCAGACCCTGTACTTTCTGCTTTCCAGCAATGCATCCAGCTTCTTCCCAGCAGCAGCATAAGGTAAGAGGGTGCACTTTGATGTAAGGGAGGGTGGAGGATTCAACTTCTGATAGTGGGGGTGACTCTTGACATCCAATGTAAAGGAAGGGGATGCTCTGGACATATAGTCTTAAAGATACAACCGGCCCTTTTATGGGCAATCATAATGCTGATGTGGCCCACAATGAAATTGAGTTTGACACCACTGCTGTAAAGTAATAATGCTTTCAGAAATAGAAGTGTTAATAGTTCATTTTTATCAATGAACACAATGTAAAGTAAATGACCGACACCTGACTCTATAAATATAAAATACCTGACTTAACTGTAAGCCCTGGTTCACATTGTAGTGATTTGGCATGCGATTTGACATGTCAAATCGCATGCCAAATCAGCGGCAATTGCTGGCAATGTGAACCCAGGCTAAATTATAAATACATGTAACCTCACGGAATAGCAGACATTACTCTGTAATAATCATTCAGAACAGCATTCATTAGCAAAAGGAGAAAACAAACTATGCACAATATTTGTAATATAAATAAATAGCCACACACAAGATAGAGCACACCTCATATTTATTGGCATACATGTACACACATGATCATAGCTAAATACTGCAGTGCAGCTCCACATAGGAAACTCGTTGGCAATTGCCAGTTATGGAGCCGCGACTATGCCGAATTTGAATTTACTAATGCATATTCATGTATTTGTGCTCACTTTTCAGTTTGCATGTTTACCTAGTTGAGGTCTTAATTGGCTTAATTGGGAGTAACTAAATGTAGAGTGACTACTTTTTCTCCTTATTCTTAGTGAATTAGGCCCCATGTGACATAAATAATTGCAACAATCGCCATTTTATTCCCTAGGGTCTCTGCTAAACAATATATAATGTTTGGGGGTTATAAGTAATTTTCTAGCAAAATATTTATTTTAAATTTGTAAACAAAAAGTGCCAGAAAAGGCCTGATCAGCTACCAAAAAACTTCTATTTAGCCAAACCCTTTTTAACCCAGTGATGTCGACCTTGTGACCAGGATTCAGTTTTCTTACTTGTGGCCTAACTTTACTGGCTGGATCAACAAGTATTTGTGAGCCTTTGCAACAGGAATAAGGGAAAACTGTATGTGCAGATGCATCAACTATTAAGTTTAGGTTCATTAAGTGGGAGGCCATAGTTTTACTTTAGAAGAAAAAAGAAAGGAATGGAGCAGGAATGAAATGATAGGTGTAGTAAATACATGACAGGGGTGGAAGGAAGACCAGGCAGAAAAGGTTTGAAAAGGGGGTTTGGTTAAGGAGGCTTAGGGGCCTTACCTGATTGAATAGCGAACGGGGTGATGGGGAGGTGCTGGATAGTGTAGTTGAAGGGTGGAGTATAGGGGGTCGTCACTTGCATCAGTACATTGGAGAGAAGTGCCCTCCCTATTCATGAGATTTGGGCCGAGGTTGTTAGTAAGGGTTGGTTGGCGGTTGGGGTCCTTGAAGAAGGTGTAAATATGGTATATTGGTGAAACGGCGGGACCCATCTCAGGTATGGAGTCCTCCACTTAGTCTGGTTCCAGTTCAGATTGACCAGGTGGGTAAGGTGGTAGGAGTCTGTGGTCAGTTAAGTAGTCCTCGAGGTGGTGTTGGCGGCTGGGGACAGAACATAACTTAAGGGTATCACAGATTCCAGAGTTGTACGAGATGGTGCTGTCAAGGATCTGCAACCTTTCTTTCTGTATGTGGTTATAATGTTGATTTTAAATTATGTTTTGGTTTAATAAAAGGCTGAACTGGCCCCAACGCAGTTTCTGGTGTCATTATTGAAGGAAAGGTGGTGTGGGGGGAACAAAGGGGTATATGATAGTTATAGGAGATACAGGTGTGATCTGAACTACCCTAGTCAAGCAGGGCACACATCCACCAACCTTAATATTTAATAAATGAGCAAACACGAGGAAGACCAAGCTTCTAAAATGTGAAGGTCACATTGAATATCAAATGTGTAAGGTAAAGACTGTAATAATCACTGAATCATCTATGTTCACTGTATATAAACTGAACTACAGTTAGGTCCATATATTTGGACACAGGCACAATTGTCATACTTTTACTTTTGGCTCTGTATGCCACCAGAATAAAATTAAAACTAAACAATCCAAATGAATTTGAAGTGCAGAATTTCAGCTTTAATTCAAGTGGTTGAACATAAATATCAAGTACAAATTTTAGGACTGCAACCATTTTTATACACATACCCCCCCCCCCCATTTTCAGGGGCTCAAAATTGTAATTGGAAAAATGAATATAATCATAAATAAAATGTTCATTTTTAATATTTTGTTGAAAATCCTTTACTGGCAATGACTGCCTGAAATCTGGTACCCATGGACATTACCAAAGACTGGGTTTCCTCCTCTCTGATGCTTTGCTAGGCTCTAACTGCAGCTGTCTTCAGTTGTTCTTTGTTTTTGGGTCTTTCTGCCTTTAGTTTTGCCTTCGGCAAGTGAAATGCATGCTCAATTGGGTTGAGATCAGGTCATTGACTCGGCCATTGTAGAATATTCCACTTGTTTTACTTCCAAAGCTCCTGTGTTGCTTTTGCAGTGTGTTTGTATCATTGTCCATCTGTATTGTGAAGCGCCGTCCAATCAACTTTGCTGAATTTGGCTAAATCTGGGCTGACAGTAGATCTCTAAACACTGCAGAATTCATCCGGCTACTTCTGTCTTCTGTCACATCATCAATAAACACCAATGACCCAGTGCCACTGGAAGCCATGCATACCCATGCCATCACACTGCCTCCACCAGGTTTTACAGCTGACTTTGTGCTTTGGATCATGAGCTGTTCCAAGTCTTCTCCACGCTTTTTCCTTCTCATCAATCTGGTACAGATTAATCTTAGTTATATCCGTCCAAAGAATGCTTTTCCAGAACTGGTCTGGCTCTTTTAGATGTTTTTTGGAAAGGTCTAACTTTTTTTGAATTTTTCAGGGTTATGAATGGGTTGCACCTTGTGGTAAACCCTCTGTATTTGCTCTTGTGAAGTCTTCTCTTTGATTGTAGACTTTGATAATGATACGCCCACCTCCTGGAGAGTGTCCTTCACTTGTCTGGATGTTGTGAATGGGTTTTTCGTTACCATAGAGAGGATCCTGCGATCATCCACCACTGTTGTCTTCTATGGATGTCCAGGCCTTTTTATGTTGCTGAGCTCACCAGTGAGTTTTACTTTCCTCGGAATGTACCAAACTGTTGATTTGGCCACTCCTAATGTTGCTACTATCTTTTTGATGGATTTGGTTCATTTTTGAAGCCTTACAATGGCCTGTTTCACTTGCATGGACAACTCCTTTGAATGCATGATGTAGGTTCACAGCCAAAGATTTCAAATGCAAATACCACACTTAGAATCAACTCCAGACCTTTTACCTGCTTAACTGATGAAGAAATAATGAAGGAGTAGCCCACACCTGGCCATGAAACAGCATTTGATTCAATTGTCCAATTACTTTTGGTTCCTTGAAAAAGGGGGAATGGCTATTCTTAAGAGCTGTAATTCCTAAACCCTTCCTCCGATTTGGATGTACATACCCTCAAATTAAACCTGAGAATGTGCACTTTCAGTCTATATCCATTATATAACTATAGCTTGAATATCTTTTGGTAAATACCTGAAAAAAACTGAAATTGTGCCTGTGTCCAAATATAAATGGACCTAACTATATATGTATCAAAACTGGAGCAGACAGAAAAAAAAATTACCTGAACAAGCTGAAGCTAAAAGTTGATTAGTTGCCATGCACAGCTGCTCCAGATTCTGTCTGCTCTTGTTTTGATTAATTCCCCTACTATGCTTTTCTTTTATTTCTTTCAGATATTCTAGCGCAGAGATGCATCCAGTAGCAATACTATCACAAAGTCAAGGACTTTCCTTTCCCCCTTGCTGCATGTAAATGTGTATATAATTCAACAATTGTAAACAAGACCTATATGGTTGAAACGCGTTGCTGGGGAGCTGACAGCCCTAGAGCCGTCGTAATCATGGAGCATAGAATTGATACATATTGGCTAGTCTCTAATTGTACATCTGTTTAAAGTAACAAACTGTCACATTTGGTAATTCTGTTGCAGACCTGTGCAAACTGTCTCAGTTGGCTGCCCAGAATTGCAGGCACCGAGGTCCAAAAATATTTTTAAAATTTTGCATGCTGAGAGGCAGCCTGATTTGTGTCTAATTGTGTTGCTAATTTGCTTCATACATGCCCCTCTGTGAGTCTAGAATACATGAGAGGCACCAGTTGCTGCTATGCTTCAGATTCAAATTGTTAATACATTGAGGCTCGGTTCACACTGCAGCGATGCAGGAACCCTGCGAATCCACTGCAGGTTCCCGCATTGCTAGCCTCCCGGAGGCAGTTCACACTGCCCTATGCGAACTGAAGGGAGTTGTCAGTACATTGTTAACGACATCCCCTTTTCAGTTCGCATATCGTAGAGCAATCTGCAAACTCGCATAGGAATCGGATCGCATGGTCTGAACCACCATGCGATGCGATTCTGACCCTGCGAAAAAAAGGGTCCTGTGCGAGTTTGATCCGATTGCGATGTGATCTCAGCCATACTATATGGCTGAGATCGCATTGCAGAGAGACCGCATGTGACTCACACTGCAGTGCGGTGCAAATCACATCCGATCTCTCAGATCGGATCAGTGTGAACCGAGGCTGAGATGTTGAAAGTTTTTAACATTTTATATACAATAATGGGATTTTTTGGCTACATGTTGGAGTTGCTGATCAATTTATCACATGCATGTAAATGTGATATAAATAAAAATCCAACAGAGTGTTACATTAAGAAGAGAACAGGAACAATGCTTTGTATATTATAAAAAATGTCAAAAAAGTTGCAGTGGTTAGCAAAATGTGCCAGCTTGCATAGAGTGAAGAAGTTTGTGTGTATATGTGAGTTTATGCGTTATAGTGTGTATAACAATATGATTACACAGTAATATGTAACTTTTGTATAGTAAAATATGCTAACAAACGTAGAGGTAGGGTACTAAAGCAATATTCTGAAACAATATATGACTATTTTTTCCATGCCTCTTGGGTAGTCCCATTTACCAAAGACAGAATCCGTTCTGTCCAGTACAATGGAGGAACATACAGTATGTCTATCTGTTCACCCTTTCAGCTACTTGTTTGTATGTGAACACAGTACTAAATCATAAAGTTTAATATTTTTCAGACCCTCTAGATATGGCCTTGGCACATGGGTGAGGATGTTGCCACTGATATTCCCTTGATCACTAGAAGGATACCGCAGAAGAAAGGATTAAAGTAGAACTATAGGCAAAAGTTTTTTTTTTCATTTTGTATAGTGCAAGGGAGGGTTATAACCCCTGTCAGATTTTCTTTTCGCTATCTGTGTCCCATTCCAGAGATTTCCCTTCACTTCCTGTCCCCTAGAAATAACAGGAAGTGAGAAGAAATCACTGCAAATTAAGGGGATTCCTTGGGGACCCCCTGGTCACCAGAACGAGTGCCCTCATTGGAAGATTTCCCCTCTATTAGTTTTCTGGGGGCAAACCAAAACTTGGGGTTTTCTGTTTATTTACACTTTCAATGATAACGTTAAACAGGACGAATAGAGAGAGTGAGTCTGCCAGAGGCATAGGCAGCAATTAAAAACTGTCAGGTGTTCTAATCCCTCTCCACTCTATCCAAACCCAAAAAAAGTTTTTCCTTTAGTTATACTTTAAAACATTTTCAAAACGTGCATCAAACTGATCGAGGAAGAAAATATTTTCAGTTACTCTTTTTTCAGTGGGGAAGCAAAATACCAGAAAGAAGCTGACTTCTGGGCTTCATATTAGTTTTAGGTCAATGAGGCTGATCTATCTAGCTTCGTGATCTAGAACAGGGATCTCCAAACTACGGCCCTCCAGCTGTTGCAGAACTACACATCCCATGAGGCATTGTAAAACTCTGACAGTCACAGACATGACTAGGCGTCATGGGAATTGTAGTTCTTGAACAACTGGAGGGCCATAGTTTGGAGACCCCTGATCTAGAACAAGCATGAGCTAGTGGAGGCCACGCTGGAAGCTAGTGAATAATTCATTCCACGTATTTGTATTTTTCCATGTTTTCCACGTATTCATTCCACGCATTTTTCCACAAAGCTGACATATTGTATAACATTTATCTGGATTTAGTCTGTAAATCTGTACTTATTTTCCACGTTCAGCTGACCCAGACCCTGGTTATGTTTTTGGTGTCTGGAAAGGACCAGAGCAGTGAGTATCTGAAGGCGTCTCAAGCTGATTACCCTGAGAATCTTCTGTAATATTGTTCTGAGGCTGTCTTCGTAGAAAAGTACACCAACTTGTGCATGTGTATTTAAATCTTCTGGAAGCAAAACAGTAAAGTATGGGATCCAAACAATAATTTGTTCCTGACATCATCCATGTGAAGTAATGAGCAACCTCAATGCTTTCCAGCAAAAAACACAAATTTGGGAAAAACAACATGATGGTGACACCTAATGTTCTGGTGATATGGATAGGGATGAAGCAGATTATGAATATTATAAGGGAGATGGAGATAGTCCGCACTGACTTGGACACCATGACTTTGCTAAAGGTGTTCATTGGGTTGACTTTTCGCATATATCGAATTAGAAGGCTGTAGCAGACCAACGTTATGGAGAAAGGAAAAATAAGGCCAGTAAATAGAATGACCCAATTCCAGGCAAAGAATAAATAGGGTTGTTCGCTTTTATGGAAGCTGAGACTATGAAATGGTAACGGGTGTCATTGTTTCCTAGTCGAAACCGGTCTTTTTGTAAGTAATTTTTCGAAACGAACAAGTAGACCCCAACAGACAAAACAGTTCCGTAAGGTAAAAAGAAACAGGAATTTTACTGACTTCAGGTTCCTTAATGTTTTACAGAGTCGAAGGTATTTTCGCTTGTTGGGATAAATAAGAAACGGACCTTAACCCAGTAAGATAAATGACCGGAATAAAAAGGAAAGAGGTATTGCAACCAGACGATGTCGGAAGATTAAGCTATATACGCTTTTCAGTTGG
>BLSH010080113.1:160596-174242 GCA_018402905.1 Glandirana rugosa | reverse complement strand
ATGGTTACAGTCCTTTTCTTTTTTCAGAATTCATTTGCCCTTCTTTTCACATTGTGATCCTGCCAGTAACACATTTCCTCACTGTACCGTGTCTTTGTAGTAGCTGCGCTGTCAGATTAGGACTGCAAGTGTATTAGGGCTACAGAAAACCTCCACCTCTCTTTATTTTCATAACACAGGTTGAGTTGTTTTGTAGTCCACATAGAGAACTCGTAACAATGCTAAGGCTCCATACACACTGGACGCTATCTGGGCTCTCTCGGCGTCGGACAGGAGACGCTGCTTACAAAACATTATTTTGCAGCGTCCTGTAAGCAGCGTTTATCGGCGTCAGCGTTTTTGTGCTTTTTTTTTCTTCATTAGCTTCCAGTGACTGCAAAAAACGCCGGACGCCGATAAACAGCCGTTTACCGGCGTTTATGAGCGTTTAGCGGTGTCCGACTTTTTTTGTGGTCAAAAGAACGACTATTCAGGGCATGCCAATTCAGGGCATTCAGATAACAGCCCAAAGACGCCACTGCTGATAAAAGACAATTCGTCCATGTGTGCATGGACACATAGGATAACATAAAGTGGCATTTTTGGGCTGTTAAAAAAACCGCCCAAACGCCCAAAAACGGTCGTTTATCAGATACAGTGTGCATGGAGCCTTACAGTACAGCGCAGGGATTTTTTTAAAACTTAACAAACAGATATAACAAAACACTTTCAATTGTATATTTAATAGACCAAAGAGGGACAAATAAGAGAATTTCATAATTAGCATTTACATCTTTTTTGCTCACCTGAACAAATTCTAATTTACTTTAAATGTTTGGGGAAAAAAAAGTATTTTCTCTTTTTTCTCTGGGTTACTTATAAACATCCTACAACAAGTGATAAAATAAAACTTACTAACCTTACTGAAACAAGTGAAATAAAGTAAAACTTGCATGTATCACTTACCTGATCTTGAAAACAGGTTTGAGATATGCTTTAAATGTGTGACACTGCCTGGAGGTTCACATATTAGACTGATATACGTTTCTCTATTTCTGTAGAACATTTCAAAATTTCCGTACTGCAGTCATTCAGAGTTAAAAACAGGCAAAGCTCTATGGGTAAGAACTAAAATGTTAGGCAACACTTCTACACAAGTTTAGTGCTACATTATGTAAGGAACTGACTTCAACTTTAAAAACATATTTTGTTTAAAATCAGGAACTAAGCTGCCCAAACCCTGGTACCTATGATATATTTTTGTCATCCTAGCTACAGCACCTTGCTGGAGGGAAGCCAAAACAACTATCCTTCTTATACATGCTCTATAGTGAGATATTTATTTAATGTATTCATATATTTAACCATTTCATTGGAAACCCTTCTCTACACAAAGCTTTTTTTTTCTAAGTATCTTACCATATGTCATTTGGAGAAAGTATGGGAGTGCTCAAAAAATATTCTTTACTCGAGTGCTTGAAAATTGGTTGGACTAGATGGACTTGTGTCTTTTTGCACCCAGACTAACTATGCAACTATGAAAAAAATCAAAGTTGACCCCATCTGGGAGAGAAAAGAAATTACAAGTTGTAGGGTAGCAGATTTAATATCTAATACCTAGTGTGACATTATGAAAGGCGAGGTGCTTGATGGACAATATGTGTCGCCTTGCATGCGTTCATTTGCAGTGAACTAAGGGAAAATCCGATGTAGGTGTTACCAGCCACCTTAGCAGGGTTGGTTCCAGACCAGAGTTTGTGTCCACCAACCGGTGGTATAAATAAGCAGGATTAGAGCAAAGGTTTGCTCTGGCCTAGGATTCAGGAAGCCCAAAAAACCTGAGAGAGCTGCTCAACTGATGCTTTGCTTTGTGACTGAAACAAAAGGTTTGCATTAGCTTTGTTTTGTGGGTGACTGGGAGAAGCCCTTCACCTCTGAGTTAGGAAACCTGGAAATGTTTAGTAAGAGCCTGGATGGCAAGGATTTGTTTTCTGTTTTGTTTGTTTGATTTTTCATGCAACCTTTTAAAAGAAAACTGGCTACAAGTCAGCTTTTAAGAAAAAACTGCCGTTTGGACTACCTTTTTTCCCAAGGAAGGTGATCCCCATTGAGCTAACCCCCACACCAGTTATACTCTGAGTGTCAATTCAGATAATTTAATCAAATACAGGTTGAATTTAACCCCTTCACGCCTAAGGGTAAAACAAATCTAAATGACTAAGCACAATATTCTAACTTTGACATGTGTTAGTAAAACTGTACATATCATCACCACTACTTTGTGTATCCAGGTGGATTATACCTTGTTTTTTTCAAGACAAATCATGCTTTCATTTGGTGGTAAATGCTAGCAGATATCTCCTGATTTTTTTTTTTATATTATCAAAGGAAAACTGGCCCAAAATAGTAAAACAAATTTTTTTTCTTAAACTTATTTAGAAAATAAATTCTCCTGCTCCTGACATTTGCAGCGATACCACATATGTGTATGTTAGTTGTTGTTTGTACCTGTAGAACAGCCCAGATAAATGGTGCCCATTTTGCTTTTTTATGCTGCCTAAAACACACTGACACTAACTGATAATAATTTTTTTTTGTTAATTGTACCCAAAATATGCTGACTGGGACCTTTGACCCCGGCCTTGACCCTAACACTAGCCCTGGCAAACTTTGTTCTTGTTATTTTTTCTTTTTTTTCTTTCAGAGGCTATCACAGCGATCAGGAGACCCGAAACCAAAATTCCTGGGTCTCGATTGATAGTAAGAGACCTGCAGCTCTTGGTGAGAGCCTGGTCTCTGTGCTGGGAGCGTGCTGTGTATATGCAAATATGCGGCCCCACTGAAACAAAAACACTTCCGTGAGGCCACATAATACTGTATGTGTGTGGTCAGTGGGAAGGGGTTAATACAAGCATATAAAATATAAATACAGATTGCGCTATTCAAATGTGTGACAAAAACTCTGCCAAAAGTGCTAAAAGTTGAAAAGGTATTGACAATATAAAAATATCCACATTTATGTATAAATGAATATAAATCTATATAGACCATGATATTAAAGTGCCAATAAAGTTCATAAAGTAGTGCAAAAAAGGCAAAATATGTGCAAAAAAAGCGTGTGCAAAAAAGCATGTGCAAAAAAAACCTTTCAATCAAGTCCATACTCCTATACGGTTGATAGTAGGTATCAAGAGTGACAGAGATCCTTTCACCATGTGTTTAAAAAGGGAAAGGAAGGACTGTGATGACACCCTGATTCCGAGCACTCTTACCGGAACTACGTGACCACCTATTTCTAGGATGGTCAAGTTAGCAGGCAGATAGCCTCTGCAGGCATGTTCCTCGGTCTAGGTGATCGTACATCCAGCCCCGAATGTAAACAGTAATCCTAATAGACCTCCTCTTATGTTAAGCTCATCCGCAGATAATGAATTTGTGAGATACTGTATATTTTAGAAAGCCACTGCACACCAATATTCTCACTCATCCTCCATGTAGATTTCCCAGTATACAGGTATGTACAAATACAATACACAGCGTTGTGACTGTTATTTTCTTTTCAAATTTTTTGTTTCCTTAGGTGCTACCAGTTAGTGTCAGCTGAAATGAGGAGTACGATCTACAACGCTCCGAATGTCCCGTTCATAACTCTGCAGAGGTTTAACATGTTCACTGGATTAAAGCTTTACTGCATGTGTCCAGTTTGATTTTTCTGGGCGATATCCCTGGTTAAATTGCAGCTGTATATTCAGTTATTTATTTTAATAACAGTCATTCAAGTATACAAGTCATCTCAAACAGTGTTTTAGCGCGGTATTTTTCCTTTTTTAAGTAGTTTTTTAAGTTCCTTTTTTAAGTTAATACAAGCATGCCTTTGATCAGTATTTACGGCCCAGGCTCAGTTTGGGATAACAGGACCTATGGTTGATGAAATTGGGGTAATACATACAGTGATTCATTTGGTTAATATTAAAGGTTTGATGTCATCTTTATATGGCCATTTATTAAATACATTTTAGGCTATTTCCCCTCTTAGACTAAACGTCAAATGGGAGGAGGATCTGGGTGATATTCTCAAGAAATATGGGAGGAAGTACCTTGTAATATTTAATTTGTCTCTCTTTCCCCTTCGCATAGATTAATAAAAAAATGTATTCTTCATTGCGTATATAGAACACAAGAATTTTTATACTCTATGGGACAGAAAGACACTGCAAAATATAATAAATGCGGTGTGGAACAAGGTGATCTGGTGCATTTTTTGTGGACATGTCCAAAATTAATGGGATTTTGGGACGGTGTGATTTTTAAAATTAATCAGGTATATAGCATATCTATTAGTAATTCTCCGCTTGTCTGTATTTTTGGGTATATTGACCCTACTGGATTGGACAATTTAACTCTTACTGCAGTGCAGAGCTCTCTCTTTGCAGCATGGAAAGTAATAATATTATGATGGATAACCAATAATGCATCCAATACACATGATTGGGCTACAGAACATAAAGTGGTTCTAAAGGTTGAAGGTTTTTTACCTTCCTGCATAGACCTTCAATATGCAGCACCCCCCTAATGCATACACCACCCCGATCGCAATCCAGTGATGTGCAAGAGAGCAGCTGCTCTCCCAGGTCTTTGCCTCCTCATTGGCTGAGAGACAGCAGTGCTGCTGTCAATCACAGCCAGTGAGGAGGGAGCGGGGGCGGAACCGAGCACCGTTCTGTATGCCTTATGGACACACAGAGCTGGGCTCGGGGGAGCTAGCACACACAAGTGCCCCCATAGCAGCTTGCTATGGGGGCATTCGGGGAAGAGGAGGAGCCAAGAGTATTGGCGGGAGACCCAAGAAGAGGAGGATCAGGGCTGCTCTGTGCAAAACCATTGCACAGAGCAGGTAAGAATAACATGTTTCTTATTTAAGAAAACATATAACCTTTAATTTCACATTAAAATAGTAGCATTTAAGAAAAATACATATGAACAGAGGTACTCTCAAAAAATATCACCTGTTATGGAATAACTGGCATTATATGGGAGATGGGTGATGATCTCAAAGTACAGGTTAGGAAAACAGGGGAGGGTCATCCGAGGTGAGAAGTAATTAAGGGGGATAATGAAGAAACAGATACTGTAAGTTCAGGTTAATAGTTAAGCAATTGGTGCTAATGTTGTGGAATGTATCCAGTTGAACTTAAAGAGCTGGATTTTGTTATCCATATTTTGTATATCTAGCTGTCGGTATGTGGTTGTAATGTTTGTAGTTTGTTGACCAGCTGTTTTGTAAATGAGAATTTGCAGTACAGGGGAGCTTCTATGGGAGCCAAATTTTCACCGTCCCTGGTCAATTTGTACATGGGTTAGTGGGAGGAGCTTTTGCTGTTCTCCCATTCCAATACATTTACAAAAGTCACAAAATGGTATGGCAGATTTCTTGATGACCTGATTTTGGTTTGGGACGGTGAATTAGGCGATCTGTCAGATCTACTAGCGTATGCCAATAACAACTATTTGAATCTAGAATTTAGTCATGAGGGTCATGCCAATACCATCAATTATCTAGATATCACTTTAATGGGTAATTACACAACAGGCACTTTCCATAAAGAGTGCACTGGTAACTCTCCTGCTGGCCAAAAGTTGTCACCCAACACACACCATTCGATCTATCCTGGTTGGGGAATTTACTAGAGCATAGCGTAATTGCTCAGGAGTTGACACTTACAATAATGAATGTAACAACATCACTTCTAGGCTTAACCACTTAAGGACCGGAAGGATTTCCAGCTTTAGGACCGGAGCCCTTTTTGCGATTGGGCGCTGTGTCGCTTTAACTGACAATTGCGCGGTCGTGCGGCGTTGTACCCAAACGAAATTTGCGTCCTTTTTTTCCCACAAATAGAGCTTTCTTTCGGTGGTATTTGATCCCCTCTGCGTCATTTCTGATTGCCGCTATAAACAAAAGAAGAGCGACAATTTTGCAAAAAAAAAACAAATTTCTTACTTTTTCCTAAAATACAAATCCAAAAAAAAAATATAAAAAAACATATTTTTTCACCGTTTTTGGCCGATTTATATTCTTCCTCATATTTGCGATAAAAAAAAATCGCAATTGGCGTTTATTGATTGGTTTGCGCAAAAGTGGTCGCGTTTACGGGTGATGAGAATTCATTTTTGGGGTTTTTATTTTTTTATTTTTTTTACTAATAATGGCGGCGATCTGCGATTTTTTGCGGTACTGCGATATTTCAGCGGACATGTCGGACCATTTTGACACTTCTTTGGGACCATTGGCATTTATACAGCGATCAGTGCTATAAAAATGCACTGATTACTGTGTAAATGCCATTGGCAGTGAAGGGGTTAACCTGCAGGGGGGCGCGCTAAGGGTTAAGTATGTTCCCTGGGCGTGTTCTAACTGTGAGGGGACTGCCCTAACAGGGGAAGGGAAGTGGTCACAGCCTTCATGTACAGGAAGGCTGTGATCACAGCCCTTCCCCCTCACACAGAGCGGAGGTCCGTGTTTACTTACACGGACCTCCGCTCCTTCGCTCCGGGGGGGCCATCGCGGGTAGCCGGCGGCAATCGAAGCCGCCGCACCCGCTCCCCGGCCCTCCCCGGACACAGTGAGCGCGCGGGCGCGCCTCCGGCGGCGCGCGCGCTCACTATGCTCGATCACGCGGCCACTGTCGTATGACGGCGATCCGTGTTACAGAGCCACTTTGCCGCCGTCAATTGCCGATTGACGGTCGGCAAGTGGTTAAGTAGATAGGCTACCAGGATTGGCACATTACATGAGGTTTGACCATTGCGTCCAGGAAGAATAGACTCACACTCCTTAACAAGACCACTACTATCACATCAAATCGTGGGATCAATGAAAATAATCCGGTTACTTTTGTGACTTCATTTTCGCAAGGGTTCAACTAGATCAAGGGAAATGTGTACAAATACCTTCCTGTTCTGACTACTGACAAAGCTCTAATTCCTGTGCAAGTTTTCTAGTAGAAGTGCTGGGACATTGGAGAGTGTTCTATCCTCTAGTCTTTTCCAATCATCAAAAAACAAAACAGAAAGGGAGGTGCGCGCACCTAGTGCATTACCATAAAAATGTATTAGAATTGTAAAAAAGTTTAAAAATGAATACTCATGAAACCACAATGTGGTATCACAAAGCCATAAAATCAAAGCGAGATGAGGCAAATGGGTAGATGAAAGAGCACAAGGTGGGGTAACAGCTGACGCGTTTCGGGGGCGCACCCCCTTCCTCAGAGCTCAGCTCTGTTTTGTTTTTTAGTATCTTTCGGATCACCCTGGCCGAGGGGGGCAGCACACATTTGGTGTTTTAATCCTTGATGCTCTGGTTGCCTTTTACTCCGAAGGTCTTTTAGCGCTGGAAACGCCTTTTTTCTTTTCCAGTCATTGAATCCAAAGCACACCTGGTTGAGAACTACTGGCTCCTTCCGCTGTGGTTTGAACATGTGTCACTATTGCGACAAGCATGACAGCAACACTAAGACTGTTGAGTCTTGCTCCACAGGGAAGGAGTTCAGTATTCATGGTTTTGTCAACTGCAGGACCAAACATGCGGTGTATATTGTGTGGAATGCACAGCATTGTGCTTTGCAGTATATAGGTTGTACTTCCAGGGCCCTTCGAGTCAGAATAAGTGAGCATGATAATGGTGCTTCTTATTCAAATGATAGGAACCTTTTGAATGTATCTAAGCATTTCAAACATGTACATGCAGGCAAACTGGACTGTTTCGATTTTAAGGGTCTGGAAAGGTTTTTTTTTTTTTTTTAAATATATGTAAAAACATACACAGTCAATCAAAAGAGAAAAATAGAAAAGAGGGGGGAAGAAAGAAAAAAAAACCCCCAAAACTAAACATTAAGCACTGTGAGGACGCAGCCCCGGATCCGAAAATAGTATTAGTAAGCGTTGGTAGTTTCGGCTAACGACCTTTAGGATTATGGTGCTGTTTCACATATATAAGTCTCAGATGTCCATTCATGTATAATTCGGCTGGTCATATGTGGAGATCACTACCAGTATATAAAGTCAATTATTGAAAATAGGTAATAATGAAGATGACGTATCTCAGTGCGTGACTTAGGCAGTGGATGGTTCAGCCAGCCAAGTTCACCATACTTTCATATTTCAGGGGGCATCTCCTGTTGAAGTACATGTCCTTATACATAACAAGACAGTTCACTAATTGTTTCCATTGAGAAAGGCATGGAGGGGAGGATTTCTTCCACTGCAGCGCAATATTTTTCCTTGCATAGAAAAGAAGTGTTCCTATCAACGTCCTTCCAGCAACAGTTGGCACCAGAGTTTCAACTAACCCCAGTAATCTCCATAGAGGCTTGAATAGAGGTGGCTGCAACCACCTCTATTAGGGCCAGAACCTCTAAGGGCCTGGAAAGGGTTTTAATAGACTCCCTCGAGGAGGAGGTCTCCACCACAGGCTTCTCGAGAGAGAGAGGTGTGGTGGATTTTTTCTTTAAACACCAGAATTCCTGCTGGTATGAATTATAAATGGGATCTGGATTTATTCTTGAAAATAATATATTTGTAAAATGTAATATTGCCAGTCCTGTTTTTGAAATAACTAATTAAATTATAAACAAAGTATTCTCTTTTGTTGCAGGTGAATATGTCTCATAATTCTGGTTTCATTACCCCTTGGAATGTGCAATTCTTATTCTGCAAAAAAGATAGAATCCAGTGCTGCTCTTCCTTCTGTTCTATACTGAGAGTGTATTTTATCTAATTGACGTAATTATTCTATTGATGGATCCACCCCTTAATATGAGGTGCGTCATGTCTATATATAAGTTTTGTTTCTCCTAGGTCTTGTATGCCGTGATCAAGGCCCTTGTGCCAAAACGCGTTAGCCTTTTGTTCCTGTACCGTACCTGTATGTAGCATTAAAGACTTTATATTTGGATGACTGGAGTTGCCGGCTACATTTCTTCTGAGATGTCTAGCCCTTCCCGAAAGTTGTAAGCCCAATGGACGTTGCCATACCAGTGAACGTTAATTGGAGTTCTTCCTCAGTTTGAAATGTGTTCAAGTCCAGGCTCTTTGGGCTCATTTATGCTGGCGGTCAGGGGTGGTAAAACCATGCGGCTGAGCTGCATTTTTACTGCCCATTAACTGCTCCCCCTTTAACTGCAGAGGCACATGCCGTGGTTGAGCTGCTGTGCTTTATAGCCATGGCTGGAATTATACCCCTTGTCACGGGCAGACGCTGCCACATGCCAAACTTGACCAATTCAAATGAATAGCAATGCATGCTGTTATGGAGCAGTAGTGGGTTTTAGGGGGTTGAGGTGGTGATATGGACCTTGGTTTGTGCACTGGTCCAAATCATTTGGTGGAGGGGGGATTATGGTGTGGGGTTGTTTTTCAGGGGTTGGGCTTGGCCCCTTAGTTCCGATGAAGGGAACTCTTAAAACATCAGCATACCAAGACATTTTGGACAATTTGATGCTCCCAGCTTTATGGGAACAGTTTGGGGGTGGCCCCTTCCTGTTCCAACATCACCAGTGCACAAAGCAAAGTCCATATAGACATGGATGAGTGAGTTTGGAGTGAAGGAACTTGACTGGCCTGCACAGAGTCCTGATCTCAACCTGATAGAACACCTTTGGGATGAATTAGAGCGGAGCCTGTGAGCCAAACCTTCTCGTCCAACATCAGTGCCTGACCTGACAAATGCTCATCTGAAAGAATGGTCAAACATTCCCATAGACACTCCTAAACCTTGTGGACGTCTTCCCGGAAGAGTTGAAGCTGTTATAGCTGTAAAAGGTGGGCCAACTCAATATTGAACCCTACAGACTAAGATTGGGGTGCCATTAAAATTCATGTGCATGTAAAGGCACCCCAATACTTTTGGTAATCTAGTGTATAACTATGTTTGAAACTAGAAAATCATCTTTCCCTTTCACCCATCCCTGTCCAATCTTCCCAACTGTGATTTGTACCTTGGATTATCAATACCACATTACGTAATGTGGGGGGACCTCGACCGCAAGCACATACAATGGCAACAAAAAAAGGGAAGTAAGGTATGAAACACAAATATCTATTCAAACAAATGTGACTTCATACTAATACTAAAATATGAAACCAAAATGCAAGATAGCTTAATTTTTGGAAAAGATAGAAACAAAAAGTGCAGTTGGGGGGGGTGGGGGTGCTGCGATGTTGAAATATAAATGTGCTGCAGGGGAGGTGACTGAAGATAGGAAGAGGTATTAAAAAGCAGGAAGGGTTGGTCAAGGATGTGGTAAGCAATTATGACAAGACACTTCCGCATAACTGGATGCTTAAAGCAAAAGAATAGTGTATTTTAAGTGAACATGCGTATAATAGGTCGTTATTGCACTGTTTATCTTGAAGTAACCCTGTGGCCAGGTTACATACACTCACCGGACACTTTATTAGGTACACCTGTTCAATTACTTGGTAACACAAATTGCTAATCAGCCAATTACATGGCAGCAACTCAATGCATTTAGGCATCTAGACGTGGTGAAGACAACTTGCTGAAGTTCAAACTGAGTATCAGAATAGGGAAGAAAGGGGATTTAAGTGACTTTAAACTTGGCATGGTTGTTGGTGCCAGACGGGCTGGTCTGCGTATTTCAAAAACTGCTGATCTACTGGGATTTTCACACACAACCATCTCTAGGGTTTACAGAAAATGGTCCGAAAAAGAGAAAATATCCAGTGAATGGCAGTTGTGTGGAGAAAATGCCTTGTTGATGTCACAGGTCAAAGGAGAACAGGCAGACTGGTTCCAGATGATATAAAGGCAACAGAAACTCAAATACCCACTCGTTACAACCAAGGTATGCAGAATACCATCTCTGAATGCACAACACACCAAACCTTAAAGCAGATGGGCTACAGCAGCAGAGGACCACACCTGGTGCCACTCCTGTCAGCTAAGAACAGGAAACTGAGGCTACAATTCTCACAGGATCACCAAAATTGGACAATAGAGGATTGGAAAAACATTGCCTGGCCTGATGAGTCTCGATTTCACCTGCGACATTCAGACGGTAGGGTCAGAATTTGGCATAACATGAAAGCATGGATCCATCCTGCCTTGTATGGTGGTGGTGGTGTAATGATGTGGGGGATATTTTCTTGGCACACTTTGGGCCCCTTAGTACCAATTGAGCATCATTTAAATGCCACCGCATACCTGAGTATTGTTGCTGACCATGTCCATCCCTTTATGACTACAATGTACCCATCTTCTGATGGCTCCTTCCAGCAGGATAATGCCCCATGTCACAAAGCTCCAATCATCTCACCACTGGACAATGAGGTCACTGCACTCCAATGGCCTCCACAGTCACCACATCTCATCCAATAGAACACCTTTGGGATGCGGTGGAACGGGAGATTGGCATCATGGATGTGCAGCCAACAAATCTGCAGCAACTGTGTGATGCTATCATGTCACTATGGACCAAAATCTCTGAGGAATGTTTCCAGCACCTTGTTGACTCTATGCTACAAAGAAGTAAGACAGTTCTAAAGGCAAAAGGGGGTCCAACTCAGTACTAACAAGGTCTACTGTACCTAATAAAGTGGCCGGTGAGTGTATAAGGCTGGGTTCACACTTGTGCGATGCAGAAACCAGCGTGATTCCTGTGCGGGTTCCCACATCGCATGTCACTCGCAGGCAGTTCACACTTCACATCACACAGATATTGCTTGAGATAGTGTTTTTTATTGCATGTGATTAGCACAGCAATGCTGTGCGATTCACATGCGATGTCTGTGTTCTCACCAGTGTGAACCCAGCCTAAAGCTATAAACATGAAAGTGGTTCTAAAGGCTCCAGGTTTTTTACCTTTATGTATTCTATGCATAAAGGTAAAAAACCTGTGTGCAGCAGTCCCCCCCCCCCAGCCCCTCTAATACTTTCCTGAGCCTCATCTCGATCCAGTGATGTGCATGAGAACTTCTGCTCTCCAGGGACTCTCATTCCTCATTGGCTGAGGTAACTGCTGTCAATCATAGCCAGAGAGCCAATGAGGGAAGAGAGAGGGGTGGAGCTGAGCCGTGGCTCTGTGTGTGAATGGACACACAGAGCAGCGGCTAGGGAGCGAGCCTGCTTGGGTGCCTCCATTGCAAACTGCTTGCTGTGGGGGCACTTGGCAGGAGGGAAGGACCAGGAGTGCCGGCAAAACCACTGCAGAGAGCAGGTAAGTATAACGTGGGTTTTTAAAGCAGAGTTCCAGGCTAATATGCAAGAAGGTCTTAAACAATACAGCACCCCACACCCCCTTGTTTTTTTTTTGTCTTTTTGGTACCTTTTGTGTTCATTTTCAGGTGAACTTCGATCCTACCTCGCTGCGGCAAGGTACATCATTCCCACGATCGCACTGTGCCCTCCTCCTTCCCCCCGCTGCCCTCTGGGACCTGTGCGTGCCCCAGAAGTCGATGGGACCATTCAGAAAGTGCAACGTGACTCGGGCATGGGCAATAGGAAAGCAGCTGTGAAGCCTGATGGTATCACTGCCGGTTTCCCTTACTAGGCTCCTGCCCCCGGAGCTGATGGATGGATCAGTTTGAGGTGCCGACATTACGGGCTCCCTGGACAGGTAAGTGTCCTTATATTAAAAGTCAGCAGCTACACTATTTGTAGATAATTACTTTTAACCCCCCCCCCCCCAAGCTGGAACTAAAAAAAAAAACAAAAAAAAATTAAGCCTTTACTATCACTTTAAACTGCAAAGTCCCCTTAATACATCATGCCCCCTTCACTGTTGCATATTACAGCTTTACAGTTTCAGAAAAAGATGTCAGTAAATTACATATCTTTGTCCTAGCTTCTGTACTGCAGGGGGTGACATCAAGCACAGAGCGGCACCTCTTCCCCACTGTTTTACCTCTGCACTTACCCCATGTAGGCAGGTAGTGTGCAGGGGCTCCGTGTCCTTCACTGCGGCTTCCATCATGCCTCCTAATGCCTCCTAAGCATCCAATAGGATCGCCTGTGCTTTCAGCCAATCGGGTGACGGGTGCCAAACCCATTACCTGAGTGGGCCGTGAGCGTTCTGTCTGCACCCACAGCCCGCTCTATTCTGAAGCCTATTGGAGCCTCAGGCTCTAATAGTGTTCTTCAAAAACACTCCCGCCCACCGCTGCAATTGTAATTCATGCATCCCGGTGTCCTGAAAAGGGGCTGGGTGCATGGATAGAAGAGGCGGTAGAAGGGATAGGAGCAGGGCCATCTTAATAGCATCATGGGCCCCTGGGCAAAGTAATGCACTAGGGCCCCCACAAGCCTGCACTACCGCTCACCAAACGCAACCCATTTAAATAAAAGAATATTACTGTAATCAAAATAATATTCAAAAGATTTACAAGGATCACAGTAGGAATGATAAATGAACGATCAATTAAATAAATGGGGGACCACTAGAAACTAGAAAATACAACAAGTTCATCTAGAGGTGGAGAGTTTCCAACGGATGGGGACGAGATTTACGACGTAGTGGGGGTCAACACTCTTGAACGTCGCGTCTGGGAAAATAAATTTACCCAACGCAAACCACTCGCCATCACGTCCGAACACCCCCGGGATCACGTAATGAAACGGGTCCCCGGGTACTACGATAATTCTACCGGGA
>BLSH010080113.1:127058-157021 GCA_018402905.1 Glandirana rugosa | reverse complement strand
GGAGGAGGAGCGGCTTCAGCCTGTGTGCTGCTTGTAGCATCGCCGCTCCTCCTCTGCTCTGAGTATCACTGACAGGACAGAGCGGCTCTTCTCATCTCACGGCCGCCGCCCTGGGGCCCCATGAGCACTTGGGGCCCCTGGGCTGTGCCCAGGTGTGCCCGCTCAGAAAGACGGCCCTGGATAGGAGAGGCGGTGGAAGGGATAGGAGAGGCGGCGCTCCTGCGCCCATAATGGAGGGGCTAACCCTGGTCATGCAGCTTCTGGAAAAATCCCAGAGAATGCTGAATACCTGAAATCTCCTAAGAAGATGATGCAATGCAGTTTAGGATAACGTTCTTCTTAAGCCTCGTACTCATGGTTCAAGGGTTGTACGCTTCTGATTTTTGTTAAAAGCGAGTGTCCATGATTTTGTAAAGCATACTGACTATCCGAACTCAACATCAGAAATGACGTCATGTTTTGCATATTTTTTGCATCTTTTTTTCCTTTCTGAGCATGCGTAGTCTTGGTCGTATGATTTTTTTTTTCAGAACAGAAGGAAAATCGGACGTTGTATTGTCGTACGACAAAAATGTATTAGTCTGCACATCCAGCATTTGTCTGACGAAAAATGTCAATCGGCTGTCCAAAGGAGCATACTGATGGTAAGAATTTCAGACGACAGGCTGTCGATCGACAATTCCCATCCGAATCTCGCATCGTGTGTACGGGCCTTAAGACAGTGGTTCTCAACTCCTGTCTTCAGGACCCACTAACAGGCCAGGTTTGCAAGATAACTGAAATACATCACATTTGCTGCTCAGTGATTGCAGTATTCTAGTCTGCATCTCCCGAAGGTAATACTCAAAATCTGGCCCATGGGCGTCCGCAGATAGGGGCAAGGGGGGGGGCAATTGCCCCCCCCCTGGAATCAAGGATTGGATTGGGGGTTGCCAACTAGGTCCTTACACTCTTGGGCTATGTATGAAGTCTCTGATCGTCTTATGTGCCATGTCCACAGTCTCAGACCATCTCCTGTAGTATGTCTGCAGTCTCTGACAATCTCCTGTAGTATGTCTGCAGTCTCTGACCATCTCCTGTAGTATGTCTGCAGTCTCTGACCATCTCCTGTAGTATGTCTGCAGTCTCTGACGATCTACTGTAGTATGTCTGCAGTGTCTGATCATCTCCTGTTCTATGTCTATAGTCTCTGACTGTCTCTTGTACTAAGTCCGCAGTGTAAGACCGTCTCCTGTACTATGTCTGCAGTCTCTGACAATCTCCTGTACTATGTCTGCAGTCTCTGATCATCTCCTTTACTATGTCTGCAGTCTCTGACCATCTCCTGTACTATGTCTGCAGTCTCTGACAATCTCCTGTAGTATGTCTGCAGTCTCTGACCATCTCCTGTAGTATGTCTGCAGTGTCTGATCATCTCCTTTTCTATGTCTATAGTCTCTGACTGTCTCTTGTACTAAGTCCGCAGTGTCTGACCGTCTCCTGTACTATGTCTGCAGTCTCTGACCATCTCCTGTACTATGTCTGCAGTCTCTGATCATCTCCTGTACTATGTCTGCAGTCTCTGACCATCTCCTGTACTATGTCTGCAGTCTCTGACTGTGATAATGTGATAATGTCAAAAAGCGGCATAGCATGGGTGACCTTAAAATGATGCCCCCCCCTGAAAAAATTTCTGAGGACCGGAGTTGAGAACCACTGTTCTAAGATTTTGGATACTCAACTTTCCTCAGGGTGCTGCCAGAAGAGGAACAATGCCACCCTCGACTAAGATCTGCGGGATAAGTTACTTATATTTACTGTTTCACAACATTTTTTTTTGTCGTCAAGCTGCTATTTGAGATGGGGACGAGGGACCTAATATTTCATATAGACCTTGCATTTTTACTACAAGGTCTGCTTAAAGAATTTATAGATTTGAAGAAAAATTGCTCCACAGTGCCTGCGGTTACAGAGGTCACTGAGACCTTGTTTTAAGGCGGCTTTTCATTTTTAAAATTAGTGCCACAAACAACAGACTCACAGACACATAACAAATGGCCATTTAAAAACTTCCATTACATATGCTTTCCTGCACATAGAATATAAGCATAGTGTTAATATTTTGTCTGAGCCTACCTATAGAAAGATGTTGTAAAATAGCTGCAGACTACATAGCAACCAGCAACCGCTGAGACAATGAATATTTTGGTTAGGAATGTAGAGTACACAATGCAACTGTCACTTACCTGATCAGAGACTAAATTGAGCCTTGTAATGGCAACAGGAGGCACAAGGGCAACAGAGAAGCACGGTTGCTGTTACTGACAGATGGACAGGAAAGGCAGTGGCAGTTCTCATAGCAGAACAGTATCACATGAAGGATAGCACACAACTGGAGTCCGGGTTTTGCTCAGGTCTATGTAACAAATAGCATAGTGCATACAGGGAAGTGGTTAGAACTTTGTAATGTACAACATAGCACTATGGGGGTTATACGCTAAATGTAGGCATGAGTGTATAATAGCGTTTAAAATTTTTTAATACCCAATATAAAAGATAATATTTTAATAACAGTCACTTAATGATGACAAAAAATGATACAGAGACACAGCTGTTAGCAGTAATTATCACTTCCCAAAACAAGATTTTAGGAACTAAAACTATTTCTGAGAATGAAATTATGTTTCCCATTTACAAGTTTCTTTTTGAATCGCTTCATGGCAGAAGCAGTGAAAAATATTCACTGCTCAGTTCTCCGGCATTCACGGAGGAGATCGTTCTCCTCTGGGTGCCAGTTTATGAAGTGGTGTAGATCGCTTCACCTTTTGTGAAGCGAAACGCTCTACAGACACTTCCAACAGTGGAGAGCGCCCCCTGATACTGGAATCTCGTGAGACCTAATGAGATTACAGTGCCAGAAATTCACTGAAACACAGAGATGTCCGTTTTATTAAGCCGTGATAAATTATCAGTGCTCAGTACACGGGCATTCTCCGAGGAGATCGCCCACCCCATGTTAACCGCTTCCCAACTGCGTCGCATACATTTACTGCTGCAGAGTGGCTCTGTCCCGCGAATCGCCTTTTTTAAACGGCGGCTCATGCATGCGCTCTGCAGGAGTGTGGCCGCGGCTCGGGTGAACTCGATCTCCACCGGCGATTGCCTAGCAGAGAACAAAATGGGGAAGCGCCGATGTAAACACGTCGGTTCCGCGATCTGTCAGGCAGCACGTGAGAGATCTACTGATCCCTGTCACTGGGATCAGTTAGATCTCTTATGCCCCTGGCAGCCCAGCCCCTTCACAGTTAGAACACGCCTAGGGAACACACTTTACCCCTAGATCTCCCCCTGCAGGTTAACCCCTTCACTGTCACTGACATTTACACAGTAATCAGTGGAAATTTAAATTTCTGTATAAATGTCATTGGTCCCAAAAAAGTGTCAAAAATGTATGACATGTCTGCTGCAATATCACAGTCCCGATAAAAATCGCAGATCGCCGCCATTACTAGTGAAAAAAAAAATTGTAAAAACGCCAGAAATTAATTCACATGGTTTGCAAACGCTGCAACTTTTGCGCAAACCAATCAATAAACGCAGATTGCAATTTTTTTTTAACCAAAAATATGAGGAAGAATATAAATCGGCCAAAATCGAAGAATACATTTTTTTTATATTTTTTTTTTGGATATGTATTTTAGCAAAAAGTAAGCAATATTGGGGTTTTTCTTGCAAAATTGACGCTATTTTTGTGTTTATATCGGTGATCAGAAATGACGCAGCGGTGATCAAATGTCACCAAAGGAAAGCTCTATTTGTGGGAAAAAAAGGACGCAAATTTAGTTTGAGTACAATGTCGCACAAGCGCGCAATTGTTTGTTAAAGAGACACAGTGCCGAATCGCAAAAAGGGCTCTGGTCCTAACGTGGGAGATCCAAAGTGGTTAATAAAATGATTAGTCCCCCTACATTATATATATATTGTGGAAGATTAGCTCGTGGAGATCAACTTTCCTGAGTAAAATAGTCAGCGTGCAGGCAACTTTCTCTAAAATCTGGCGGTTTGCCAGGTTTCTTCAGAAAAAAGGTTTGCAGGCTATAAAACAAACAACACAGAAAATAAGTCCTTGCCATCTGGTGCTAAACTAAACAGTACAGTTTCCTCACTATACAGTGTAATGCTGGCCCCAACATCCACAAAACATAAGCCAAAATGCAAACCTTGTCTTTTTAAACAAACACAGAGCTCCCTCAGATTCCCCTCTGAGTTTCAGGTCAGAGCTCAAGTGAGATCGCTTCCTGATTATTTAAGCCACCTGTTGGTGGACTCCAGTGGACCACAAACTCCGAACTGGAACCAGACCTGCCACGGTGGCTGGTAAAATCCGGACCGGACTCTGTTTAATCCAGTCCAAATGAACACCTTGCATAGCGTCACAATATATACACACTCACATTATATATACATATGAAGCACCTTGGTGTTTGGCAGGATTGCTAACAAATTTAGTTTGCTAGGTGGTGACCAGCCTGGCTGATTGTTAGGGGGATCCACTGACCTTTTCCTAAATCTGGGTTTGATGCACTTCTCTCTTCTTGGCATTGTAGCCTGTGACACTAGATTGATAAGGGCATAGTGAATCCAGACTAGGGGTGGATAGGTTGTCTCAGCCAATTGTCAAGGGTCTTTTGCCCCTTGGCCTGCTGGGAAAGTCTATTTAATGAGGAAGGGTCAGGTGATCGTGGTTCTGTGCCACCTGGATGGCTGTCTAGGTGGATGTGTGTCAAAAAGCCAGAGACCTATCCGGGAGTACCTGACTGCTAGGTGATCTGAGGCCTATCCAGGTTGGAAGCAAGCAGCACGGGGTTGGGGCTTCAGGCCTGGAGCCCAGCCATATGGCAAGGGTTCTGCCAGATGGAGAACCCAGTAGTTGCCGCAGGTGAAGGAAAGCAGTTGCTGTCAGAGACGACCATTTCTGTCACCAGAGGCAAGCGAGAATCAGAGTCAGAGGTAAAGGGGACACAGTCGCCAGCAAGGGACAATCTCTCCTGTTATCAGAGACCAGGTTCTGTGGAGACTGAAGAAGTACCAGAGCAACCTATTTCACTAACCGGACACGGTAAAGAAGTTGGGAAAGCTTCAGTAGAGTCAATCTAGGTACCCAGCGGAACAGTGTGGGTGACGCTTGCAGAGGATTCAGCAGGTTAGCTGAAGAGCCAAGTCAGGGACCCAGCGGGACAGTGTGGGTGATGCTTGCAGAGGATTCAGCAGGTTAGCTGAAGAGCCAAGTCGGGGACCCAGCGGGACATTGTGGGTTACACTTGGAAGCCACAGTGGGTTAGTTGTGAAGGAGCTCAAGGGATCCAGTGGTGGCTGGGATCTGAATCTAGTGAGAGACTGGGAGCTCAGTGAGAGGATCTACAGTGGGAGACTGTGAATCGTGATCTGCATTGAAGTTGAAGTTACAAGTTCGGTTGTTATAGGAGACAGCGGTCTACAGATACAGTTTGCTGCAATCCAGCTTAAAGGCCCTTGAACTATATAGCTGTTCTTCTATTCCTATTTTTGTCTTGGAGTCTGCCAAGTGTTTTGCATCTACCTAAGGGTGTCCAGGCCCTAAACCCTCTCTCCCCAGTCCTGTTAAGAGACAATAAATCTCTTTTTGCATTCTCAAAGTGTCTGACGCCCAACTTACTCTATCTGCACTACACCCACTACACCTAGTCACCCACACTGTGAAGATGGATGTCAGCTCTCCCTGACACTGCAGGTCACCATTAGGTCTCTAGGGGTGGGGCCATGGCTACATATACAGTATATATATATATATACACACACACACAGTATCTCACAAAAGTGAGTACACCCCTCACATTTTTGTATATATTTTATTATATCTTTTCATGTGACAACAAATTGGGACAGCAAATTTACACTGTTATATTATTATACAGGATTTATATAGCACCAACAGTTTGCACAGCGCTTTACAAAATGAAGGCAGACAGTACAGTTACATCACAATTTGGTAGAAGAGGAATCAGAGGGGCTATACAAGCTGTACACTCACTACTTTACATTGTAGCAAAGTGTCATTTCTTCAGTGTTGTCACATGAAAAGATAGAATAAAATATTTACAAAAATGTGAGGGGAGTACTCACTTTTGTGAGATACTGTGTGTGTGTACATATATATATATACACACACACAATATGTGTATATATGTATACAGTATATACACATAAACATGACAGGGGGACATGGTTACTGTGTTGGGGGGTTCCAATCGAGGTAGAATGGAAGTCAGTAATCTTCCTTCTTTCCCCTCAGTCTGAGGGGGGTGACCTCAGGGCTAGGGTGCTGGAGGGACCCTCTACAACAGTGTTCCCCAACCCAGTCCTCAAGGCCCACCAACAGGTCATGTTTTCAGGATTTCCCTCAGATGAATCAGCTGTGGTAATTACTAAGGCAGTGAAACTGATCAAATCACCTGCGCAAAATAATGGAAATCCTGAAAACATGACCTGTTGGTGGGCCTTGAGGACAGGGTTGGGGAACACTGCTCTACAACACAGAGGATATCCTTCCCAGAGGCAGGGGAGCAAGTGAGAGGGCAGCAGGAGCATGTCAGCATCAGTGGCGCCTGGTGCTCAATATTTTGGGGGGGGGCAGAAAACAAACCTGCCCCCTCACTCGCACCACTGCCACAGCCACCGCCAACCCCCTCGCGCAGGAAACAAATGGGAAGGAGGCAGTGATCAGAGGCCTTACCCAGCGGCGGTTGGTGTATAAGGGGCGCTTGGGTGCTGCCTCCCCACCGCTGACAAGTAAAAAAAAAAGTCAGTCCGGCCCCTACAGGAGGCGCCGGTATATTGACTTTTCTTTTTTTTTTCTCAGCTCCTTGCTGTCTGCTGACTGCTTTCACTGATTGGCTGCCCTGAGCCAGTGACTGACTGGCATTTGATGCTGTGGGCGGGGCTGGGACTGTGGCAGACATGCTGGCTGTGTGATTACTCATGCAGGCGCAGCACTCGGGTTTCAGTCCCGACTCCCACGCCACTAACCATCCACTCCAGGCTCCAGCATGCTCTCCGCAAGCCGATCTCTGCACACACCAGCCTGCCTATCAGATGGAGTAAGTGCGGGACTTGTCCCGACTTCGGGGGGCGGGCTGCCTATCTGTAGGGGTATACAGGGTCCCAGATAGGTGTATACAGTCAACAGATAGTGCTCTGCATCCTGAGCCCACCCTTTTTTTAAGCCAATTAGAGCCTCAGGCTCTAATCATGTGCTTAAAAAAAAAAAATCCCATTGAAAATCCATGTGTCCTGTGCCCTGCATGCAGATTAGAAAGACAGAATACCCCCTGAGCGGGACTGTAATAGGCAGCAAACACCAAATGAATTCTAAAACATATCAATTTATTGATGTAGCTAAAAAAAGCTTGTCACTCATCAGAGGGACAGGTACAAAACATGGTATATACAATCGTTTAACATAAGTAAAGTATTGTATAGTATTAATCAGATTGTCTAAGAGCAGATCATACAATCCAAAAACAAAATGCCTCTATAGGAGTGCTGATACATAACTTTCGTAAAGATAAGTGTCCGTTGTCCGAAGATGGAATTCGGTGCCCTACGTTCACGTTCCGGGTCCGGTTAAGGCCCTTCATCAGGGGTATTGCCAACGGAAAAAAGGAGTATAACAATATCTCTTATCATTTACAGATGTTAGATCTCGACTGCATGTAACCATTTACAAAAGTGCCGCACTGACAGGTATATTGCATCAAAGAAATAAACAATGTCGATACATATGGATTATGCCCCAGTCTTAAGTCAGGGATGTGTAGTGGTCAGAAAACGCAAATCTGGCCATGGGTGGAAAACCTGACCAGAAATTTGTATCTTGTAAAGATTTCAAAGCAGGATCAGATGTCTGAGCAGAGGAAACCGGGGGGATCTACCACCAGTTGTTTAAGATGAGGGGAATGATGATACCTCTTTAAGAGCCATCGGCTGTAAGGTCCGGGTTGGAGCGTTCCTCCGGGCGGTGTATAGAGGGAGTATAGACCCTAGACCTCTCCATTAACAGTACCTGTCACATACCTATCGCATAAGTGATTAAAAAAGATGAAATAAATACAACAGTGTAAAAAATAAAATAAATTAATAATTAAAAAAAAAATTCCAAATGCCCCTGTCCCCTCGTGCTCACATGCAAATAGGAACGTGTGCGTTAAGTCCTGCACGCACACAAACAGCAATCGTCCCACACATGTGAGATATCACTGCGAACGTCAGATCATGGGCAGTAATTCTAACACCAGACCTCCTCTGTAAAACTAAAGTGATGACCTGTGAAGGCTTTTAACACATCGCCTATAGATAGTAAATTTTACATCTTTTGTTGCCTGGGTGTGCACAATTTTAACCACTTGCTGCCCGCCCGCTGTGGATTGACGGAGGCAAAGTGGTTCATTATCGCGAAACGCCGTCACCTGACGGCGGCCGCGAGAATGGAGACGCGCTCACTGTGTTCCGGGGGGGGCAGGGAGCGGGTAGGGTAGACTCGATCTCCGCCGGCTACCCGCGATGGCTCCCCCCGCGGTGAGAGAACGGAAGTCCGTGTATGTAAACACGGATCTCCGTTCTGACAGAGGGGAAGGGATGTGATCACAGGCTTCCTGTATATGGGAGCCATGATCACTCTCCTCCCCCTGCCAGCCCAGCCCCCATACAGTTAGAACACACTGAGGGAACACAGTTATCCCTTAGAGCACCCCCTCCAGGTTAACCCCTTCACTGTCAATGGCATTTACACAGTAATTTTAATAGCACTGATCGCTGTATAAATGCCAATGGTCCCAAGAAAGTGTCAAAATGGTCCGGCATGTCCACCTCAATATCGCAGTACTGCTAAAAATCGCAGATCACCGCCATTACTAGTAAAATATAAAAAAAATAAAAACCCCATAAATTAATTCTCATCATTCGTAAACGAGGCAACTTTTGCGCAAACCAATCAATAAACGCTGATTGCGATTTTTTTTTTACCAAAAATATGAGGAACAATATATATCGGCTAAAACCGAAAAAAAAAAATTTTATATACTTTTTTGGCTATGTATTTTAGCAAAAAGTAAGGAATATTGTTTTTTTTTTTTGCAAAATTGATGCTTTTTTTGTTTATAGCGTTAATCAGAAATGACGCAGAGGTGATCAAATACCACCAAAAGAAAGCTCTATTTGTGGCAAAAAAAAGGACGCAGGTTTAGTTTTGGTGCAACGTCGCAAAAAGTGCTCTGGTCCTAAAGTGGGAAATACCTTCCGGGGTTGAAGTGGTTAAGCTGTTGGTTGTGCTCATGACCCCTCCCCCTTTTCCCCCTTTTTTTCCTTATCCTTTGTGATACCCCCCCCCCCCCCCACCTCGCTTCTTCTTGTTTCCTCTCTTATCTTCTGTTTTCCTTCCTTCATTCTTCCTGATTATTCCCTACATTTATTCTATCACCAGCAATCACAACAATACACCGTGTCTACACTGCTATAAGCGACTATAATGTGTAAAAAACAAAAACAAACTCCTGATCACTTCCCCAGAGTAGTACAATGTTACTATAAAAACATTATATTGCTCTGGTCACAGTGTTAAAAAAAAATAGTAAGAAAAGTGTAAAAAAAAGAAAGCAAAAAAAAAGAAAAAAAATTACATTTTTCTTTTTGTACTTTCACCAGTCAGTGTGCCTGTTATATGATGACCCTGTACTGCACTGGTGGCAGTATGTAAAAAAAAAAAATTTTGAACATTTTTTTTTTTATTTCTTAATTTTCCAAAAAATTATGGCAAAAAATTACAACTTCCATAAACTCGCCATGCCTTTTACTAAATACCCTGGACTGTCTACTTTCCATAAAGGGGTCATTTGGGAGATATTTGTGCTGTCCTGGCATTTTTGGGCCTCAAGAAATGTCAGTACATCAGGATTGTTCAATTTTCATATATATGCCATAGTTTGTGGACTCTATAACTTTCCTACAGACTAAACAGTATACACTGATTTGGGTTATTTTCACCAAAGAAATGTGGCTTTGGCCCAAATTTAAGAAGAACAATTATTTATTTGCAAAATGTTATAACAGAAACAAAAAAATGCATTTTGTCAAAGTTTTCAGTCCTTATTAATTTATTTCACAAAAAAAAAAAAAAAAAACCCAGTGGTGATTAAATACCCCCAAGAGAAAGCTCTAGTTGTGTGAAAATACTTGGTTGATCCTGCCTGGCTATGCCCTCTCCCCTGTAAGCTGACCACGGTTTATCATGGCTGCTGAGCCCTGACACTGTGGTCAGTTTACGTGCCTCAGTATTCTGCAGCTCTCCTCTCTGCTCTCCCCCCTCCCCTCTCTGCCTGTCAGCTCCGTCCACTCCATGATCCTCCCCTCCTGATGCTATAATATCTATAGCATAAGTATGTCATCCCCTCTGTTAAATAACATTATGTGTCCCTGTGCCTGTGCTGTATAAAAAAGATGCCGATTATACCCTATATCAGAGCGTCTCCTGGTGCTCACGTGACCGCTCGTCTCTCTCTCTCTCTTCTCGCTGATGTCAGAGGGAGTTCTCTCGGTCCCTCCCTCTATAGCTGTCAGCCGGGGAGAGGAGAGAGCCGAGAGGTCACATGAGCGCTGGGAGACGCTCTGATATAAGGTATAATCGGCATCTTTTTTATACAGCACAGGCACAGGGACACATAATGTTATTTAACAGATGGGCTGGCATCCTTATACTGTAGTGGTTTAACAACCACTTTAACCACTTGCCAACCGCCGTCTGAAGGCGACAAAGTGGCTCGATATCACAAACCGGCGTCATATAACGGCGGCTGCGATATCCTTCACTGTGAGCGTGCGCGCCGCTGGCTACCCACGATGCCCCCCCCGCAGTGAAAGAACGGAGGTCCGTGCAAGTAAACATGGATCTCCATTCTGTTAGAGGGGGAAGGGCTGTGATCACAGGCTTCCCGTATATGGAAGCCATGATCACTCCCTTCCCCCAGCCAGGCCAGCCCACATACAGTTAGAACATGCCCAGGGAACACAGTTAACTCTTAAAGTGCCCCCTCCAGGTTAACCCCTTCACTGCCAATGACATTTACACAGTAATCAGTGCATTTTTATAGCACTGATCGCTGTATAAATGCCAATGGTCCCAAAAAAGTGTCAAAATGGTCCGACATGTCCGCTGAAATATTGCAGTACCGCTAAAAATCGCAGATCGCCACCATTACTAGTAAAAAATGTAAAAAAAATAAATACCCCATCAATGAATTCTCATCATCCATAAACGCGGCAACTTTTGTGCAAACCAATCAATAAACGCCAATTGTGATTTTTTTTTTTACCAAAAATATGAGGAAGAATATAAATCGGCCAAAACCGATGGAAAAAATGTTTTTTTATATTTTTTTTTGTATTTTAGCAAAAAGTAAGAAATTTGTTTTTTTTTCAAAATTGTCGCTCTTCTTTTGTTTATAGCGGCGATCAGAAATGATGCAGAGGTGATCAAATACCACCAAAAGAAAGCTCTATTTGTGAGGGAAAAAAGAACGCAAATTTTGTTTGGGTACAATGTCGCATGACCGCGCAATTGTCAGTTAAATCGATGCAGTGCCGAATCGCAAAAAGTGCTCTGGTCCTAAAGTGGGAAATCCTTCCGGGGCTGAAGTGCTTTATTTGTTGGTTGTGCTCATGACCCCTCCCCCTTTTTTTCCTTATCCTTTGTGATACACCATCACACCCCCCCCCCCCTCGCTTCTTCTTGTTCTCTTCATCTCTCATCTTCTGTTTTCCTTCCTTCTTGCTTCCTGATTATTACAAATTCGTTATCCTGAGTATACCTGTCATATTTACCTGAATACTCCCCCTAACAGGGAACTGGATAAGATGATGTATATCCAATGGTATTATTTCCTATGACCATACCTGAAACAGCAGCGGAACTCCTTGTCTACTGTGTTATTCTTTTGTACAATAAAATTATACTTGCCTCTAAGTTAATGGTTGTGTTCGTTTTGATACAGTCCTTAAAGTGATGGTGAAGTCTCGTTTTTTTTTATTATATTAAAATAACAAATATGTTATACTTACCTGCTCTTACCTGCTCAGGGGTTTTGCACAGAGCAGCCCTGACTCTCCTCTTCTTGGGTCCCTGGCTGGCCCCTCCCTCCTGTTAAGTGCCCCCGTAGCAAGCAGCTTGCTACGGGGGCACCCGAGCTGAGCTGAAGCTCCATCTATCCATTCAGACACAGAGCTGCGGTTAGGCCCCACCCCCTCTCTCCTGATTGGTTAACTGAGTTTGATTGACAGCAACAGGAGCCAATGGTGCTGCTGCTGTGTCTCAGCCAATCAGGAGGGAGGGTCCCGGACAGCTGATTCACTCATGGACATCGCTTGATAGAGATGGGGCTCAAGTAAATATTGGGGGGGCTGGGGGGCGGGGGCTTCTGCACAGAGAAGGCTTTTTATCTTAACCATTTCAGCCCCGGAATGATTTGCCCCTGAATGACCAGAGCACTTTTTGAGATTCGGCACTGCGTCACTTTAACTGACAATTGCGGGGTCGTGCAAGGTTGTACCCTAATGAAATTGGTGTCCTTTTTTTCACACAGATAGAGCTTTCTTTTGGTGGTATTTGTTCACCGCTATAAACAAAAAAAGAGCAACAATTTAAAAAAAAAAACAATATTTCTTACTTTTTGCTATAATACATATCCAAAAAAATATATATAAAAAAAACTAATTTATTCATCAATTTAGGCCGATATATATTCTTCCTCATATTTTTGCAATCGTTATTCATTGGTTTGCACAAAAGTTGCCGCGTTTACAAATGATCAGAATTAATTTATGGCATTTTTATTTTTTTTTACTAGTAATGGCAGCGATCTACGATTTTTTTTTTGGGACCATTGACATTTATACAGAGATCAGTGCTATGAAAATGCACTGATTACTGTGAAAATGTCACTGGCAGGGAAGGGGTTAACACTAGGGGGCAATCAAAGGGTTAAGTGTGTTCCCTGAGATGTGTTACTAACTGTATGGGGGCTGGGCTGAGTGGGGGAGGAGTGTGATCGCTGCTCCCATATACAGGGAACAGAAGATCACTCTCCTCTCCCCTGTCAGAAAGGAGATCCGTGTGTTTACATATATGGATCCCCGTTCTGTCACTGCAGGAGAGTGATCGCGTGTGGCTAGCGGACATCGAGTCTGCCCCCACCGCTGATTGGCTCCCCTGCTACACAGTGAGCACGCGTGCGCACAGCATTCGCTCGCGCGGCCCCCATCAGGTGACGGCGGTTGGCAATATTGAGCCAGACTGCCGCCGTCAATCAATGGGCGGTCGTTAAGTGGTAAATGCATAGAATGCATTGAGATAAAAAAAAACTTCTGACTTTACAATCACTTTAAGGTTACATTGGATTATTATACTGCATTTTTTCCCTTTGTAAGCCTCTGTCCAGGCTAAGTGCCTGAGACTGCTTATGTCTGTGATTGTGTCTGTACTTTTGTAAGTTTGTATTACAGTACATTATAAAACTAATAAAAAGATTTATAAAAGAAAAAAAAGTGCAACAGCGCTGAAAATTGGCCTGGGTAGGAAGGGGGTAAAAGTGCCTTGTATTAAGGTGGTTAATGTATAACAAAAAAAGGCTTTAACAGACGTATGAAGATACCATATAAATCAGATTATATTTTTAGGAAAATGTTACATTATGATGGTATTACAATACATGGTAATTTTAGATATACATTGGGGCTGGTTTACTAAAACTAGAGAGTGCAAAATCTGATGCAGCTGTGCATGGTAGCCAATCAGCTTCTAACTTCAGCTTGTTCAATTAAGCTTTGACAAAATAATCTGGAAGCTGCACCAGATTTGACACCCTCCAGTTTGAGTAAATGAACCCCACAATGTCTAATGAAATAACAGCTGTGCTGGATAGAATTCACTCTGATGTTTGTCCTTCCCTGTTGCCCTGCTTGCCCGCCTGGTTTGTTCTCGGTCAAAGCTTATACAGTGCTAAATACCCTCTCCTACCCCATGGGACAACCAGCTCTCAGGCCTGGTGACTGGCTAAATGCCCAATGCTGCATAGTGGGAGGTCTGGAAGGGAGTCATCTGCTCTCCTATACCTGCAGGAACTACCATGATTTTGGCAGGCAAACAGGGTAGCTGGGAAGCAAGTGGATAATCCATGACCTGCAGGGTTCTTACAACCCAGTGAATGTGTGACGTCCTGAATGGCCAAAGAACTGGTTTACTTTTAAAAAATGATACTCCACATGCCATGACTATGAAAAGGAGTCTCAGTGTTGATAGTCAAATCTATCTAACTTTGGAAAGGCACAAGCATATATATGAGCTCCAGGCAAATATAAAAGGCACAAATTAATGCAGTTTTGTATTAATTTTTACAAAATTAAATTCACTTTTTTTAAACTACAAATAGTATAAGTACCTTCATTTGATTTAGTATCAGCCTCTTGCAGTCACCAGTATAGCAGATCTCAGAGTGGGGGAGAGATAAGCATCACAATGAGCCAATCAGGTGTACTGCAGTCAGGGTTGCCAACCGCCAGTAAATTTACTGACAGTTAAATCAGTGATTTTTACAACTGTCTATGAATATCAGGGTCTGATAATTTGTCATGCTGTGCTGATTTTTTAAGTGTAAACCAGGGAAATTACTTGATATGGGTATTGTTAGTGTTTCCATGTTGTGTTTAAATATCAATTGTCTTAGTTTTTAATAGGAGCTCTATTATTTTTCAAGGTGCCAGTAAAAAATGTGCTCTGCCAGTAAATTTTCCATGTTCTGCCAGTAAAAAACGCTGCAGGTGGTTGGCAACACTGGCTGCAGTGCAGGTAGCATACTAACAGTAGGAGAGAGCAGAGTGAAAGAAGGATATGCTCATCCGTATCCTGCTTCCCCTTCCACTGTCCCATCACAGGGTGGGGATGGAGATGAGATCTGTAAGTTAAAGTATAGCTGCAGCAAAAAAAGACTAGGTCAGTGGTTCTCAACTCCTGGCATTGTTCCTCTTCTGGCAGCACCCCAAGGAAAGTTGAGTATCCAAAATCTTAGAACAGTGGTTCTCAACTCCTGTCCTCAGGACCCACTAACAGGCCAGATTTTAAGTATTGCCTTTGGGAGATGGAGACCAGAATACTGCAATCACTGACCAGCAAATGATATCACCTGTGATGTTTTTCAGTTATCTTTCAAACCTGGTCTGTTAGTGGGTCCTGAGGATCGGAGTTGAGAACCACTGGACTAGATCACCGCCTTTGCCTGTATGTAGCTGCTTGCTTTAAGTTAAACTTTAAATGAGACCTTGAATGGGTATATCTTACCTATGGAACCTGTCCACCCTTTCTGCGAGTAATGCCGCTGTACTTGAACTAGTACGCCCAAATGGCTGCAAATGGCAGCTTCCATCTAAGGCAGTGGTTCTCAACTCCTGTCCTCGGGACCCACTAACAGGCCAGGTTTGCAGGATAACTGAAATACATCACAGGTGATATCATTTGCTGCTCAGTGATTGCAGTATTCTCGTCTGCATCTCCCCAAGGTAATACTTAAAATCTGGCCTGTTGGTGGGTCCCGAGGACCAGAGTTGAGAACCACTGATCTAAGGCTTCTCATATATATATTTTCAGGTTCAAACACCATGCGAGACACCATTAAATTCTTCATCTAAGTTATTTGTACCTCAAAATGAACCATCCGTTATCCCTGCATATAGCCTTAAAACCTGTACTAATTTTACAGTTTAGCTGGCCCTGACACTGTTTCTCTGCTGTTCATAGTTACAGGAGAGCTATGACAGTCAATATCCGTAGATGCCTCAACTGGGCTATGTTGAGCATAATCTGTGATTTTCTTCTCATCGTGTCTTTGCAGAAAAGTACAGCAACTTGTGAATGTGTATTTAAATCTTTCGGATGCGTAACAGTACAATATGGGATCCATACAACAATTTGTTCCTGACATCATCCAAGTGATATAATAGGCAATCTCAATGTTTTCTAGCAAAGAACATGAAGCTGGGAAGTACAATATAATAGTAACACCAATGGTCCTGGTAATATGGACCGGGATGTAGCAAATAATGAATATTATCAGGGAGATGAAGATGGTTCGCACTGACTTGGACACCATGACTTTGCTGAGGGTGTTCATTGGGTTGACGTTGAGGATGTGTCGACTCAGTAGAGTGTAGCACACCAACGTTATGGAAAAAGGAACAAGGAGGCCAGTGAGGAGGATGGTCCAGTTCCAGATGAAAAATAAAACTGCTTGTTCGGTTTGATGAAAACTGAGACATTTTGTAGCTCCATGGACTTCAGAAGTTTTAAGGACAAAGAAAAATGGAATACCTTGGCATAGTAGACAACCCCAAATGAAGAAGCAAAGTTTTTTTATGAATGGTTTTCTGGTCAAGGCTGGTCTTTTGATGTTTTGAACCACAGAGAAATATCGGTGGATACTGATTAAGGTGAGGAAGTAGATGCTTCCATACATGTGAGTGCTGAGTAAGAAGACCTTGAACTGGCAGAGGAACAATCCAAAGGTCCAGTGGTCAGTGAGGGAGTAAATAATGATCAGAGGAGCTGCCGGGGTGATGATGGCATCAGAGATGGCCAAGTTGAACTGGAGAATCACTGTTAAGTTCCATTGTTTTACCTTAAACCAGAATATCCATAAACTGATACAGTTCATAACAAAGCCAGTAAGGAAGATGAAGCTCAAAAAAATTGGTATGAAGGGGTTAATAGATTGAGGCTGACAGCTGCTTGCGTTCCCTGAAGAGTTTAACATCTTAAATGCCTATAATTTAAAAAGCAAACTTTTGCAGTTAAATACGTTTTTTTTTTTTTCAATTGCCTGAACAAAGTTAATTTCCACTTTAAATTCAAAATTGCTTACATTTAAAAAAAAGTATCTTCATTTTGTAACGTTAAATTTATACTACAAAGCAATAAAGAATAACTTGGCTTTCTTACTGAAAGATAGAAAAAAAAAGTGAAAAAAGGGAGATAATTACAAAAGTTTCTACTAACCTTGTTGAAAACAGATCTGCAATATAAGGTTTGGCTGTCTAGTACAGACTGTTATGAGGTTCATCTTCATAGACCTATATCATTTTTTTTAGAACTTTCGTAGAACGGGTTCCATACTTTTAGACAAAACAAGAAGGGAGGGGGAAACTCAGGGCAAAGACCATGGTGTAGCACAGACAAATGTATACTTTATTAGAAACAAAGTAATCTACTCACAGGGTTAAAACCTCACTGGCGGAGGAATAGGCATGGAACTATTGAAACAATGTAAACAAGGCCTCTGTAGTCCTGTGGGTCTATGCGCTGTACATTTTATTAAACTGCGTTGAGCGCTGTAAGCAGAGCTTCTGATGTTCAGTGTTTCTTTTTTTTTTTTTGGTTGATTTCCATACTTTTTGATATCCATTTTCCATCTACTCATCTTACATGTGCATATCTGCAATGTAAAACCCCTTCTCGCATATATTTATTTCTGCAAAGCAGAATTTGATGCTAAAAAAGGGAAGGACTTGACCACAACTTTAAAATACATTTTAATTTGGAATCAGGAAGTAAGTGGTGTTCAAGCAGCATATATTCTCCTTCCCTTTGTTCTCCTGCAGATCTGTTCAGCCCCCCGAGAATGAAGAGAGAACTCCCTGTGTAAGTCATGACTTAGAGCTTACACAGGGCTGAGAACTCTCTATCTTTGCCTTCAGGTGATATCACCAAAGACCAGAACTATGACATGGCAGACAACAGTATGCATTACATGCTCCTCCATACCTGGAAGTACCAGGGATCTCTTTTAATTCCTGTTAGTCAAATGGAGTGGTGAGAAAAAGAAGAAAAGATAAGTATGTGCTACAGAGGAGGGGTAAGTTAAAGTGGACCTTTACCTATAACAGCTTGACACAAAATAATGGTCTTTAGCAAGGAACATACATTTCACATTAATAATTATGCTACCAAAAATTAGTGTGTTCTGTAAATTGATTCCAGCAATACTCCTGTTTCTTCTTGGTGGAGGCTGCCATTTTGCTGAAACCCAGAACCTGTGAATAGCAGTAAATCATAAAGCAGGAATAAACCCATTGAATTAATGGGTTTTAAAAAAACAGTTACATTCCTGGAAAGCTGGGATTGCTAACTGTCACATTTGCTTGTTCTCCTCCGCACTGTCAAACCATCAAACATAGGCGTGCGCACATAGGGTGGAAGGTGTGCCTGGGCACACCCTAATCACCCTGTACTGTGCAGATTCCCCCGGCTGCCTGGCTGTAGAGAAAGGGACAGGGGAATCTCTGTCCTCAGTCTCTTTCTCTGTTTCTGTTTAGACTCCTGATATTTCACCAAAGCCCCCCAGCAGGGCTCCTAAATAAAATTGTAAAAAAAATAAAATAAAATATAATATTGTAAAAAAATAATAAAAAAAACTAAATTGCAAAAAGAAATAGAAAATAAAATAAAAATAAACCGCTGTCACCTATCACTGCCCTACTGATACCGTCCTCTACCCTACTGACATACACACACACAGACACGTTTGTTTGCGCTTTGTGGCGCATACCCTAATGCAATAGGCTGCGCACACCTATGCCATCAAATGGTGACTATCACTTGTACAGCATTATGGCAGATGCACATCAAACAGAAGCAGCTTCCTTGCTCCATTCACACCTTAGCGTTCTGAATCAGGGGCAGAATCGCCGCAATTCTGCCTGCGATTCCAGAATCACGGCAAAACGCAGAACGTGTTTGCTATGCCATTATTTCTTAATGGCACACCAAATGCAGGATGATTTTTCTGCGATTGTTGAGCGACAAATCACGCTACAATCATGGCAAAAATTGTGACCGCACGCGCTCCTGGCTCTGTGCCAAAATTTGGTATATGAGCTTCTTTTGGAGCATTTTTGGAGCGGAGGGAGGCCTATTCAAATGAATGGCGCCGCTCCAAAAACACTCAACAAAAGAACAACAAAAAGCTAAAAAAAAGTGTGGCTGCAGTTGTCAGGTGCAAATGGAGGGTAAAGGATAGGAGAATTTAATTCTGCTTTAAGACTGTCAGCAGATCAGTGTCAACTCAGCAGTGCCTAAAAATGGAAAACAACTGAGCGTGTGCAGAGCAGGTTGAGAAAGTGTATTACTGGATTTTAAACAAAATAGATACTTATTTTTAATGTTTTACATAGCTTTACCTGCAAATGGGGCCAGCCTGAAGAGACCTATCAGGACTTTTTTTTCTGACTAAAGTTCCACTTTAAGGGCTCTTTCACACAGTAATGTCAGTTTTCACCGACTCTGTTTGCTCAGCAGGGATTGTTCCATTGATCCCCGCTGAGCCAGCGGATGACAGGTCCGTCTCTGCTCACTGTGCAGATATGGACTTGTCAGATCCCCACTCTCCTCTATGGGGATCGGATGAAAATCGATCCGCCTGTCCATTTTCATCCGATCCGAATACAATTTCCATCCATCTGGATTTAGCGGATCGGATGTCAGCGGACATGTCACTGCTGACATCCATTGCTCCATAGAGATGCATGGAGAGTCCGTTCAGGTCCACCTGAAAAACTGACAGGCGGACCTGAACGGTTCCCATGTGTGAAAGGAACCTGAAGTGCATGTCTAGTCAAAACATTTTTTAACAATTTGGATGGAGTAGGGTGGGATTAAAACTCCTTTCAGATTGTTACTGTTATCTAGGGCTCTGTTAGAGAGATCCCCTTTCACTTAGGCTAGGTTCACACTGAGGTACGGAGTGGCTCCCATTTTTGGCTGAATTTGGACCTGAAATGGACCAAAAGACGCACAGGACTCCTGTGCAAATCGCACTGGAGCCGCTCCGGGGATGTGTGAACCGGCTCCATAGAGAGCCGGTCACAATCTTCTGATATGCAAATTGGATTCCTCCAACAATGTCCTTCCTGGTTCTCAATCCTGGTTCAGCTTCCTCCTCGGTCAGGCAGGACAGCTTTCGAGGACCACTTTGACTTAACTCCAGGCCTCTGCACAAAGCACATGCTAGGCCCCACACAGGCTACAGGCTTAACTGGACAGACAATAGCAGCACACCTTCCCAGTCCGAACCCATGGGAAAGAAAGGAACAAGGCTAATGCCATATATTTATGCTCTCCCCAGCATGCACCACTGAGAACATACAAAAAGTATTCATAACACAGCATGTAGGGGGTTTGCCTATGTAGCCATTGCCCCCTTGGGGGTTGCTGAATGTTGTGATTCACCTGTCACTCTGCCCTCAATCACACTATTTCCTTTCATCTGGAGTCATGAAGAAAAGGCTGGTACTTGTGTTTTTTAAATTTTTTTAATTAGGGGGTTAAACTTGGATAGGGATTGGGATGTTAGGGGATGCCCAGTGACTTAGATTACAACTTGAACCAGACCATCTATATACACGTCCTGTATATACACTTCTCTTCCTCCAGCAGAGACTTGCTTCACAATAAACTCCTGTTCCGCTCTCCTGCACAGAACTTGTTTTGGGCCTAGCTAGCACATAGTGAGGCCTGTTGTTGCTTTAGCACAGCCTCCGAGGCGCCCATTACAGGCAGGGGCCACAGCCCCCCAAAGCATAACAAATTACATAGCGTGCTAGCTAGCCTTGATGGACTACTGTTCCCAGCCCATACTGTTCCAGACCCTGCCAGCCCTCCTGGCTGTAAAGGCCTTCTCCACTGCCACAGTGACACCCAGTCCAAACTGGCTCTTGCACCCCTCTCAGACTGTCTCTCATGCCAATCTGCTCCGGTATGCCTCTTACAGCTTTCCAGGGTGTGCATCACTCACTGACTACCGACACTTGTAGTTCCTTTCCTGGAAATCTCTCCGGCAGTACTCTCTCCCACTGTTCTCTCCCGCTCGCTCTCCTGTGCCTCTCCTGCAGGATCTCACTCCTCCTAAATGCACCCGAGCTCTCCCAGGCCAATGTCACCCCCCTCCCCCCCAGACTAGGGGCTCCCACAAGGCCCTGACAGACTCTATACTACACCATCTCCATTTCTTCCACCCAAATTCTACTCCGTGGCTGGGCTGACCCCAGGTATTTGAGAAGGCCTGCCCTCTGACAATCCAAATTGGGGATTGGTCAGGGTTTCCCAAAAACCTCAGGCAGCTCCACCTCTCTTCCATACCCTTTCTTCCAGAACCTTCTCGAAGCAAAGGGGATGTAACTGAGAGGTATCACTGCCTGTTAGTCACCAACTACTCCCTGGGCCGCTCCCCTGCCCAGAATCAAACCGGTCAGGCCTGACCAAATATACCTGACCTAGACATAAATCCTGCCTAAGCACCTACCTAAAGGTAGAGGGCGCTACACCTATTTTAGCCTAGTTAGGTGCTGCCCCAGTCGGGAGGGTTAAAGTTAATCATTTTTCCTAGGCCTTTCTTGACGGGCTTCTTGGATCTGAATGATAAATACAGTCAGCGCAGTGATCTTGAGAAATAAGCAGCTGAACACAATAGGCAATCTATAAAATCCTATAAAAGTTCCATGTTGATAATAAAGTGCAGCGCTGAAACGTTGTTCTTAATATAAGCACCCAAAGTGACGTAGTGTAATGGTCTTCAAAAAGTGCTGTAGTGCCACTCCACCTCCACCAAAAGTGCTAGCCTCTCACCTCAACGGGTGGGCTCTTATTACAGGAGCCAATGACAGCCTTATTTTAGCATAAGAGATGGAAATCCCGGATGGAACTCATAAACAGGATACTCCAGTCAGCAATCCCCAGCAAACCATCAGTCATGGGATATGAAAAAAAGATGACCACATCTAGTGCTCTCCGTCACAAATAGTACATTTATTAGATAAAGGCAAAGTTACTTACATACATGGCACTGACGCCCAGTGCATGGCTATTGGCATGGTATAAAATCCTCCTATATCATCCTCTGCAGAGGAGGAGGAATCATCGATATCGCGGGTAGTGAAGGTCGCGGGTGACGTCACTTCCTGCTTCCGGACGCGTTGCGTTCCACGAACCGGAACTTCGTCAGCGGATGCGGAAGTGACGATTACACCCGCATAAATAATGAACCTTCACGTCATGTGATCTCTAATAGCCAATCTAAGTCTGCTATTTTAATCCATAGCTATATGGCCAGCACTTCATTTAAGAAAGGGTTAAATATGAGTGCCAATTGACTTAAAAATAGAACGAACGTTCCTATGAAAGCCCTCTGTTAACTGGGGCGAAAAGATTAATAATAAATACTCAATACATATTCAACTCAAAAGCAGTTACAATATATAAAATCCCCGCGACCTTCACTACCGCACTCATCCACAATAATAATCAAATGTAAAATCATCACATAGAACATATTAAAAATATAAGAAAATATATCTACATATAAATACTAAAAATCAACGATCAGATATAAAACAGTTAAGATCAAATTCAATATTTAACCCCTTAGGGGCCAACACAGCAGTCTCATGTATCCAGAACGATTCTCTCCTACTAAGTTGTCTAATAAAGTTCCCACCCCTCCAGTGCTTGGTCACATGCTCAATTCCCCAAAATTTAAGAGAACTAGGATCTCTATCATGGTGTTTTCTAAAGTGCAGGGATAAATTATGATCCTTAAATCCTTTGCGGATGTTGTTAACATGTTCTCTAAGGCGGACCTGTAGGGGGCGTGATGTACGTCCCACATATTGGTGCCCACAACCACACTCTACCATGTAGACCACCCCTATTGTTTGGCACGTGATCAACTGAGGGATTTCATATTCTTTTCCTGTGGCCCTGGCTATAAACGATTTTCGTTTTTTAAGATTGCATTTAGAGCTCCTGCATGCCCTGCATCGGCCACAAGCATAAAAACCTTTAAGGAAAGAAAAAAGTTTGTTCTCAACTGGTTTGGGTGGGTCAACGACACCTGGGGCAATACGGTCCCGTAAGGAAGATGCCTTCCTATAAATAAATTGGGGATTTGGGGGGAGGAGTGGGCCCAACACCTTATCCAATTTCAGGATGGGCCAGTTCTGCTTAATAATCCTTTCCACCTTCCTATAATGAACATTATAGTCCAGAACTATTTTAAACCGTTGACCTTCTTCAACTTCTCTCCTCTGTGTATTTGCCACCAGAGTGTTGCGATCCAAGGTTCCAATTCTACTCATTTCTTGATTAAGCATTTCCCTGTCGTATCCTTTCTGCTGAAATCTGCCAGATAACATATTGGCTTGTTCAGTGTAGTCTATCATGCGTGAACAGTTCCGTCTAAGGCGGATGAACTGACCTCTGGGAATGTTGTTCAACCATCGCTGATGATGGCAGCTTTCCAGAGGAATGAAAGAATTCCTATCAGTAGGCTTACAATGGTTAATTAATCTGAATGAATGACCCTCTCTGCATATCTCTAGGTCAAGGAACACGATGCGTTCTTGACTAACCGTCCAAGATAGGGTGATGTTCTTAGAGTTAGAATTAAGACGTTCCATAAATAACTCCAAACTAGAACGTTCCCCCTCCCACACCAGTACAATATCATCAATATAACGCCTGTAACATACTAATTCAGACGGTTTACAAGAGAATATGGTTTCCTCTTCCCAGTGGGCCATAAAAATGTTGGCCACACTAGGTGCAAAGCGGGCCCCCATTGCCACGCCTCTCGATTGTAGGTAAAACTGGTTATTATACCAGAAATAATTTCTGGTGAGGCAAAATCTTAAACTCTTGATCAGAAAATATATCATATTCCCTGGTAAGTCTGATGTATCTAATGCCCATTGTACTGAGGCTATTGCCGCTTTATGGCCTATGATAGTGTACAAAGAACTTACATCAGCCGTTACCAGGAACACAGGTGAGTTACACTTAAGGTTTTCAATAATTTGTATAATGTGTTTAGTATCCTTCAGAAATGATTTTGTTTTCAACACAAGGGGTTGGAGGAAGTGGTCAATATACTGACCCAGCCTGGCAGACACTGAGTCAATACCATTGACTATAGGTCTGCCAGGCGGGTTCATCGCATCCTTGTGGATCTTAGGCAAAAAATAAATGATGGGCATCCTACAAAAAAGGGGATCCAAATATAGAGCCTCCTTCTTAGTGAGCACTCCATCAATTTTTCCTTCTTCTATCAACTCATGAAGTTCACTTTTGAAGGTTAACATGGGATCTTTAGTAAGTAGCTGGTAGGTGTCCCTGTCGCTTAGGAGATTCTCCATTTCGGAAAGGTAATAATCTTTACTTAAGACCACCAAACCACCTCCCTTATCTGCAGGTCTGATCACTATGTTATTCCTATTCTCCAGGCTTTTGATGCCATTAGATAAGTACTGGGGATCTTTGACCTTTTTAACTTCAAGGGATCCTAAATCGGATAACACCTTATTCCTAAAAACTTCCAGGAATTTGTTATCTTTAGTGAGAGGATTGAAAGTGGACTTATTGCGTAAGTTGGAGTGGTGCCCAGTGTCCTCCACTCCAACTCTACGCTCCAATGGTAGATTAAGAAAGTATTTCTTTAAGTTAAGCCCCCTCATGAATTTATTTATATTAACATAGGTCTGAAATTTATTAAGATTCTTGATTGGGGCAAACTTCAGCCCTCTATCCAGAGTCTTTAGTTCATCCTGTGTCAGCTCAACTCCACTCAGATTGTAAATACCTTCTCCTATTGGGGTTTTGCTTTTTTGAACCCTTTTACCTCCTCTCTTTCCTCTCTTTCTTTTCTCTTTCGAGAGAAGTCTTCTTCCCGATGTTCTAGATATGGGGGGTTCCACCATCCCTCCTCGTGGTATCTCATCCTCCCACCTCCCGGGCCTGTTTGGGGTTCCTGAAAATCCCCCTGTCTTCTGGCATCATGTTCCTGCAACGGGGCATATCTGTTGTTGACTGGCAGAGGATGAGGGTGTCCTCTAGAGGGACCTCTCCCTCTCCCCCTAAAGCTCCCCCTAGGATTCCTATAGCCACCTCTCCCATTGCTGGATGCATCATAAGCCATGTGATCCCTACTGGAAGTCGAGGTCTGTACTCTCACTGGTGACTCATAATATTCTGAAGTGTGTCTAAAAGAGGGGCCGTTAGTGTTACGGGGAGTACCTCTAGATTGAGTAGGTCCTTTTGCTTTTTTACCTCTTTTACCCTTTCCCTTAACGTTTGGGACTTTAATCCACTGAGGGTTGCCTGGCTGGTAAGGGAGAGGATACTGTTTGTGATTACTTGACTCAGTATAGGTAAATCTAGGTATGGTTCCTACCCCTGGGGTGGGTGTATATCCCTCTCCCTCCTGTGTTGGATTAATATCCATATCATCTGAATCTAGAGGTATCTTAGTTTGCCATTTATAAATCATATCATCTTTATAGTCATTGAAATCCCTAATATATTTTTTCTTTTTCTTAATCTGGATCTCTGAGTCCCATTTGGCTAATTTAGCCTTTAATTCATTTGAGAGCCTCAAGAACTCTTCCGAATCCTTAAAAGGTTCTAAATTAATCTGTAATTCCTGGATTTGGGACTCTAAGATTTTCTTTTTACGTAGTTTTCTAACCAATAGGAGTTCCATTAATTCTACTCCCTTCCTGGAGAAAAAGTCTCCCCATTCCTTGGTTGACTCTTCATCAAATAAACCATCATTGGCGGGTATATCCCACCTAAGTCGTCTGGGGGTTAATTTGGCTGATATATACTGTTCAAAGGTGGCGATATCCCACCACACCTTGACCTTTTTCTCAAAGAGATGCCCTAATTTCCTAAACATCTGAAACAGACTATTATTAGGTTCATTTTGGACATTTCTTGAGAACACATCATCTAGCCTGATTACCCTTTTTTCCAGAAATTGAAAAACATCCATAACTGCTGCTAGACTACTGACCCACTGATCCTGCTTTATTTTAAAAGGGACAGTGGTCCTGGATTCCAGAGAGTTCTGGAAACCTAGAGTTCCTGACTATGGATGCTGTTGCCGGAGTCCGTTCTGCCAGCCTGCTGGGACATGCCGATTAGTGTAACCTTCTACAGCATAGGGAGATTGCCAGGACCTGCAGTCCACTCTGAAGAACACCAGCTGCTGGATACTACCAAGATGGACTCAACTAGTTATGGACTCTTTCCTGTGCAGGTATGCTGGGACAGCCACAAGCCTGAGTTAGGGAGTAATATAGGGAAAGACTGTTGCCTGTGTTTGACCGTCATGCCAAGTTATTTAAGTAAAGCTTTTAAAACTTTGCCTTTGCCTGGTCTGAAGTTACTAAAGGTGTGCAATGTAAGAAATCGGCACATATAGTCTGCAGTTTGGGTCAGTACAGTCAACACATTGGGGTATGAAGACACAAGTGGATACCAAGGGTAATGCAGGTTTAACAAGCAGCCAGTCGTAAGTGTGTGCCTGTGGCAGATGGGATAGCTTTTTGCAGGAGGGAGTTGTTTTTGGCACTCTCTCCATGAGCGGTCCATCTCCCATAACAATGGGAGCACATCAGCACCACAGAAGTCCTCAGCCTGTGCACAGGTACGTAACAGGAAGAGCTAGGTGCCCATGGAGTCCCACTAGGTGCATGGCGGGACCCCATTCCGTTCCTGGGAGTGAGGGAGCAGAGATATGTTGGACAGGTGGAGAGGGCATCGGCTCAGCGTGTCCCTCCTAAATGCAACAATCGACAGTAGTGGTGTATGTTAACATGAAGGAGTAAGTAAAGGAACCTAATGTTTATTCGAGTTGCCTAGCGTAGCCCAGAAGAACCCACCCTGGGGTAAGCCTCTTATGTGACTCAGACTTTGACCCCAATGAGGAGGGGAACAGGGAGGAATGCCACCCACCTATCTACCTACCCCTACAAGCATTACTGGGACATCTCACGCTAATGCCAGAGGTACCAGTGACATCCACTGAATAAAATAGTGGTAGTTCCAATTTTTTATGGCACACAATATTAGCGCATTGACTTATGAGACACAAAATTTCAGTAAAAAATACACTAAAGTTAATTTTAGGGCACACAAACACAATATATTATTTGGTAAAATATAAAAGATGAGGTTGTGCCAAGTAAATAGATACCCAACATTTGCGTGCCTGTAAAATGACGTCAAACTTTGGTATCCTATATTTTCCATAGGCGACGCTTTACCTGCCCCTACAGGTCATCAGTTTAAGGTTAACCAGGCGGGCCTAGAATTATTGCTCTAGCATGCATGGTATAATGTCTATGCATCATGTCTATCTCAATCAATGTTTTCATGCTGTTGATCTGTGTATCTACATACGTAGTATGTGAAACTTTTGGGGGAGGTTTAAGTACTTGGATGGTTAAAAAGTTTATACTGCGCTAAAGTGCTATGTGCAAAAACATATATATAGAGCCAAAACTTGTAAATAGAAGCTGCGACAAAAAAACGTGTGATAAAGGCACAGTAAACAGAGTAATTATAACTAAAAATTGTCGCGCTAACATCAGTGACAATAACAATTCAGTGTAATCCAAAATCCACAAATTGATCATGTGAAAAATTAGAAAAATATAGTATATATAAAGGTATTAAAGTGATTAGTGCAGAAAACTGTGCAAAGTCCAAAGAGAATATTGAGTTATTGATTAAAGGTCCATAATCAGGAAACAGGTCTTCACAAAATCCTCCACCGAACACCGTGCTCCAACTCCAGTGCAAAGCAACAAATTAGGTACTCTTACCAAATCTCTGGGACCCCCTATCTCTAGTGGGGTCACGTGCGCAGGCAGATCTAACCCTCTGCTAGGTGTAGAGGACAGTCTGTACGTCCCGTCATCCAATGCCAATGGATCTCCTGCTGGGTCTCACAAACACCCGCTCTTCACCAGCAGTCAGCATGTACCGACATAAGCATAGGAAAAAAGGGGACCCAAATAGCGTAACTCCGTATAACACGTTTATTAAAAAGGATAAAAAGAAACTCACAAACGTTCGTGGTATTCACACATTAATAGAGCTATGCACATCTCTGTCACTTCAGATAAGTGATAGTGAACAAACGTTTTATCTGAAGTGACAGAGATGTGTATAGCTCTATTAATGTGTGAATACCACAAACTAATCTTTTTATCCTTTTTAATAAACGTGCATGCTGACTGAGCGGGTGTTTGTGAGACCCAGCAGGAGATCCATCGGCATGGCTCTCTTGCTGTCTGCTGTGGGATCCTGCTGCTGGATGAAAAGGCTGAGTGCTGACTTGTCACTAAAAAGGCACATGTGCTTCCTGTTGGCTTTGGGGAATCTATCAGGAGACATCTTGCCAGGAACTAACCTGAGGAACGGAGTTTCATAATTTCATAAGCACAGCCGATTACAGTGTGTGTGAGAATTGCCCCCCCCCCCCCCCTTTGAGAGATTTCTTACCTTTGTTACATATTTGGAGGATCGAAGGTGTATGACTATTTCCAAGTGCATTGCATATGCAGAAAGGCACATCCCCAAGGGGGATAGAGGTGAGCCGCCATCTGTTTGCAGTGAAGGATTGAGCACATCACAGCGCATATATATCTCTTGAATGAGGAGGACAAAAACAAACTGAGGAGCATTCTTGTGGTGTTAAGGAGTCTCCATTCTTTAGAACTGTGTGTCCCATTCTATGAGAATCAGAACTCAAGAGACTATATATGTGCATTTTGCACTTTTTTGCAGTGTTGCACGATTTTAAGCACTCTCTGTGAATTTTGTATGATCTAGGGATGTTATTATATTAGACTGCACTTTGAATTAAAGCACACAGTCACTTTTATATATGTACATTGCACTAAGCACAGCATGTTGCACTTTATATGATGTTTTATTATTCACACCAATGTTCTTGTTCCACTCCATTATTACCGTACTTTTTTGTGCTTCAGGTGTTGTGATACCTAAGGAGTTTGGCAGCAGTATAAACAACACATTTGTTATCAGTTTGAGATAACACACAATATAATTTATAGTCAGAGAAGGTAGCGCACTAGTTTTTGTCGTTTTCTTCCTAGAGCTGGCCGTCCGGCCAAACTGAGCTATCGGGGGAGAAGAGCCTTGGTGAGAGAGGTAAAGAAGAACCCAAAGATCACTGTGGCTGAGCTCCAGAGATGCAGTCGGGAGATGGGAGAAAGTTGTAGAAAGTCAACCATAACTGCAGCCCTACACCAGTCGGGGCTTTATGGCAGAGTGGCCCAATGGAAGCCTCTCCTCAGTGCAAGACGCATTAAAACCCACATGGAGTTTGCTAAAAAACACCTGAAGGACTCCAAGATGGTGAGAAATAAGATTCTCTGGTCTGATGAGACCAAGATAGATCTTTTTGGCCTTTACTCTAAGCGGTATGTGTGGAGACAACCAGGCACTGCTCATCAATACAGTCCCAACAGTGAAGCATGGTGGTGGCAGCATCATGCTGTGGGGGTGTTGTTCAGCTGCAGGGACAGGACAACTGGTTGCAATCGAGGGAAAGATGAATGCGGCCAAGTATAGGGATATCCTGGATGAAAACCTTCTCCAGAGTGCTCAGGACCTCAGACTGGGCCAAAGGTTTACCTTCCAACAAGACAATTACCCTAAGCACACAGCTAAATGGAAACCGGGTCAGACTCCAGGACTCGTGAGACCTCTTCCAAAAGTAGGTCCTATAGGGATATGAACCGGCGTAAGTAGAAAGGGAGCTAACGTTGGTCAACAGGACAGGGACGTCGACTTGTTGTGGGGGTGTCGTACTACGACGGTGGTGGTACGAAGTGACAACCCTGACATAACTACTCGTCACGGACCAACAGAGGTGTGTATGGCGAATCTCATTTCCGGTTTTTCTAGATAGAACCAGAGTAGTCTGGTCTCTTAGAATAAAGAGTGGTAGAACCTCAGGAAGTCCACAAAAAATCGTTTGAGGTACACCCAA
>BLSH010080113.1:72182-82910 GCA_018402905.1 Glandirana rugosa | reverse complement strand
CGTGCACGCAGAAACGTATTCGGAAGGGATCAGGAGTGCGTTTCTATGGTGTGAACCAGCCATTACAGGGTCAGCGCACCTTCACACAATCAATTACTTTTTATTCCTGGCATCCCAGGTGCAGCAGAGGATGAATTATTTGATTTGTCAGCGCTTCCCTTCACCTTTATACATAGGTGTGTAGTGTTTACACTGATTAGCCTCAGGTTCTGTTTAATCAGCTCTCTTTACGCCAATCCTATCCCTGCTCATATTTGTCATTCTGTTTGTGACTTTTTCAAGTAAAGCCTGGCAGGTTACTTATTATGGGCATTGCTAATGTTTACATATTATTGATATCCTTTAAATATCAGTTATCTCTCTTTCTAATAGGGGTTTCTATCATATTTCAGGTTGTCAGTAAAAAAAAAAAAAAAAAGCACTTTACTGTCAGTAAATTTTCCATGTTTTGTCAGTAAAAGAAAAGTTATGGTGGATTAGCAACGCTGTTGGGCAGGTAAGTTTGCACAACTGATTCTAATGAAAATGGTTTCCAGTTCTAAAGTCGTGGCCAACACCTTATCTTATTTACAATGAGCTTTATGTTACCATCAGGCATGGTGTCAAGTCTGGATGCCTAATGCTACAGAAATGACAGAAATTGCCATTGTTCTGCAGAAGCTCACGGAAGCTGTGGTGGAATAACTGAAAACAACTTTGTGCCAGTTTCTTCCAGTCAGATATACCACACCTCTGAAGTCTATTCTAATAATAAAAATGAGAAGTACATCAAAATTATTATTTTTTATTTCACTTTAATGCTTGTTTTAATGAGGCCATTGAGTTTGCCAGGGGCGGCCTGTCCATTACGGGCGCACGAGCGCCGCCCCCCTCTGTCCTCACCACCCTCCCATATGTATAATGGATAGATTCATGCATAGCATGAATCTATCCATGGCCGTCGCGACCACCCCCTATTCATGACCCCTTTCAGGACGCTGGCCGCAGGAATTACCACCGCAGGGTTTTTATTTTGAAGCACCTGATTAGAGCCATAGGCTCTAATAGGCTTCAAAATAGAGTGGCTCGTGGCACAGAGCATAGCGCTCGCAAGCCCACTCACGTGTGTTAGAAAAGCAAATATTAATTTGCTTTTCTAGCACTGAATGGCCTCTCCGCCAATCAGAGAGCGCGAGTTTGTTGCCCGTTTCCCGACTGGCTGAGAAGTCAAGCGATCCTATTGGACACCCTTCTCAGAGGAGGTGGGGGATGCACGGCTGAAGCCAAGCATGCTCCCACTCGCCGGGCACTTTTGCCTGCCCGCTCCCTAGATGGGGTAAGTGCGGGACTTTGATGTCCTGGCTGCCCTGGTGGGGGGATCTGCTGCTGTCGGTGCCGTGAGCCCCGCGGTGGGTGTGGGGGGGCTGGTGCTGTATACCCTGCTTTCTACCCTACTGTATACACCCTATCTGTGATGCTGTATACCCTGCTGTATATACCCTATATGTGATGCTGTATACCCTGCTGTATATACCCTATCTGGTGATTCTGTATACCCTGCTTTATATACCCTATATGTGATGCGGAATATCCTGCTGTATATACCCCATCTGGTGATGCTGTATATCCTGCTGTATATACCCTATCTGGTGATGCTGTATATACCCTATCTGTGATGCTGTACACCCTGCTGTATATACCCTATCTGGTGATGCTGTATACCCTGCTGTATATACCCTATCTGGTGATGCTGTATACCCTGCTGTATATACCCTTTCTGGTGATGCTGTATAACCTGCTGTACATACCCTATCTGGTGATGCTGTATATACCCTCTCTGTGATGCTGTATACCCTGCTGTATATACCCTATCTGGTGATGCTGTATGTACGCTATCTGGTGATGCTGGGCTGTATACTCCTGACACAATGGGTGGAACCTATAAGGGGTGGGGCTTATTAGAAGTGGGAGTGGTAAAAAAGGAAGGGCGGGGTCTGGCACCCCCCATCCTAAAACTTCACCAGCCGCCACTGGAGTTTACCTGTATTGCTTTGTGGCACAAAGTTATGAGTTTAATAGGGACAATATAAGCATACCGTTTTAAAATACATTTGAAGCAAATGGCTACATTTAACACCTACCCACCCAGCCTGTAGCAGAATGATGGCCAGGCGGTGGTTTTCCCATCCTGACTATACGTGATATGATGGGATACACAGCCAATGACTCGATGTCGGTACCCTGTGGCCATCGTGACCAATCACAGCAGGTCACATGACAGTTATACACAATGGATGGCATCCTTTCATGCCATCCGTTGTGTACAATTGTGTTGCTAGCTGTGATTGTTCAATTTGATCACATGGCACAGACAAGACCAAGCACAGCCCATCTGTACCATGTGATTAGCTTTGACCAATCACAGCTAATCACAACAAAGCACCGACCCAGCATGCACCAGCCGGTGATGTCACAAGGGGGGCGCTGCCACCAGGTGATGTCGCCAGGTGGCTCCACCCCTTACCTATACAGTGATACCTCGGTTTGCGAGTATGTATTTATTTTTAACGACTTCCAGACCAATGCCGTCACCTGACCCGCCGGCAGCGGCAGAGATGATCGACTTCTCTCCCCCCCAGTGTCAGTGTGCCGAGTGAGGGGATGAAGCCTTATACTGGGCTCCATAACATGGCAGGGCGGAAGCGACGTCACAAGTCACTTCCGCCCAATGCTCTTAAAGGGCCCATTTTTTTTTTGCACTGTCATTTTTTTCAAATTATTATTACTATTTTTTGACCTCAGATCTCATATTTAAGAGGTCCTGTCATGCTTTTTTCTATTACAAGGAATGTTTACATTTCTTGTAATAGGAATAAAAGTGATCATATCTTTTTTAAAAAAAAAAAAGAACAGTGTAAAAATAAAAAGTAAAAAGTTAAATAAATAATTAAAAAAAAAAGTAAAATGCCCTGTCCCCGCGCGCTCGCGCACAGAAGCGAACTCATACATAAGTCCCGCCCACATATGAAAACGGTGTTCAAACCACACATGCGAGGTATCGCCGCAATCGTTGGAGCAAGAGTAATAATTCTAGCCCAAGATCTCCTCTGTAACTCAAAACTGCTAACCTGTAGAATTTTTTAAATGTCACCAATAAAGATTTTTACGTTTCAAAGTTTGTCGCCATTCCGCGAGCGGACGCTGTTTTGAAGCATGACATGTTGGGAATCATTTTACTCGCGTAACATTATCTTTCACAATATGGAAAAAAATTGGCCTAACTTTACTGTTGTGTTATTTTTTAACTTAAAAAAAATTATTTTTTTTAAAAAAATTGCGATTGTAAGGCCGCTGCACACATATGGTGTGACATAAAGTTTTGCAATGTCTGCCATTTTATTCTCTAGGGTGTTAGAAAAAAATATATAATGTTTGGGGGTTCTAAGTAATTTTATAGCAAAAAAAATGGTTTTAACCCAAAAAACAGGCTCATTCTTAAAGTGCTTAAAAAGTATATATAAAAATGTATATATATATTTTTTTTAATTCTGACTTGATTTGCGAGTGCTGTCTTGCAAGATGAGAAGGATTCAACCCTATGCTGTATTTATTACCTTATGTGGTCAGAGGTGCAGGGGCGCTGGTGGCTCCCAGCTGGGTGGGGTGGGCGTAATGTGTGTCGGAGCACCCGAAAGTGTGAATAGTTCCCGAGTGTCTCAGAGTTCTCCAGGAAGCGCTGGCAGCCACCAGGGCCCCTGAACCTCTGGCCACATACAGTATTGCATACACAAGCACCCCCGCACCTCTGGCCACATACAGTACTGCATAGACAAGTGCCCCCGCACCCCTGGCCGCATACAGTATTGCATACACAAGTGCCCCCACACCTCTGGCCACATACAGTATTGCATACACAAGCGCCCCGCACCTCTGGCCACATACAGTACTGCATACACAAGCGCCCCGCACCTCTGGCCACATACAGTACTGCATACACAAGCGCCCCGCACCTCTGGCCACATACAGTACTGCATACACAAGCGCCCCGCACCTCTGGCCACATACAGTACTGCATACACAAGCGCCCCCGCACCTCTGGCCACATACAGTACTGCATACACAAACAACTCCGCACCTCTGGCCACATACAGTACTGCATACACAAGCGCCCCGCACCTCTGGCCACAAACATCACTGCATACACCAGCAGTGGTTGTGGAACAAATTATCTGAGTTTCTATTGTTTCTTATGGGGAAACGTGTTTGATATACGAGTGCTTTGGATTAAAAGCATGCTTGTGGAACGAATTATGCTCGTAATCCAAAGTATTACTGTATAAGAATTGTCAAACGGCAAGCCAGGCATTCGGCGGTTTACCTTAGTTGATGGCGAAGCGTTGTTTGTTTTTTTACTTTTTCAGGCCCTGATTATCAGTGCAAATGTCCCCTTTCACACTAGCCAGTCACCGGCTCTCTCCTCACCTCATGCTGTGACAGTGTGAGGGAAGAAATGCCGACAACCGTCATGTGTGTTTACATCGTGATCAGCTGTGATTGTACACAGATGGTCACGTGGTAAAGAGCCACTGTGATTGATTCTTTTCCCCGATCTATGTTCAACTGTGTCCCAAGGGCACAGTGGTCACAAAGCATGCCGCCTGTGCACTGCAGTGGGTGCGTGGTGGGAGCGATCATGGGAGGACTTTATATGACGCCTCCCAGAACTGGCTGACTGTGCTGTAGCTGTCATTTCATTCCACTTTTGGAGTATCCCACTGAACTCCCTCAACCCTATCTCAGTTACTCAAAAAAAACAAAAAAAAACAAAAAGAACACCCCTAGACTTGTTATTGAGCCAAACAGTGACTGTGAATGTGTTCCTGGCTGCAGGGCAATCCACTAGGAAAGAACCTGGGAAAATTTCCAGCAGCTCCTGCAGGAGTAAGCGCTGCATAAACATGAATGCAATACACTGGATGTCTATTTCTTTATCATACATATTATTATTATTATGCACATTATTTTACAATCTCTTAGAAGTCTGATGTACACTTATATTATGATACAGAAAATGACATGGAGGCACAATTTCCAGCAGTAATAATCAGGTATGTTCTTGTCAGATTGGAGAATCTAATCTGTCTTTTTACAGTAAGGTCATACGTTTGTCTTGACTCTTTATCTGTCTAGGGCTCCTTTCCATAAAGCTTCTTGTTGAGTCTTGTATGGATTCCTGTGGTCAATGATCACATTTCATTTTGAGCCATCTTACCAGTAGATTCTTATGTTCTTGCTACTTATACACTGTATATATACAGTACTTACAAACTAATTTACTATTTACACACATTTAAAGAAGAACTGAACTCTGAAAGCTGTGCCCCCGAAAAAGAGACAGTGGGAAAAAGGACTGGTCCCCAGTGGTCTCTGCAGATGATCTTTCCCCATTACCCACTTACCATGCCTTGTTCTTCACTGTCATCATGGTAGAGGGAGGACTTTGCTTCCTCATGGTAGAGCCTCCAAGAAGGAGAACAGTGAGCACAGTAGTAACATCACCAAACCTTTCCCGAAAAATTTCCTGGGACTAGCAGTCAGAGCCAGGAATGTCTTAGATCTCACAAAGTCATGAGACTGGTAGGCACAGGAGGCACCCTCGCAAATAAGTAAGTGTACATTATTTCTTACAATACAATAAAATAAAATACACATTTTCACGATACTGCATAGACACAGTTAACACTATTAGATGTTCTCTACTTTACTTTTTGAGTTCAGATCCATTTTATGAGTCAGTTGAACCAAGTGTAGTTTTTCAACTGGACATTCCATTTCTTCCTGTTGCATTTTGTATGAACGATGCATTTATCAGGGTAACTTAGACCATCTTGTTATGTCTCTGGCAGTCATATCAGGTCTCTCCAGCAATAGCTTTTTACAAGGCTGACACATTAGAAGAACAGTATTTTAAAATGATGAGGGTATCTGTTATCTACTTCCTTGTACAGGCGGTCCCCTAGTTACAAACATCTGACTTGCAAACGACTCCTACTTACAAATGGAGGGAGACAACAGGAAGTGAGAGGAAATCTTCCCCTAGGAAGGGAAATTCACTCCTGTAATAGTTATTATGGGAAAAAGGGGTCTCCACTGATGCTTTATCACCAAGGTTTGTTTCCACAACAACCCAAAAATTTCAAAATCCAATTATCATTGGGACAGGAAGTGAGGTGAAATCTTCTGAACAGAAACAAAGATGGCAAAAACAAACATTATAGGGCTGTTAACCCTTCCCTATGCTATCCAAAAAGCTTAAAAATAGTTTTTTTGGCTGAAGCTACACTTAAAAAATGTACCTGTTCCGACTTACAAACAAATTCAACTTAAGAACAAACCTACAGTCCCTATCTTGTTTGTAACCCGGGGACCGCCTGTAATAGGAAAATGGAAGATTTGCATTGTACTATCTGTTTTTCCTTAAAATATGTGCTGGGTCCTATCTCCTTTCTATATCATGCAAGTTGACAGCAGAGATAACGTATATCTAAATCCAAAACTTTCAGAGGAGGCTTAAAACTCCTGTAAGGTTCTTTCATGCCCCTTTGTGCCATTGGAGAGATTTTCCTTCATGTCCACTCCCATAGACAGAACTGGAAGTAAGAAGAGTATCTTAGATAGTTGTCACTAAAATCGGTATCCCCATAAGAGGATATATATTCTTACCCTGGTTTTAGCCCTACCTTATCTAAAAATAGAAGCCAAGTTTTGGTTTTAAATAATTAAAAAAAAAAAAATAGACTCAGATCGCAGTTGTATTTTTCTGGCTCTATGGCCAGACATTAGTTTATGGTCAGTAAAGCTCAACAATGGCATTGCCCCAAAACCCATATGCAGCTGGAGATACAGAGATTTTCAGGTTCAAAATAAGGCTTATCATAGAGGTAAGCTTCTCTTTGAATGATTGAGAACAGTAGTTGATTTAGCCTACAGAGTTATTAGTTTTGACTGGACTTGATCTTTAAACTGGTGCTCATTTTTCCCATCCAACTGACCCTGACAATCCTGTCTCAGTGGTGCTCATAGTTGGAAGAGGAACAGGGTGATTACTGTCTGATGCAGCCTCAACTGGTCTACCATGATCATAGTCTGCAATGTTCCTCTCACGTTTTTGTAGAAAAGTACACCAGCTTGTGAATGTGCTTTTAAATCTGTCTGAAGCATAACAATATAATATGGGATCCAAACAACAATTTGTTCCTGACATCATCCAAGTGATATAATAGGCAACTTCAACATTTTCCAACAAAGAACACAAATCTGAAAAAAACAATGTGACGGTGACACCCATGGTCCTGGTAATATGGACAGGAATGTAGCAGATAATGAATATTATTAGGGAGACAAAGATTGTCTGCACTGACTTGGACACCATGACTTTGCTGAGGGTGTTCATTGGGTTGACGTTGAGGATGTATCGACTCAATAGAGTGTAGCACACCAACGTTATGGAAAAAGGAATGAGGAGACCAGTGAGGAGGATGGTCCAATTCCAGACGAAAAACAAAACTGCTTGTTCAGTTTGATGAAAACTGAGACATTTTGTAACCCCATGGACTTCAGAGGTTTTAAGGACAAAGAAAAACGGAATACCTTGGCATAGTAGACAACCCCAAATGAAGAAAGAAAGTTTTTTTATGAATGGTTTTCTGGTCAAGGCTGGTCTTTTGACGTAAGCAACAGAGAAATATCGGTGGATACTGATTATGGTGAGGAAGTAGATGCTTCCATACATGTGAGTGCTGAGCAAGAAGACCTTGAACTGACAGAAGAACAATCCAAAGGTCCAGTGGTCAGTGAAGGAGTAGATAATGATCAGAGGAGCTGCTGGGGTGATAATGGCATCAGAGATGGCCAAGTTGAACTGCAGAATAACTGTTGAGTTCCATTGCTTAACCTTGAACCAAAATATCCATAAACTGATGCAGTTCATTACAAAACCAATGAAGAAGATGAAACTCAAGAAGATGGGTATGAAGGGGTTAATGGTCTGTGGCTGACAGCCAGTGAAATTCCCAGAAGAGTTCAACATCCCAAAAATCTGTAAACTGAAAACCAATCACAATGTTACATGTATGGAAAAAAAATTGTATGCATGAACAGATACATTTGCTTTAAAGTGGTTGTAAAGACTCATTTTTAAAACTAAAATTATAATCATGTTATACTTACCTGCTCTGTGCAATAGTATTGCTCAGAGCAGCCCGAACCTCATTTTTTGGGGTGTTCTGCCAGTGCTTTCTACTCCTCCTCTTCTTTGAGTGCCCACTCAACAAGCAGGCTCCCTCATGTGGGTGAGCTCCCAAGCTGGGCTGTGTGTATCCATAGACACATACAGTGCATCTCAGCCCTGCCCCCTGCTCCGTCCTCAAAGGATTTGATTGACAGCAGCAGGAGTCAGTGGCTCCTGCTGCTGCCTCTGTGCCTGTGCATGCAGAGAGAGGGGATAGAGAAGAACTGCAGCTGGGCATAGCGCCAGATCAATACAGGAGTCAGGTAAGTGTTTAAGGAGGAGGGAGTTAAGGAATAAGTAAAACTTTCTTTGCATCATGTGAATCACTCGCACCTTGGGAAAAATAAGGGGGTGCAGCTGTATAATTACCTCCTTAGAGGGGCAAAGAGACGTTTCATAAGAGGGATACAGCGCTCTCTCTTCCCTACTTAACCACTTCCGTACCACCGAACGTCATATGACATCCTTGGGTTTGAGTGGAGATATCTCAATGGTGCCTGTAGGCGCAGAAGTGAACGCATATGAAAACTGTATTCAAACCACACATGTGAGGTATCGCCGCAATTGTTAGAGCGAGAGCAATAATTTTAGCACTAGAGCTCCTCTGTCACTCAAAGCTGGTAACCTGTAGAAATTTTTAAACGTTGCCAATGGAGATTTTTAGGTTGCAAAGTTTGTCGCCATTCTGCGAGCAGGCGCAATTTCAAAGTATGACATGTTGGGTATCAATTTACTCGGCGTAACATTATCTTTCATAATATGTAAAAAAATTGGGCTAACTTTACTGATGTCTTATTTTTTCACTCAAAAAAAAAGATTTTTTTTTTAAAAAATCGCGCTGTAAGACTGCTGTGCAAATACTGTGCGACATAAAGTTTTGCAACTACCACCATTTTATTCTCTAGGGTTTTAGAAAAATATATATATATAATACAAAAAAGAACAGAGAGTGGGACTTTGAGTGAGGCACGCAATGGATAATAAAAAGTACTCGGATATGAAAATAGTGTTAATCAATTTTTAATTCTTAGATATATATGTATAATAATACTATAATATACATTTGAGACCATGCTCTAGAATAAAAATATATATAACACTGTACAATTCACATTGCAGCAAAATATCATATGCATACAAATATGTTCACAAATTTCCCATGGCACATAGCCAAATAGGTACCCATGATGACTATTGAGATCTTGAATACATCAGCAGAAGTCTCATATTATCAAATAGTGTTGATTATATCAGCAGGGGTCTCATATCAAAATATATATTTTGTCTTTATACAGCACATGAAAGGATAGGACTGTTCATAGCTCGAAGCATGTTTCGTGACTTAATGGTCACTCTTCAGGAGCAAGCCTATCTATTAAAAAATAAATATGTATAGTTCAAAATTGTAGGATATAAGAGAAGGATCTCTTAACACATAAAAGTTAAAGAAAAAAAATTATATATTAAACCACCAATGCATGAAACTTACAAGATCATAAAAGTGCGATGCCCATGCCTGGAAAAGCATGTCAGCCGGGATCACCATTGCTGGGAGCTCTGGGGGCTACCAAAGACTGCATCGATGCTTGCTTACTCCGCAGACATTTCCTACAAATGCAGTACACACCCTTCTCTGGTCTACACCACACCATCCCTGTCCACCGTGGGTGCTGCTCTTTGTGGTTTGATGCAGTCTTTGGTAGCCCCCAGAGCTCCCGGCACTGGTGATCCCGGCTGACATGCGTTTCCAGGCATGGGCATCTCACTCCTAGCACTTTGATGATCTTGTAAGTTTCATTTTTATGTGTTTAGAGATCCTTGTCTCATATCTTACAATTTTGAACTATATATATTTATTTTTTTATCATAGATAGGCTTGCTCCTGAAGAGTGACCATTAAGTCACGAAACGTGTGTCGAGCTATGAACAGTCCTATCCTTTCATGTGCTGTACAAAGACAAAATATATATTTTGATGTGAGACCCCTGCTGATATAATCAACACTATTTGATATGAGACTTCTGCTGATGTATTCAAGATCTAGATCTCAATAGCAGGGCCGATCCTGGGCGGGTGCACAGGGTGCAGCGCACCCAGGCGCCACAGAGATGGGGGCGCCGATGTGCCTGAGTGTTCCCCTCCCTCCTCTCCAGAGCCGACTTTATAGTTTTATATATAAAACAGAAACATGTCGTGTACTTTCCTATCCTGACAAGTATCGAGCTGTGTGCAAAGCACTGAATTACCAGTGAGAAGTCCTCGTTCGGATAGATACTATTTTTTTATTTATATATATCAAGTTTTAACATTCTATACTCTGTTCCTAGAGATTTGTGTATTTTTACTTTGAATGTTCTAGTAGTTTCACGATCCTCACTCTACGGGTACGGACCTTTGCGTACAGTCGGCCCTAGTGGTCACGGCCCTCGAGACCCCCGATGGTTTCTGACGTAGTTTGG